>CAIGQV010019951.1:4368522-4381614 GCA_903798115.1 Danio jaintianensis | reverse complement strand
TGATTGATTGATTGATTGATTGATTGATTGATTGATTGATTGATTGATTGATTGATTGATTGATTGATTGCATTTATCATATTTTGGATAAATCATGATAATATGACATTCATATCCAATACTGATGATAAATTATGCTTGAGAACATGCTTAACTTAAAAAGCACCTGTATTAACCCCGTTCAATTTGATACTTTTATGGAATTAGGTTTAATTTCTTTGAAATTAGATCTCAAAAACAGTCCAAATTCATGATACATACAGTGCATCCGGAAAGTATAGCGCTTCACTTTTTCCACGTTTTTTTATGTTACAGCCTTATTCCAAAATGGATTAAATTCATTTATTTCCTCAAAATTCTACACACAATACCCCATAATGACAATGTGAAAAAAGACTTTTTGAAATTTTTGCTAATTTATTAAAAATAAAAAACCTGAAAAATCACATGTACATAAGTATTTACAGCCTTTGCCGTAAAGCTCTAAATTGAGCTCAGGTACATTCTGTTTCCACTGATCATTCTTGAGATGTTTCAGCAGCTTAATTAGAGTTCACCTGTGGTAAATTCAGTTGATTGGACATGATTTGAAAAGGCATACACCTGTCTATATAAGGTCCCAGGGTTGACAGTGCATGTCAAAGCCCAAACCAAGCATGAAGACAAAGGAATTGTCTGTAGATCTCCGAGGCAGGATTGTCTTGAGGCACAAGGCTGGCTAAGGTTACAGAAAAATCTCTGCTGCTCTGAAAGTTCCAATGAGCACAGTGGCCTCCATCATCCGTAAGTGGAAGATGTTTGGAACCACCAGGACTCTTCCTAGAGCTGGCCGGCCATCTAAGCTGAGTGATCGGGGGAGAAGGGCCTTAGTCAGGGAGGTGATCAATGACCTGATGGTCACTCTGTCTGAGCTCCAGCGTTCTTCTGTGGAGAGAGGAAAACCTTACAGAAGGACAACCATCTGTGCTGCAATCCACCAATCAGGCCTGTATGGTAGAGTGGCCAGACGGAAGCCACTCCTTAGTAAAGGGCACATAGCAGCCCGCCTGGAATCTGCCAAAAACCATCTGAAACTAAATCCTCTGGTCTGATGAGACTCAAATTAAACTCTTTGGAGTGAACGCCAGGCATTACGTTTGGAGAAAACCAGGCACCACTCATCACCAGGCTAATACCATCCCTACAGTGAAGCATGGCGGTGGCAGCATCATGCTGTGGGGATGTTTTTTTAGCAGCAGGAACTGGAAGACTAGTCAGGATAGAGGAAAAGATGAATGCAGCGATGTACAGAGACATCCTGAATAAAAACCTGCTTTAGAGTGCTCTTGACCTCAGACTGGGGCGATGGTTCATCTTCCAGCAGGACAATGACCCAAAGCACACCGCCAAGATATTAATGGAGTGGCTTCACAACAACTTGGTGAATGTCCTTGAGTGGCCCAGCCAGAGCCCAGACCTAAATTTTGAGGAAATAAATGAATTTAATCCATTTTGGAATAAGGCTGTAACATAAAAAAATGTGGAAAAAGTGAAGTGCTATGAATACTTTTCGGATGCACTGTAGATATTTATTTGTAAAAAATAATAATAATAATAATAATAATACATTCAAAAACATGAATACTAAATAAATAATTTAACTTGTACAAATGTTAATTTTAAGATTTACAAAAAAATTTTTTAGTGAAAAAGTGTTTTAGAAAGTGTGTTAGAGCTATACATCACATGAAAGCTGAATAAATAAGCTTTCTATTGATGTATATTTCGGTAGGGCAACGTATAAGACAATATTTGGCAAAGATACAACTATTAAAAAATCTGGAATCTGAGGTTTAAAAAAAACTAAATACTACTAATATCACCTTTAAAGCTGTCCAAATGAAGTGCTCAGCAAAGCACATTACTAAAAAATATGTTTTGATATATTTGCAGTAGGAAATTTAATGGAAAATTATATTTACTTAATATTCCAATGATTTTTGGCATACAAGAAAATGCAATAAATTTGATCCGCCAAAAATATATCCATGCAACATAAAGTTTTGTAGTCACAAATATATTTTACAAATGTGTTTTGACGCTAATATAACTGAATTAAAAAAAAACATTTTTAGAGTCAAATGGTATTTGCTACAGTACATACAACCAAAATGACCCAAAATTACAGTATGTGTTTCTTTTATGAATCTCTTCTCCATCAAATTTGACCCTAATTATCAGTAGGCCCATACGGAATCCACAGATGTCTGCTGATTTTTGACCCATCATTGAGTCTTTTTATTTACTTATGTAAACATGTGTCAATATATGTTTATTCAAATTTTATATTAATTTCAGTATTATTATTGAATAAGGGGCAACACGGTGGCTCAGTGGTTAGCACTGTTGCCTCACAGCAAGAAGGTCGCTGGTTCGAGCCTCGGCTGGGTCAGTTGGGATTTCTGTGTGGAGTGTGCATGTTCTCCCCGTGTTGGCGTGGGTTTCCTCTGGGTGCTCCGGTTTCCCCCACAGTCCAAAGACATGAGGTATAGGTGAATTGGGTAAGCTAAATTGTCCGTAGTGTATGTGTGTGAATGAGAGTGTATGGGTGTTTCCCAGTGATGGGTTGCGGCTGGAAGGGCATCCGCTGCGTAAAACATATGCTGGATGAGCTGGCGGTTCATCCCGCTGTGGCGACCCCTTGTTAATAAAGGGACTAAGCCGAAAAGAAAGTGAATGAATTAATGAATATTGGCCGTAGTGTATGTGTGTGAATGAGAGTGTATGGGTGTTTTCCAGTGATGGGTTGCAGCTGGAAGGGCATCCGCTGCATAAAACATGTGCTGGATAAGTTGGCGGTTCATTCCGCTGTGGCGACCCCTGATGAATAAAGGGACTAAGCCGAAGGAAAATGAATGAATGAATTATTATTGAATAATATGCAAATGTTATATGCTTTAGGTACAATACAGTTTGTAAAATAATATTTTCAGATTTTAAGTAGATATATTATATGATTTTATATACCAAACTAGTGGTTCTAACTGAATTTGCATTTAAACCTTAAATAAAAGTTTAAAATGTTATTGCTTTTTTTATTTCACGTGTTAAGTTTTAGTTTTTATTAGCTATCCTCTCAAAATCATTCCGCATAAATCCACAGATTTTGCACAAAATTCTGCACGGTTATATTTTTATTTAAATCCATTCCACAGATTTTAACAAAAGTGTCAACAAAAAACATTCAATGTTATCCATCTTATTATTAGTACAACCAATCGGTACATTAAAATGTTGAAATAGCAGGTAAACGTATAACAATTGCCCCGGGTATTCCATTTTCATATAATAGCACATAAAATGTCTTTGATTTTGATTATGCATACATGGAAAACGACAAAGATAATGTATTCTTCTTCAAACATATGGGAAGCTTTTGAAGAAATGCTAAGACAGGTGGAGGGGAGACAGAGGTGCAGTTCAGAGAGAACACGTTCCTTAAAATACCAACCAAATTACTGCTACCTTACAAGTGAGACTTTAATTTATCTGTGTAATTACATCTTCCTAGTAAACAGATGACAGATAATGTGGCATTAGTAACCATAGTGTTGAAAAGCCCAGATTAACATTCTACATCCAGATGCTTATATTGGGATTTAACGCTGTCGAGTTTTGAACCACCCGCATGCCAATTTGCACTACAAGAAACATATCTGAGGAGATTACAAAGACCAATAAGCAAGCCCTTCAGAAGATGACAGCGCGTGGATGTATATGAGCGCTTTAAAACTCCCAGAGAGCAACGTTCAGGAAAGTGCGGCTCTTGGAAAGAGGCACAAGATGAATGGCAGAACATCTGGCCCACCGTCCCTTGTTCCTGACATTCAGATCCTCCTCTGCGCAGAGCTACACAATCGGCAACACATCTTGGCTGTAATAGGTCTCTTTTGCGTTCATACACCTAGGACAATTTCAGGAGGAATCGACTCTCTGTAAAGCAGTCTGAGATCTTTAAATACTTCAGTAAAAAAAAATCAACACAGCCGTTGTGATTACGGGGTTAGCATACTGTATAATGCTGATTGGACTACTGTTAGTCTGAGATAAAAATGGAATATACTTTAATGTGATTGCTTAGGAAAAATGGATTTTAAATAGCTGAAAAAAAAATATATAGCAGTAAAATAAAAGGAAACTGTCCCACAAAAAATGTTTAGTTCCTCATGACCCTTTGGTGATGTAAGCTTTTTGTTCTTCATGGAACCAACAATAACAATAAAAAAAAACTATAATATTAAGTTGCCGTTTACACTGGTGTGTTTAGTTTTAAAATGCTTAAGTTCTGTTACTGTTAAGCCTGGTGTCCACACTACTCCGGCATCTTCGACCCACAAAAATTGAGCCTTTTGAAAACTATTTAGTTTGACCCTGTTTTAGTTTAAAAATGCTTGTTTTGTTTCAGTATAGACAGACTTAGGACTGCACGATTCTGGCTAAAATGAGAATCACGATTTTTTTTTTTTTTCGCTTAAAATAAAGATCACGATTTTCTTACGATTCTGTAGATGTAAAATAAAGGTTAATATGAGTAGGCCATTATTATTGTTATTTCTCAAACATACAGTATGGTAAAAAAACAATAATACTGAGGTCTACACAACGTCCAGCGTTCTCCAGCCTCCGGCGCCTAGACTGCAGTTCTGCACAGGAAGCTTGGCCAGAGGAGAAATGGTCGTGCCCAACTGAGCCTGGTTTCCCCCGAGGTTTTTATCCTTCACTTTTGTCAATTGGTGAAGTTTTGTTCCTCGGCACTGTCACCACTGGCTTGCTTGGTTTGGGACTTGTGGAGCTGCGCATCGATGGATTTGCTCTTCAGTGTTTGGACTTTCAGCAGTGAAAATTAAACCAAACTGAACTGAACTAAACTGAACTTCAACTCTGAAAACTGGACTGACACAGTTTCAATTTACTAGAACTTCTACGGTAAGCTGCTTTGACACAATCTACATTGTAAAAGCGCTATAGAAACAAAGATGAATTGAAATTGAAAAAGTCTACTGTTGGTTAAAATGCAAAATTTTGTATAGACTTAGAACGGTGGACTCCAGTAGACTTTAAATTTGACCTGGTTGTTAATGCACAGTAAAGTAATTACATCAGAATACAACTATTCATAATTCTGAAGTTGAATTATTATGTTTGAGATATATGTTTGCAATCTGTCATTGACAATATTATTAGACCATTTTTTCACTGGTAAAAGAGACATTTGTCATTATCAGATTCCTACTTGCAATATGTTCAACACTATAAAGGCTAGAGTACTTATACTGACACTGTTAAACATTTATTCTCATGCACAACACACACTGTGTTCGCTATGAAAGAAAAAACATATACACATCCTCTCCGTAGTAAACAAACAGTGCGTCAGCTCACGTGTGATTGCGCGGCCGCGAATACGTCATTACATAAAGACAGAAATGACATTTTTTGGGTGAATTATACCTTATAAATATAATATGCATAAAACAATGTGAAGACTTGTGAAACCACCTATATGTTTCTCACCTGAACTTGAAAATATAATGAATCGTAGAGATGCTGGATTAAGATCGTGTGGGGGGTCGAATCGAGATCACAATCTTTTTTCGATTAATCGTGCAGCCCTAGACAGACTGAAACGTGAACTTTTGCAAACGGAGACGTGGCTATTCTCAATCACTCTCTGACTGGACTGCTGTGTATCATTCCTATATTTGTCAAGCCCCGTTCATATGAGCATTACCGAAGTCCCTGTAAGGCAAGTTATTTCACTTGGTTGCCATCTTTGAAACGCCTCTCAGGCATTCTGTTTGAATGGAGAAACCTCAAGTTCCTCAACCTCAATATTTGCTGTGATGTGATTTGTGTGAACGGTGGATATGGGATGTCAGACTGTATGTTCATTTTATACAGATTACATTTGTTTTCAACCATATTGGTTCATTTAAAAGTAGAGATTCCAAGCTTTATATAGATATATTTCTTATGTCTGTGAGGCAATTATTTGCTGAGATTGCATCGCATTTGCCAACTCCAGAGGATCTACAACAACGAAACTGCAGAAACTGCCATAAAAACTTATGTTGGGACCAAGCCCCAGAGAATCATCAGTCTATATCGATCCATGATTGGCACCTTTACTAGAAGGCGGGGCTTTCTTCATTAGAGCAGTCATACTGACAGTTTTCCCCATTCAAAACTATACGAGTGACACCTCTTGTGTATTCTATAGTCTTTGCCATTACACACATTACACATAGATTGCAAGTACACATACTGGACAAATATGCACATGCTCAGTTTTAGGCTGTATAGTGTGGATGGAGACCGTTTTTCTGAAGCACAGTAAAAACGTAACGGTTACTAAAGTAACCCTCGTTCCCCGAGGGGGGGAACGGAAATGCTATGTGGAAACTTCCACTATGGGGATTTCGTCAGAAAGCCAATCACTCTGAAGAGTAATTAAACGGGCCAATGAAATGCCAATGAGTTGGCGGTGTCAGCGTGCACAGCTGGCAGCAATCATAATCAGCTTGTGAATAAGAATGCTCGCTGTGCCACACAACCACACCTTTTCTAGCTGAAGAAGCCGAACTACAGCTGTCAGCTAAGGCGCAATCCCTGTGGCGAAGGAACATAGCATTTCCGTTCCCCCCCTCGGGGAACGAGGGTTACTTTAGTAACCGTTACGTTCCCCAGCGGGAGGGGAACTACAATGCTATGTGGAAACTTCCACTATGGGGAAATCTATGGAAAACGCCACAGTGATTGAACCTTACCACGTCGCTGGTGAGAGGTTTGCCAGGCTCCAGCGTGAGCGCACCATCATCACCAGAGACGCAGCCCACCAACGTGCCCCCTGGCCCTAACTTACCTTACTTACCTGTGAAGCACTTAAGGCTTATTTATATTTTTTGGGGAGTCATAAAAAATACACCTAGTTAAGATTCTAGGAATTTTAAATTACGACAGTACGTTGGGAAGCGTGCAGTCCCGATAGGGAGGACGCTGCGGAGGCCACCTGCTGCCCAATGGGGAGACCTGGTGGCAGGAAGACATATGGACTAACCCTGAAAGGGGGAGAACACATATGAAGGATGGTTAGCGGGGAGGGAAGACACGGGCCCGCCTGAGAGGGGGGAACTACACCGTGGCTGAGTGAAGCATATGGGATCGCCAGAGGGGATCGCGCATAGCAGGCACCTATACCCAGAACGCGGGCTGACCAAGTGGGCATGCCAACTACGCAATGGGCCAGGCACCTGACTCCTCCGCTGAGTCAGGTGCTGGGGGCCTCGGAGGAACTCTGTAGGGTTCGCCAATGGGGAACTCAACTGAACAGAGTGAAAAAAGCGCACGTATCTCTGTGTTAGAGAGAAAGGCGCAGCAAGCGTGTTACAACACCAACCCAGTTTCCTCATTCACCGGAGTTAACTAGCACACGTGAGGAAACCGGTACCACTCGAAGATTATAAAATCTCGCAAATGTATTAGGTGTCGCCCAGCCCGCAGCTCTACAGATGTCTGTTAAAGAGGCGCCGCGTGCTAACGCCCAAGAGGAAGCGACGCTCCTAGTGGAGTGCGCTCTCACCCCCGGGGGACATGGCTCGCCCTGGCACTGATAAGCGAGGGAGATGGCATCCACTATCCAGTGGGCCAACCTCTGTTTGGATACGGCACTTCCCTTCTGCCGACCACCGTAACAGACAAAGAGCTGCTCAGAGGATCTAAAGCTCTGAGTGCGGTCCACATAAAGTCGCAAAGCGCGAACGGGACACAGCAAGGAAAGGGCTGGGTCTGCCTCCTCCGTGGGCAGCGCCTGCAGGCTCACTACCTGGTCTCTAAAGGGAGTGGTAGGAACCTTGGGCACGTAACCAGGCCGGGGTCTCAGGATCACGTGAGAGTAGTCTGGCCCGAATTCCAGGCACGAGTCACTGACCGAAAACGCCTCCAGATCCCCGACCCTCTTGATCGATGCCAACGCAACCAGCAGAGCTGTCTTTAAGGACAGAAATCTCAAGGATACTGAGTCGAGTGGTTCGAACGGATCTCCGCGTAGGCTAGTGAGCACTACAGAGAGATCCCAAGAGGGCATGAGAGGGGGGCGGGAAGGATTTATACGCCTCGCACCTCTGAGGAACTGGATGATGAGGTTATGCCTTCCCACCGTGCCGCCATCCACCGCGTCATGATGAGCGGAAATGGCGGCAACGTAAACCTTCAGTGTGGAGGGTGACAGCCTCCGCTCCAATCTATCCTGAAGAAAAGAAAGCACAACACTTATCTGGCAAGTCCGGGGGTCTTCTCGGAGAGAAGCACACCACTCAGTGAATAGACTCCACTTCAGGGCGTAGGCATGCCTCGTAGAGGGTGCTCTAGCCTGAGTGATGGTGTTAACCACCGCAGCCGGTAGGTCACCTAAGTCTGCCGCGCTCCGTCTATGGACCACACGTGGAGGTTCCAGAGATCTGGACGCGGGTGCCAAATGGTGCCCTGTCCCTGAGAAAGAAGGTCCTTCCTCAAAGGGATCCGCCAGGGAGTGGCCGTCGCGAGGAGAGAGAGTTCTGAAATCCAGGTCCGGTTGGGCCAGAGGGGCGCAACTAGCAAGACCTGCTCCTCGTCCTCCCTGACCTTGCACAATAATTGTGCGAGTAGGCTCACTGGGGGGAACGCATATTTGCGCATGCTCCGAGGCCAGCTGTGAGCCAGTGCGTCCGTACCGAGGGAGGCCTCGGTTAGGGAATAAAACCACTGGCAATGAGTGCTCTCGGAGGAAGCAAACAGGTCGACCTGGGCTTCTCCGAAGTGCGCCCATATCAGCTGGACAGACTCGGGGTGGAGTCGCCATTCTCCCTGGCGTGGAAGCTGCCGTGAGAGCGCATCGGCTGCACGGTTGAGCTCGCCGGGGATGTGAATGGCACGCAACGATTTCAGTCGCGTATGACTCCAGAGGAGCAGACGGCGAGCGAGCTGAGACATGCGGCGAGAGCGAATACCCCCCATGCGGTTGATATACGCTACCGCCGCCGTGCTGTCCGTCCTGACCAGCACGTGTTTCCCCTCTAGCACCGGTAAAAAACGGGGCAGAGCGAGATACACTGCCAACAGCTCCAGGCAATTGATATGCCAATGCAACCGGGCTCCTTTCCATGGACCCGCAGCTGCATGCCCGCAACACATGGCTCCCCAGCCCGTACTGGAAGCATCTGTCGACACGACAACATGCCTGGACACTTGTTCTAGAGGCACCCCAGCCTGTAGAAACAGAGGGTCCGTCCAAGGGCTGAAGGTGCGGCGACACAGCGGAGTGATTGTCACCCGGTGCGTGCCCGCTCGCCATGCGCGTCTGGGGACCCGATCGTGAAGCCAATGCTGAAGTGGTCTCATATGGAGCAATCCGAGCGGCGTGACAGCGGCTGCAGATGCCATATGCCCCAGGAGCCTCTGAAAGAATTTCAGTGGGACCACAGTTTTCCTGTCGAACTCTTTCAGACAGGTCAGCATCAGCTCGGCGCGCTCTCGGGAGAGGCGCGCCGTCATGGTGATCGAATCCAGCTCCAACCCGAGAAAAGAGATGCTCTGCACAGGGGCGAGCTTGCTCTTTTCTCGGTTGACCCGAAACCCCAATAGGTCGAGGTGCCGGAGCACCCTGTCCCTGTGCGTAATCAATTGATCCCGCGAGTGAGCTAAAATCAGCCAGTCGTCGAGATAATTGAGCACGCGGATGCCCGCGAGCCGAAGAGGCGCCAGGGCACCCTCCGTGAGTTTGGTGAAAACCCGCGGAGACAGAGAGAGCCCGAAGGGGAGGACTTTGTATTGCCATGCCTGACCCTCGAACGCAAACCGCAGAAACTGCCGGTGGCGTGGAAGAATAGAGACATGAAAATACGCGTCCTTCAGGTCTATTGCTGCAAACCAATCCTGAGGACGGACGCACCGAAGGATGCGCCTCTGCGTGAGCATTCTGAACGGCAGCCTGTGAAGGCAGCGGTTCAAAACGCGCAGATCTAGGATTGGCCGTGACCCACCGCTCTTTTTGGGTACGATGAAGTAGGGGCTGTAAAACCCGCTCCTCATCTCGGCTGAAGGGACCGGCTCGATTGCATCCTTCGCCAGGAGGACAGCAATCTCCTCGCGCAAGACAGGGGCGGACCCGGGGCTGACCCTGGTGAAATACACGCCCGTGAACTTGGGAGGCCGTTTGGCGAACTGAATCGCATAGCCGAGTCTGATCGTACGAATGAGCCACCGCGACAGGCTGGGCAGCGCTAACCAGGCTGACAGAGCTCGCGCTAGTGACATCATCGGCACGATCGTTGACATACCAGCGGTGGGGCAGCGCGGAATGGGAGAGCTCACCCCGGGAGCCATAGGGTCCCGAGGAAGAGCAGGAGGCAAGAGATTCACACTCACCTTCGTCCCAGAGTCCGGAAGGGGGGGCTGGAGTGCAAGAGAAGGGAGCCCGTCCTCTAACACACTCAGAGCCCGTGGCGAGATGCACCGATCCTGCGAGCTGGAAGGCATAGCATCCCAGACTGGCAGTGTTCGGGCTGTCACATCCAGAGAAGGGGGAAAATGCTCTTTTATTGAAAATTTTGCGGCCGCCGGCCGTGAGGTTAGCAGCCTGGTGTTGAAAAACACCGTTTGATGTTGGTTCGCTCGGCCCTCCACCGAGGAAAGAGCAAGTCCCCTCTTCTCCGGATGGCCCGTCTCAGGGTCGCTTCGCAGTCCGTTTACCGGACTTAACGGCGCCCTGGGGCGGGGGCGCTGAACGCCTGCGAGGTGCTCGACGCTGCCGTTTAGCCGGTGGAGCGGGCAGAGGCAGTGGAGCAGGTCTTGATGCCGCAGGCGGGCGCCCTCGGCGAGGAGCAGCCGAGGTGGATGGTTCGGCGGGAGGAGCGGTTTTACGAGCCCGCCGATAGATGACCTCACCCATCGCACTCGACTGCTCTTTCACCGCTGTGAATTCCTGGGTGAACTCACCAACGGTGTCGCCGAACAGGCCAGCCTGGGATATGGGTCCGTTAAGAAAGCGAACCTTGTCAACGTCACGCATATCTGCCAGGTTTAGCCAGAGGTGGCGCTCCTGGACCACTAGTGTGGCCATCGTCCTTCCCAGGGCACGCGCAGCCGACTTGGTGGTACGCAGAGCATAGTCGGTTGCGGTGCGGAGCTCGTGCATCAAGCCTGGGTCGGAACCACCCTCGTGCAGCTGGGCCAACGCCTGCGCTTGGTAGCGCTGATACGTTGCCATAGCATGCAAGGCGGAAGCAGCCTGGCCCGCAGCAGTGTAAGCTCTGCTCCCGAGGGACGCAGATAACTTACATGCTTTGGACGGAAGACGAGGCTGACCACGCCAGGAAGAGGCACCACGCGGGCAAAGATTGACCGCAATGGCGCGCTCCACCTGGGGAATCGCCTCGTACCCCCTGGCTGCTCCACCGTCAAGGGTGGTGAGAGAGGAAGCGCACGCAGATCTGGCAGAGAAAGGTGCCCTCCAAGACTGCGTGAGCTCACTGTGCACTTCCGGGAAGAAGGGGACGGGAGGCTTAGAAGGCTTGGCCCTCCTCTTAGCCTCCACGTAGCACCCATCTAGTCGGTCCGGCCGCGGGGCTGGGGGATAAACCATCTCCAGACCCACCGCCGAAGCAGCCCGGGAAAGCACGGCCAACATATCTGCTTCTAGATCCGGCGCCTCGCTCACTACCCCGGAGGGAGGGAGCGGGTCCGGATCCTCGTCAGAATATGACAGCCCACCCTCCGATGCCGCGATGGACATCTGATCCTCGGTGTCATCGAGTGAGAGGGCGACCATCCGAGAGGATGGAGCGCTTCTCTCACTTGAAGCTTGGATGGAGCGCGCTGAGGAGCGGGAGGTCCGCGAGCCCGAGGGCGGCGGATTGACTCCCACTGTAACCCTCAGATCTGCCCGAGTGCCAACCGACTTGCGGGGGACAGCAGGGGTGGTTCGCTCTTTTGCAAGAGCGAGCCGCGATCTTAGCTGCGCCACAGACATGCCATCGCAGTGATGGCATGAACTGCCCGCGAGCACTGAATTAACATGCAGGACCCCCAGACATGCAACGCAGTGCTCGTGCCCATCATCCGGGGACAGGAAACCACCGCATCCAGAAACGCACGGTCGGAACGACATCTTTAAAAAGACGCGCTGCTCGACCGTGTTGCTCTTTTAGGGAAATTTGCTCTTTCTTTACTATACAAACCGCTCTTGTAGAACCGGACCAGAGAAACGCCCAGGGACGGGAGAATGAACCCAGCTCGACCGCCGCTGCCTGCGTTGTAGCTCGCTCTGGGACCGGGAGAAACAGCTCGTTCTGAAGCCACTCTTTCTCTCTCTCTCTCTCTCTCGTGGAGATCTTTAAGCGATACTCTCAGTTGCGTGAGGCTTCTGAAAGCGAAAAGGTGTGGTTGTGTGGCACAGCGAGCATTCTTATTCACAAGCTGATTATGATTGCTGCCAGCTGTGCACGCTGACACCGCCAACTCATTGGCATTTCATTGGCCCGTTTAATTACTCTTCAGAGTGATTGGCTTTCTGACGAAATCCCCATAGTGGAAGTTTCCACATAGCATTGTAGTTCCCCTCCCGCTGGGGAACACCTCTCTATACAAGGAGTGTTTTTATTCCAAAACACCATTTCAATGTGTAAACACAGACTAAGACTAAACAGTGTTGTTGCAACCACTAAATGTGCATGTTATAATATTATTTAAATAACCCTATACAAACCTATCGATATATAACTGACAACAAGAAAATTATAACAGAATGTTTTAAAGAGAGGGACATTATTTATTTTGACCGTGATTTCAAAATAGAGGTATGTACCTAAATTTATTTTCTGTGTATGGTTGCATTTAGGGCGTCACGGTGGCTCAGTGGTTAGCATTGTCGCCTCACTGCAAGAAGGTCGCTGGTTTGAGTCCCGGGTGGGCTAGTTGGCATTTCTGTGTGGAGTTTGCATGTTTTCCCTTTGTACATGTGGGATTCCTCCGGGTGCTCCGGTTTCCCACACAGTCCAAAGACATGCGCTATAGGTGAAT
>CAIGQV010019951.1:4261616-4368422 GCA_903798115.1 Danio jaintianensis | reverse complement strand
GTGTGTGTGTGTGTGTGTGTGTGTGTGTGTGTGTGTGTGTGTGAATGAGAGAGTGTATGGGTGTTTCACAGTACTGGGTTGAGGCTGGAAGGGCATTCGTTGTGTAAAACATATGCTGTTAATAGTTAATAATAGTTGGCGGTTCAGTCGACCCCTGATAAATAAGGGACTAAGCCAAAGGAAAATGAATGAATGAATGAATGAATGAATGAATGAATGAATGAATGAATGAATGAATGAATGAATTTAATGATTCACTAATACACTAAAGGTTACTGGGGTTCAATGTTCTAGACCAGTGTTTCCCAACCCTGCTCCTAGAGGTACACCAACAGTACATATTTTGCATGTCTCGCCTTATCTGTTTATTATTATTATTATGTGACCTACAGTGCAATTGTCAGTTTAGTCACCTCATCCACATTCATAAATCCTCCCTGGTGTCCCAATAGCATATTAAATCACTACAGAAATAGTAGGTCATCCGAATATATATTTTTTAATAGTATTATAATAGTAAGTACTGTTAATCCTGACATATTTATTTTGTCACATTCTACTTTTCACCTACTATGCAGTAGGGAAGTATACGATTTTGGATGCAGCCCTAGTTTTGAGTAGCCAAACTAAGTTTCAGGTGCAGCATATTTTGGGCCAAGAAACACCCACGTAGACAGGAATAGTCCATCTGACGGAGATACTGAGACAAGAAGCAAACGACTATAGTTTGTTTTGTTTTTAATGTGGTACTTAGGAATTGTTCTTCTACAATAGCGGAGGGCACATTATTAGGCCGACATGAAAAAACTCATTAAAATAATTGCACAGCAGTGTCCATGTGTGACCAGCTGTGCACTGAATTAATTAGCAGAAATGTCTGTCTAATTTGGACTCAGAATTTATACACATCCAAAAGTAACCAGCACAGATTAGTTGAAAGAAATAATTAGCAATATACAATTGTATACAAATATATTTTGATGATTTGAGATTTGATGTCACTGACTTGATAAACTAGTAAGTCCTTTCACTAGTTCTTCCTTAAACCACACATTGTCTCTTGTTACATTAAAAAGAACATAATATTGACATTGAAGCAGTGCTATTGTGAGAAATTTTGAGTAAAGCAGCCCCTCAAATGGAAAAAATGGCAGAACTAGATTTGGTAAAATGTTAATTAATTGGATGCTTGTGTTTTGCTATTGGTGGATCTCATGTGATTGACAGGTTGGCCCCGCCCTAGCGCCAGTCATGACAGAAGAGATGATAGACGATAATAAAAAGGGAGGGAAAGTTGTTTTGATTAAACATTATGAGAAAACATGAATTTAATAGACGGAAGCTGCAGTATTCCATTAAAAGACAAGAACTGTCAATTTCGATTAGGTGATGCAAAGGGAAACAAATCGTTCCGACTGTAAAAATAGGCCATCGCAGGTTCATGGAAAATCCTTTACTCAAAACATTTGCAAGCAAATACAATGTCAACAATACAATTCATTGAAGAATAATGAGTAAAGGATTACGAAGCGAGATAAAATGTATTGCATTGTCAGAGATGGGACGTCTTGTTTAATAAAATAACATGCATGAGATTTGTTTCTCTAATATCATCTGTTTCACCCCCTGATCGCTATACATGAATGACTGTTCTAGTCAATACACAGCTAATAAGCAGACCAGGGGAGATAATAATAAATCTGACATGGGGCGTTTCTGTTTCTGTCTGGATTTTTATTATTTTTTCTGATCTACATGTTTCTCTCCAAGAAGCTTGTTGATGTCAGAGTGTTACCATTTGCACGTAAATCTTGCACCACTTTGGAGGATGTTGACATCAGTGGCATTTTAGATGTGTGTTTCTTTTTTTTTTTAAATGTTTCTTGACATGCATTGCAAGGTTGTACAGTGAATTATTTAGCCAATTCTACATGGACCATCAGTGAATCACTTTGAAATCAAATGGCGGCGAAGACTTAAAAGATTCTCGCAAGAACTCGTCTCATCTTTTGAATCATGAGAACAAAAATGTCTTGCTTTTCAGCCATTGTTGGAATAACTTCAGTCTTTATCACATGCAATACACAAAACATCAAAGGATGTTAAGTAAGTTTACAAAATAGTATGCAAAACGGACATTTCATAAAACATTCTGGACTGTATCATTATATTTATTTGTTCTGCCTGTGCCATGCTTGATTGTCTTCCATATTTTCCAATGGGTCCATTGTGATCAGTACAAACCTACTGCGAAATGCATTCAGTTTAATATGCACATCAAACTAAATGAGATTCGAGAGCTGCAGTAGAGGAACCAACTTAAATTGCAAAACAGGCTCATGAAAAATATGTGCATGTGGTGTGTTTTTTCTAACAATGATATTACATTGCAGCCTGCACATTTCAAAACTAGTTCAGTGAGCAGCAATAAAAGGGTTGTTGTTTGGTTGGTTCATCCACGTTCATCACAGCTGTTCAAAATGTATTCAAATGGAAAGTGAGTGACTCTAAAAGGTTAATGCTTCCCTAACCTTAACACAAATAAATACCAGATTAATACCTTACTCTAAGCCTAACCAATCAAAAATGCATTTACTGAAGCAACAATGCCATTTTACCTTTTTTTTTGTAGTTTCAAACTGAAAACTGCAGTGAAATATGTGTAGTAGGCATGCACAATATTATCAAAATACTAAATGAATTGGTCGATACTGGCCTAATCTGTAAGCACTGGAACAATATGGCAAATTATGCCAATATGCTTTGCCAAATCATCGGATAATGGTTTCGGAATGTAAGTATTGATCCCAAATGGAATATTCTGCCAATATGCTTTGCCAATGCGATGGTATGTTGATTACACTATGCAAAAGCTCACATGTGTGCAAGGAGTGCTAACAATAAAATTAAATCCACAATAAAATATACAAATACCAAGTTAGTTCTGTTTAGGGCTTAATTAAACAATAATTGATGGCATAAAATCAGAAGTCTGATTTAATTTAATAGTGAGAAGCTATAGCCTATGGAGAATAAAAATCTATGGAGAATAAAAATCATTAACCTGACAATGACACATGTAAATTAACACTTTCCAAACAAACAAGCAAACAAAAAAGATAGTGGTGGAATGGGCATCGGTAAATGGACAAAAATAAGTCCTAAAATTGGATATTGCCAAAAAAAATGCTTTGTATGTACAGGTTGATTTTTTTAGTGTTTGGAAAATATTCTGAATGTAATAAGCCTGAGTAGTAAGAAAACACTTAAATGGGGCCTATGATGCCCTATCTGCAAGATTAATTATCAATCCCCAGAATGTCCCTGTGAAGTTTCAATTCAAAATATCTAACAGATGTCTTATCATACCGTATTGTAATTGCTCCTAATTAGGAGCAAACAAGTGTAAATCTTTAAATGTAAATAAGCTGCTGATCTCCGCCCCCTTTCTAGAAGAAGGTGGAGCCTTGACAGCCTGTGCCACAGTTACTCCGGAAACAATAAACAAAATATCAGCATGTGTTTTAAAAGCCTTGTCAATTTAAACTCTGCCTAAATTTTTTTTTTTTAGAAAGAGAGAGAGCGAGAGAGAACAGATGAACATATAAGTGTGCAAAGAAAGATGACTGTTGCATGGCATGTCGTGAGTATTAACCCTTAAAGGGCATATGATCACAACAGTGTGATTGGAGCATTCAGTGCATCACATAATCAGCTGCTAAATTCAAATCCGCTTTCCCACTAATGTTCGCACTGCGCCATGCAAAGAGGAACATGGCGCTTGTCATAAATCACAATTTATCCATGTTTTCAAACAAATAACATTTATTTTAGCTTTCGAGCATTTGAATACACATAAATACTAGCATGACATAACAATATGGTTTGTAAATTACTCTACGTGCTGATGTCTATAGAGATGGCAGTGATAAAACTTTTTAAACATATTAGGATGTGTGCTTCATTCGAATCAGATACACACTGTTTAGGCTACTAAAATGTTTACTTATTCTACACCCAGTTAAACAGCCACTTACTGTCATGTTTTTCTTGAACCTGATGTGTTGCCATGGAAACTTTAAAGTGGCACATTCTAATAATGGTCACATTTAAAGGAGTATTTAAAACGCACATGTGAAAGGGTTAAATGTTCCATGTGAACACAATGTTATGTTAAAAAGCACACAAACACAGCAGAAACTGCAAAAACAAATGCATATCTGTCAGTATATTCGCTTTGTGAAGCAACGTCTCTTAGACACTTTGAGAACATACTACTAATGAGACGCAACCAAGCCTTGTCACCTTTAGCAGGAATTATATAAATGTTGTATGTTCCCAAGGGAAAACACAGAACTACAATCAAGGCATTTGAGGGGGTTCAAAAACACAGCTTGCTCATGTAGAATAACTTGCTTTAAAGATCTTTTTCATGCACAAACAGCAACATTACACTCTGAAGGATGTTGAAAGTGTAAAGTGCATAATATTATTCAATACAGGCTTGTTGGAAAATATGCAAAACGTTAAATTTATTTTGCAAAATGTAAAATACATTCCTCTTGCACGTTTCAGATGACAAATCCATTAGAGGGCACTGTCTACATTTTTGCGAATCTGAAATACGTTACTTAGGGCAAGTTTTGTTGTATGTTAGATACCGGTTAGATATGTTTAGATACTGGTCCTTCTTGTACACATCCACGAGAAGGTGGGGCTTGTTGTACAGATCACCAAGACCAGCGAATCACTGACCTGAACCCTTTCCTAAACCCAATCAATAGTGTTTTCAAATGCAAACATAAGAGAAAAGTCCACTGCATCCACATAGTATTACCTTGATTTTACATTGCTTTTGCTGAACTTTTTGAGCTGCCAAGAAAATTGACCAAAACAAAAAATGTGTCCATATGGAGACAGTTAGGTAAACGTATTTGATTACAAATCATAGCCTTCATAAGATTTTTCAGGTGTTATTTGGTTAAAAACTGTACCAAAACGCTGTATTCGTCCATAATATGTCCCTGTAAGTATCATTTATGTGAAAAGGAACAAAAGATGTTGGCCATAGCAGTCGCAGTGATTTCTATTCCTCACATAAATCTATAATTATATAAATAGAGCATAAAAAAGAGCAGCATCAACATTCTTCTAAACATCTCCTTTTAAGTTCCACACATGATACCAGCTCAAGTGGGTTTTGATCAACATGAGGGTGTGCTTTCCATTATTTGGGATGAACAAACCCCAATAAAAGAACTGATACTACAAAAATACTGACATTAATTGGCCAAGCTCTTAAATAAACAGCAGTAATTAGATGCACACTATGACCTTTCTGTAGTAGCTTTCATGGAGGGCCGGCAGAGTAAATGTCTGCTCTTTCATGTGAAGTGCTTCCTCCAACTAAAGCTCTCGCCATGATCAAAACTGCATTTGACACAGACGATGATGGATAATTAAAATGCCCAAACAGAGATCAAGCAGCCTTATCGTGTTGCACTCAGAATTAAAGCTGATCGGAAGCTACATGTGTAGTGTTGTTTGTACATGCAACCACATCTTTGTCTATTGTCAAGCCAGAGGTTTGGTTTGATCACGGATAATCCAAATGGATCACTGATGCTAGAAGACGCCTTGGACTTCTCTAATAGCAGTTAAATGCAGTGTATGTTTGCTGAGATGTAGAAAAGACTAACAAATGCTGCAAAGATCTCTCCGCAGTGATCTTAAGATTATCAAGTACAGGCATTATGGAACAAGACTGCAGCTTCTGATTTGCTAAATTTCCTGGTTCTGCTATAAAGCACACTGGGAGCGCAGTAGTGAGCTGGCGCTGCCCCAGGCCATATGGACATATGGAGAAGTGAACCTGATGTAACCAGTGACAAGGCGAACTCGGTCGCATGGTGCTATCAAAACCGTAACCTTCATATGCTAAAACATTACATCCAGAAACAAATATGATGAACCTAATATGTTTTTGAGCAGATTTTTTGCATTGTATAATATTTATTTATTAACATGATCAAAACGTATGTTCTATATTCAGTTAGTTTGATTTATTGTTTATGTTTTATATCAAGTAAAAAAACGTTTAGTACCCACATGAAAATGCTATAGTAAATATAATAGTGTTTTAAAACCATGCTGTAGGGCGACGCGGTGGCGCAGTGGGTAGCACGTTCGCCTCACAGCAAGAAGGTCGCTGGTTCGAGCCTCGGCTGGGTCAGTTGGCATTTCTGTGTGGAGTTTGCATGTTCTCCCCGTGTTCGCGTGGGTTTCCTCCGGGTGCTCCGGTTTCCCCCACAAGTCCAAAGACATGCGGTATAGGTGAATTGGGTAACCTAAAATTGTCCGTAGTGTATGTGTGTGAATGAGTGTGTATGAATGTTTCCCAGTGATGGGTTGCAGCTGGAAGGGCATCCGCTGCGTGAAACATATGCTGGATAAGTTGGCGGTTCATCCCGCTGTGGCGACCCCAGATTAATAAAGGGACTAAGCCGAAAAGAAAATGAATGAATGAATGAACCATGCTGTAACAAAGTGTATTATACTGTATATATTACAGTATTTACAACTCTTTGTTCATGAATTTTACAGCGCACTGTAGGGTTATGTATAGTGAACTGATAAATTGTAATACACTTTAGTTTTTACTACTGCAAACTGTGGTGCATTGTAGTATAATATATCCTATAGTTGTAGAAGACTACAGTATTGGGTCATTTGTTTAGACTTCTATAGTTGTTGTGTTACCATAGCAACTATAGAATTACCACAACAGATTAATGCAAGTTCTTTACTATAGTAGTGTTGTCATGATACTGGAATTCGGTACCAATCTATACTGAAATTTAAAAAAACGTCCATTTCCCGCTAACATTTGAGCGCTGTTCAGCACGTTCTTAAACACTGCTGATTTGCCATTGTGTTTTCGTGCTCAACAGAGATGACTGTGATTGGCCGTGAAGGTCATCTTTTCACCGAACTCACCGCTGTTTACTGAGTGTAAACACAGATACAGGGACACTGGGGCGTTTCAACGTCACTTTGATCAGCTGGTTTGTCTATAAGCTGACATACGAGCAATCTGCTGATGAATCGCGGCTTTGAAACGTTCCAGTGTCCTTGTATCTGTGGTTACACACAATGGCAAATCAGCAGTGTTTAAGAACGTGCTCAGTAGCGCTCAAATGTTAGCGGGAAATGGACGTTTTTTAAATTTCAGTATGGATTGGTACTGAATTTCAGTATCGTGACAACCCTATAACTATAGTATATTTCAAAAACACTATAGTATTTACTATGGTATTTTGTAATGTGGCTATAATTGTAAAACATTCTGTTTCAGGTCATTGTTTAAAAAGTAAACAAGAATATTGTAACTAATATTTCAAAACCATACTGGACTGAAGCAACTTCACTTGGTTATCCATGTACATTATTTCAAGCATCTTTTTATTTAGTGTCAAATATGAGACATCAGACTCTCAGAGGCAAATGAATGTATTGTATTGTATTGTATTGTATTAGATGTTTTGCCCCCACAATAAAATCCTCAGAGCTTTGAATATAATACTATACATTATATTATAAGGGGCAGTCGTGGCCTGGTGGTTAGAGTGTTGGACTCGTGATCCGAAGGTTGCTGGTTCGATACTCGGTACCAGCGGGAATTGGGGGTGGGGGGAGTGAATGACCAGCACTCTCCACCACCCTCAATACCACGACTGAGGTGAGTCCCTTGAGCAAGGCACCGTTCCCCCCAACTGCTCCCCGGGCGCCGCAGCATGGCTGCCCACTGCTCCGGGTGTGTGTTCACGGTATGTGTGTGTTCACTAACTGTGTGTGTGCACTTGGATGGGTTAAATGCAGAGCACAAATTCCAAGTATGGGACACCATACTTGGCCACACTACACTTCACTTCACTTCACTTCATAATATTAATAAGAAAATATTGGGAGATATACTTTATGTATTTCATACAGGTACTTTAACATTAAATCTCACAATCAATTTCTATTACTACTATTTCATTTGGGGACGACACGGTGGTGCAGTGGATAGCGCTGTCGCCTCACAGCAAGAAGGTCGCTGGTTTGAGTCCTGGCTGGGTCAGTTGGCATTTCTGTGTGGAGTTTGCATGTTCTCCCTGTGTTCACGTGGGTTTCCTCCGGGTGCTCCAGTTTCCCCCACAAGTCCAAAGACATGTGCTGTAGGTGAATTGGGTAAGCTAAATTGTCCATAGTGTATGTGTGTATGTCCTGGTCCTCCAGGTTGAGGGTTGAGCGTTGGGCTAACAACCCATCTCATAAAAACTAGATGTTACGAAACACCAACATGGTGCGGCTAAATATCAACTTTGATCTAAATGGCCCTGGGAGTAAGTAAGAATTTCATTTTGCTGGCCATATAAATAACAACTGCACCAAATTTAATATTTTTAGTTCTTTGAGTAAATTTGACGTTATTATATAATTTTTATATCTAGTATGCACTTCAATCATACATTCACTTTATCATACCACATGTATGAGTCAGAAAACTTCAATAATCTGTTACATTTCAAAAGACTACATTCATCTGATTATTATTATTATATAACCCAGACTTTATAAAGTTCAATATAAATCTGACCTAACCACCGCCGTATTGCAAAATCAAATAAGCTTATATTTAACTAAGATATGAACAAATGTGTTCCCAAGAGCGGCACTAAACACCATCATCTTCTTTCTCAGCTGGACCCTTAAGGCAGCTAGAGGTTACTATGCTACAGTACTAAAATAGCCAATAAAAGTTTTATTCCTGTACAGTATGCAGCCGTATGGTCTAGGTTTATCTCACCAAGCTTAAATATGGTTTATGTCACTACTAATATGCAAGCAAAATATGAACCATTTCTTTACACAAGTCAGCAGATACTTTTCTATGATGAGCGCCACTTTCTGTCAAAATCGGACTCGTCAATCAGAATAGACTGCTGTTAATCCCACCCTCATGAGTGGTTTGTGCCAGAACGGCGAATGTTAGTTTGCGAAGCACAAGCAGAAATGTGAAAATGAAAATGCACATTTAAAACGGCATTTAGCGAAAGTGAAGCTGAAAGTGAAGTAATCAAAGAATGCAGTTTATTTGAAGATGATGCTATTTAATTGATTTGCACAAATGTAATCCCATTGTAAGAGACATAATTTGATTTAATATAATTTATATCAACACATGTTGATATGTTTAGTTGTGTATATTTACTGATTTCACCCCTACTTTGTTTGTAATGGTTTGCTCCACCCTGACTATTTTAAGTTATATTACGAAATTGAAAACTGAAGGAAAGAAAGACGGAGCAACACAGTTTTTTGACTGGAGTTCATTGTTAAACATCTTGAAATGGAAAGCAACCCAAGTGAATTTATTGCCCGACTGATTTTTGAAATTCTAAAAGTACACCCATAAATTGTGTTTATTAAGCACATTTAAACCCATTTGCAGTACAAAAACAATTATGGAACAGTCTAATAGATAAATAATACAATAAAATAGACACACACAAAAAAAGTGTATCCAACAAAGGCCAAAGGATAAAAATGTGTCCTAGAAGACACCCACTAAAATATACATTGTAACAACACACTGCAGTTCAACATTCTGTTCACTGGATTGCTGTTTGTTCAATAATCGACTTTAAGATGTTGCTAATTTTCAAAGCTTACAAAGGACAAGGCCTCATCTTGTATTTCTGACCTTATGTATTTGAGTTCAGCTCCTCTGTCCCTCAGGTCTGCCATTAAAGCTCTTTTAAATATCTCACAGTCATGTCTTTAATGAAAAGGTCTTTGCAGTCACTGCTCCACATTTGTGAAATCAACTGCGACCTGACATTAAACGCACTCTTTAAATGTCTGCTTTTCTATTCGACTTTGGACGGTTTTATCCTTTGGCCTTCACTGGATACTGGTTATTCTGTTTCTATTTGATTGTATTATTTGGCTCTTTTGTTATTGTTTTTTTATACATGCACATTTTATGAATACAATTGATTTGCTTGCACTCAAACTAGTTCAAACTAGTTATTTGAAACCAGCTGAAATAACACAATTGTTGAGATTTTTGGGGGGACAACTTACAGTAATTGTTTTATGTTCAATCCACTTGAATTTGTTAACTGGCATTTTTACAGTGTAATTACCAATAGTTTATACTTGTCACGGTTCGCTCACTCACAAAAGCACGGAACTCAGGAATTATCAAAAAACACATATTTATTTACAATATAACACTCACAACAGGAACATCAAACTATGGCTGGACAAGGAGTTGTGACAATATAATACCGGACCATAAACAAACTGAACTCTTTACTTTTTTACTAAGTTTATCAGGTTTCAACTTATTGTTTTAAGTGATACAAAGTTTAACTTAATATTTTGAGTCAGTTTTAAGTCAGTTTTAAGTTGAGATAATTAGAAAAGATCATTTGATTCAGCTAAAAATTAAAGACAATGTAAATTTAATTGATGTAAACACCAAAATGCTACTTCTCAATTATGACTGAGATACATTGTTATCGTAAATATATTTTAATATCTCCAGTACGTAATATTGAGTGCACTAAACATCAATTTTGTAAAATAAACAAATGAATCAAAAATATCAACTGCATATGCGCTTCCTAACCATCACTACACCAAACAACTCGCAGTGTTTTAATAAAATTGTAAAAGTCTAGACTCGCCGATATTGTTAAATAAGCACAGCTGCTACATGTTATCATGAGGTTGAAATTAGGGCAGACAGTCACTTATTGCACTCATGCCAGTGTCGACTGGGAATACAAATGTGTGCTTCAGTCCAAAACATTTAAAATGTCAAAGTGTTCACAAAATGACTGCAAAGAGGCAAGCTAAATTTCTCTGCTTCCGCAATTATCTCAAACTCCAATGACGGCTTTCTGTGAGGCCAAATCAGGATGGCAACATGTTCAAGACTAGATTCAATTCTGCGTCTTTATCATATGTCAATTTATGGTTCCTTTTCTTCCATTATTTTTCTACTGCATAACCTGCCATTTAACAAGCAGCATGATTTTACTGTGCTGACTTTAATGTGAGAGACTAAAACGGTTTCTTTGTGTACCTGTCAGTTTTGAGATTTTGGGCTTTTCATAAAGTTGTTGTTTTTTTGTCAATTATAAAGAAAAAAACAGCACTTTTAAGAGATACTTTTATCACACTTTATTAATTTGTGTCTGTAGATTTTAATTACACAAAATCTCTCAAAATGAGTTGTTTCTCACTCATCCATAAATCTCTTCAGCAGTTCTTACATTCACCAAACTTCACAGTTTTACTGTATATATATATATATATATATTCTGGATGTTTTTTACAGAGGAATATGTTCACTCATAATTTGCCTGATTATTTGAAACATTTGATTCCACAAACAAGTATTTTCTCAATTATGAATGATAAAAAGAAATCCCCAAAATGCTGTCAATAAAAACCTTCGACTTGAAAATATACCTTTGTTAAAAAATACAAGATAAACAAGATTTTTAAATCAGATTTTTGATCCAATGTTTAGATCTATGCAAATTAGGGCATATTTAACATAATATATAATATATTTAAAGGGATAGTTCACCCAGAAATGCCAATTCTATCATCATTTACTCATCCTTCCCTTGTTCCAAACCTATTTGAGTTTCTTTTTTTATTTTTAACACAATAAAATACATTTTGAAGAATGTTGGTGGAAAAAAACATGTAATTTACTTTCAAAGTCTATTTTTGTCCTACTATGGATGTCCTGGTTTCAAATATTCTTCAGAATATTTTGTGTTTTGCTCACTAGAAGGAGAAAGACATTCCTACACATGTAGAACCACTTAAATGCGAGAGAGAACTATACCTATAATAAAATAAATAATGCCTCATCATTTAAACCTAACCATATTTAAACCTAACTCTTTAGAAAACCTGAAAATGTTCAAACTGGTTAAGCAGGGTAATAATTAATACATTTAACCCTATTTACCTGCAGGATCTTCCCTTTAAAAAACATAATTAAATCTAAAAATTTAAAAGAATATTTATATATTATTTTTCAGACATCGATGACGCACAGAACACACACTAAAACCACAAGCTTAGATCTTTTTTTTTCCAGCAGCCGTTTTCGGAGTGTAGCTCAGAACGCCGACCTGTTTAGATAAATGCCCCCAAAGCCACCAGAATGATGGGGAATAATTTCCTGCGAAATGACGGCCGTACTACGCCATTTGTCATCTGGTATCTTCCCTTTCATTCTCTCCCCGCAGCCTTACTGTTGGAAAATGGATCTGCGCTTTGGCGACCAGTTCTCCGTAGCCCCAAGCACAATCACTCATCTGTAGTGCAATCTGCTAAAGGAATCCATCATTTATGGCATAACGCATGCTCGTCCAAGAAAGGCACGGGGCACGGGCTTCGAGTAACTCAAGAAGAACGTGTCAACAGTTTACACAAGACCATTTTACGCGAGTGACAAAATGTGTGTGAGGAAGGGCACTGGATCCAGTAACTCATGCATGAAGACAGAAAACTTGGCTCGCTTCCTATACTGCCTGCATAGGATACCAGGTTGCATCCTAACAAAAATGGATCCTCGGAATTCTCTAAATACTTCTTGCTAATCGTTTTTGTGGCCAAAAAGATTCAATTCTGTAACGGATTTTTAACGGTACATGAAACAAGTTAGATCAAAAATGCTTTTCGAGCATAAAAAAATAATAATAAAAGTGTAAAGCCTATATTAAGGCCCAATCCCAATTCTATTTTTTACCCCTACCCCTTGCCCTTGGTCCTTGAAACTGAGTGTGAAGGGAAAGGGCTTTTTTACCCCTTTTTAAATTTTACCCCTAAGAAATGGGGCACCACTACAACACCCACACACGTCATCATATGTCGTTACGAGCTCTTACTTCATATGAGATCGACGATGGCGACTGCTGTAGTCATTCCAGCTGCAATATATTTTGGTATTTATCTTCAAGAAATCACAGAAGGCAACGATATCATGTTATCATAACGATATAATGTGGCAATAAGCTTGTAACTATATACACTGTGGCCATATTCATCTATGTAAACACACGAAAACAACATTAACATTATACCAGACACTGTAAAAAGGTCATTCCCAGCCACTAGACTTTTCTGACAGGGTATTTGAGTGTCATTGAGTGACAGATGTGAAAGTATGTTGTGGGACTAATATACAAGAGTTATTATTATGGATTATAGATAGCGAAATTTAGAGGGGGGGGGGGGGTTTAAAGCATGACGGTAAAACACAAACGCCGTTATGAATGTATTAAAACACATGCTTGTTTGTTGTAAAAATTCATAATAATGAGAAAAAATACTAATTTGTGAATCTTCTGACTTCCGTGTGTAGCCATGTTGTCATTATAGATGGTGTATTCTGGGAAATTGTCGTACCCCTTGGTTCCTAGTGTGGTCCTGGAAAATCTCCACTTCGAGGGCTATCTAGCCCTTCCCCTTAGCCCTACACCTTCAAGCTAAAGAGAATTGGGACACCTCTACCCCTTCACGTGAACGCGCAAAATGAGGGGTAGGGGTAAGGGGAAAGGCTAAGGGGTAGAATTGGGATTGGGCCTAAATCTATCTTGTTTGATTTGACATTTTTCTAAACAAAAAATAATGACTAGCATACATTTTGATAGTCACCTGATTTGCACCTATTACTATGTTGTTCAGTGTAATGCTTTTATGTACCAAAAATATTGTCAGGCATATTTAGAGCAAGAATCATTTGATGACATATTAAAGGAGTCTATTTATGGATTACAGTGCAGCCCAAAAATACTAATTAATTGTCATTTTAAATCTTTATTCTTTGCTACTATCATTAAACCACTATGAGTTACCAATTTGGCAGCAAGAAGATTATTTGAAATATAATCAAACTAAATGTCATTTTAAATTTCCAGACTTTCTCATTTTTACTCATTATTATTCTAAATATTTTAATCAGAATCATTTTTGGTAGTCATTTTTACATATGCAAATATTATATGTGTTATTTAGAATGCCAGAGGAACATAACTGCACTCATATTTTCATGAATTATTTTCACACAAATTATTCAAACAAGGTTGACATATGCAATTAATTTGTCCCTCGCTTTTCTTTATATACTAGATATCTTCTTTTGAAAGAAAATCTTACATTATATAATAGTGCCGACTGCTATTAAGCTTTTTTCTTTCATCCTTGACTTGAAAGGTAAAATAAAAACATATTTTCTTCACTGGATTACATGCATTTCCATTGCTTGTTGATATATTCCCACAAATACTGAAATGAAGCATTTTTATTATAACACAGTGTTTCTGTAACTCTCCAAAGCATGTTAATTTTAGGCACATTGCAGGCTGTATCACTACCCAAATATAAGCATAAAACTATGTATTGAAATAAGTAAATAATAGATTTTTCTCAAATCATCATTATATATACATTTCATTGCATTATATACAGAAAGGACACATACATTTGTTGCGGTAAGTCATCTTTGAAATTAGCCAAGACAAAGCAGCATAATTAAACCTAATTAACAGTCCCTGCAGCAGGTAGCTTTAAAATGTTGCAGATAAAGAGGCAGCTCACTGTATTTAGTAAAAGAGCTTCGCTGATGGCCAGACTTGTTTTTTGAGAGAGCTGTGGCGCCCTTTCAGAAGGCACAAAAACCTCCTTGTTCATCGCATGAAAGCGCTTCACAAAAGAAAAACAACCGAACATCAGCCCGAGTCTTACATCAACTGAGCGAGTTCATGAAAAGGAAAAATCTGACAGCTCAGTTTTGCAAAATCTACTTACCACCTTCGGAACAAATCTGTTCAAACAGCACTGCCATAATGCCATTTATACACAGAACAACCTTCAAATAAACAAATAAAAAAATGCAGGCGAATATAAAAAAAAACAGATTCATTCACAGCCCCAAGCCAATGAGTCCTCAAATGGTGGCATACAGGATGAAGTGATGACGTCAGTCTGTGAAAACGGCAGAAAGGAGGAGCACCATGAAGAAAGAAAGGAAAGCAGGTTTTCTTCAGGGCTACTAGTTAGCATGCACATCATACACGGGCCCTCTCAAATTAATTGGAGCATTCATATTAATGCTGTTTACCTCCAATCCATCAATCCGTCCTGCCGGAAATTTGGCTGATGCAACAGAGCGGCATGCCATCCATCGAGCGCAGAAACGTCCTTGTCCCAAGAATGGGAGTTTTTCCTCGGTTTAGAGCTAAAAGCCTTTCAAAACGGACTGTTGCCGGAGTTTCTAAAAAGGCATCCTATGAAGTAACAGGAGCTAAATTGAGAGGCTGCCAAGCATGTACGCTTCTCAGCGAGAGTGTAAAAACCTCAAAGCAGAAAGGCTTTTATTTGCTCGGCTGCGATTAAAAACGCAGTCCGGTAGAAAAGTGTGAACAATCATGTCCGTCCGAAGGCGCATCACACCATGCCGGAGACAGGCCATGCGTGAAAAATCCTGTGAAACCTGCCTTGGTTGTGTTACAACATCTGCTTTTATCCAATGGCGTAGATAAACACATTAATGCAATAAGGAATGTGAATGTTTTCCTATTGGAAAATTGAGCGGGGGAAAAAGAGAGGGAGAAGAATCCACAGATGCAGACATCATCCTTTGAGAACGTGCCATCTCGCATCAGTGAGCAGTTCAAGGGCATGCAGATAACTGCATATTGAATTAGACATAGATTCTCTTTCAAGGGCATGCCGTAAATTCCTGATGAAATGTGGTTCTCTATGGCACTCGCAAACAGATAAGGCTGCAAATAATTAGAAGGTGAGGACTTTTGTCATATAATTTAGCCATATCGCAAATTACTGACACTCCTGAGAGGAGATTGGTACTGCTGAAGTGGCTACGGCAGGGGTGCTCAACAGGCATGCATTCATTGTGTTGCCTGTGTTAGGTAAGTATGAAGACGAATTACAACGTGTGCCCAAAGATTGTGTGAATGCTAAGTAGAATATTAAGACATTGCTGACACTCTGAAGAGTGTACGTGGCTTACAGTTAACAGCTTTACAATTTGTGAACAGGCTACATTTATCTGCTTTTCCACTGCACAGTAAAGTTCAGTTTGACTTGCTTTGGTTCAGTTTTGCTCATCTCGGTTTGCAGATTAGTACCGCTTAAAGGAAAAGATCCCCCAAAAATGAAGTCTGTCATCATTTAATCTCCCTTCATTTGTTCCAAACCTGTTTGTTTGATTTTTTTTTTCCTGTTGAACACAAAAGAAGATATTTTGATGAAAGCGGGAATCCTGTAACAATTGACTTCCATAGTGTTCATTTTTCCTATATAAAATGGCTGTGATTTTCAATGGTAAAAAAACAGTAAATTTGCTTAACACTGTATATATAGGGAATGAACTTAAATTTACTTTCACAGAATTCCCTGCATGACACTTCACTTTTTATTCTTATTTTTACATTACTATGGATCTTTTCTGCTTTTTTCTCATCGGTTATGTACTTTAAAGTTAGATCTAATTTGTTACATCTAATGTTAGTTAAATCTAATTTGTTACAGTTAATGTATATACTAGGGCGACACGGTGGCTCCGTGGTTAGCATTGTCGCCTCACAGCAAGAAGGCCGCTGGTTCAAGTCCCGGCTGGGCCAGTTGGCGTTTCTGTGTGGAGTTTGCATGTTCTCCCCTTGTTCACGATTTACCTTACCGTCCAAAGACATGCGCTATACGTGAATTAAATAAACTAAATTGGCCGTAGTGAATTTGAGACTGTATGGGTGTTTCCCAGTACTGGGTTGCAGCTGGAAGGGCATCCGCTGTGTCAAACATATGCTGGATAAGTTGGCGGTTCATTCCGCTGCGGCGACCCCTGCTGAATAAAGGGACTAAGCTGAATGAAAATGAATGAATAATGTATATACTAATACAAAATCTTATAATTAATATTTATTGCATTACTTTAATTTGATGTGTGTTACCATGATGATATTTAGCAGTTGTGTTCTACTGTATGCATCTCTGCTTGTGGTAATAGTTGTTTGTGATGAGCATTGGCTCAGCAGCACGTGTTTATGGTTGTGTTTTTGTCTGTATAACAACGGTATGATGTAAAGATGCTTCAGGTACTGCAGAACATCGGTGTATAACACTATAAATTGTAGTTTACCATAAAACTTTGAAATTTATTTTACAGTTTCTACCGTATTTTTAATGGTAAACTTCTGCCAACCGCAGCTGTCAGTTTTTTAGCGTATATATATATTTTTACAGTGTACTATGACAGTCAATGCTTACAGGTTTTCAGCTTTCTTCAAAATATATTATGTTCAACAGAAGAAAGAACCTCATAAGGGTTTATAACCAATTGAGGGTGAGTAAATGGTGAGTAAATGTTTTGGGGGTAAACTATTCATTTTAAGTGGGTGGGATTATAACTATAGTTGCGACATCTCTACTCCCATGAATGTCTGAAAAACGTATTCATTTATGGTCCTTCCATCCAGCTCTTGTTGGATCCGCTCCTCGTCTACCAATGAGAAGAACATCTGGATCTCTTATTCTGACTACGACGCCTTTCGGGTGTCTTTTTCTTACAGTGGTAGAAAAACAATTTAGTTGTGCAAACCAACAATATAGCAGTTGCTGCTGCTGACTATTTAATTATATTAAACTAATATAACTAATCGGTGATCAGCAGGGTGTATACCTCACATTCTGGTAATGGTATGGTTTGCTTGGAACCTCACCCGAGGGGGTACTAAGTAAAGGTATAGTTACAAAATGCAATGGGAAAAAATGAGCTGTAATGAACCGAACTGTGCTTACCTTACAGTGAAAAAGTGCCCTTAAATTGTGTACTCTCTTTATAATCACTGAAGCTGTCAATCGCTTCAGCGTTATTGATTTAAGTTTTGCACTCTTGTCAGAATTTCTGGTATAATCAATGATGTTATCTACAAAAAATCTCTTACACTACAGTGGACCTGTGAGCGTGCAAAATTCAACGAGCTTGTGCTAAATTAACTCCAGCATTTTGAGCCATATTAATTGGATTCGGATGTCTGGAATGCACAACACACTTACTTTTATTATGTCAACAAAATTGATACGAACAAAGATAAACTGGTATTCATACAATAAATGACTGAGGTTCTTACACTTTTACAGATTTTGAAGTACTTCCAAAAGCAATAAAATCTGAAACTGCTCCTCATTGCTAGGAGACACGTGTAAGCAATATGTGGTCTTAAATCAGCTCTTCTCTCCTAATTCTATTCCCCGAGCTAGATTAAATCAAAGAATAAAGCAAAAAGAAAAAACTGAATATGTACCATATGTGTCATTTATTATTAAACACAGAAAGAAAATAAGAGAATCATTGTGTATTTAATTCATACTTTGAAGATTATGCAGTGTTTTATATTAACATTTGATTTATTTGAAATAAAGTTACAAAACTTTTTAAAAATTTACACTTTTGTACCTTAACAGTACACATTTGTACTTTTTAGGTATTAATATGCACCTTTAATGCACAAAATGTCGACCTGATAGGTACAAAAGTGTATCTTTTGAAAACGTACTGCCGCAGTGTCAACAAAATTGATACGAACAAAGATAAACTGGTATTCATACAATAAATGACTGAGGTTCTTACACTTTTACAGATTTTGAAGTACTTCCAAAAGCAATAAAATCTGAAACTGCTCCTCATTGCTAGGAGACACGTGTAAGCAATATGTGGTCTTAAATCAGCTCTTCTCTCCTAATTCTATTCCCCGAGCTAGATTAAATCAAAGTATAAAGCAAAAAAAAAAAAAACTGAATATGTACCCGTCATGCACTATGAAACACAAATTTCAGATACATTTCTGAAAACTCTGACTGCTCAAATTTCAGGCTTAATGTGATGCTGTCATTTATTATTAAACACAGAAAGAAAATAAGAGAATCATTGTGTATGTAATTCATACTTTGAAGATTATGCAGTGTTTTATATTAACATTTGATACAAAACAAAACCTTTAAAAAATTTACACTTTTGTACCTTAACAGTACACATTTGTACTTTTTAGGCATTAATATGCACCTTTAATGCACAAAATGTCGACCTGATAGGTACAAAAGTGTATCTTTTGAAAACGTACTGCCTCAGTGACAGGTTTTGTACCTTTATTTCTGAGAGTGTATGTAGACTATTGTAGAAAGTCTTCAGAAAGAACAGATTAATGAATCAGGGTCTACTTTTGGGTTTATAATCAATGCAAAGTTTTGTTTAGGGCCCCAGAAATCTAGGACGTCTATTAATATAGTACTTTACACCTGTATTCATACAAAGGACCTCAGTGATGACCTCAACAGACATCATTGCTGTATGTGTATTCTGACAGTAGCCTGCATATCACAGTCATATATTTAACCAAAGAAGACTTACAGTAGGCATGCTATCCAAGCATTACTGGCAATGAAAGCGGCTTATACTTTGGAGTGGCCACATGTGAGGTGTTTCTGAGAGGTTATAATATGCCATTCCACAGAGAAATTGTGGATTAAGAATTTCCGAATGAACAGATCAACTTTTTTTGAGTTGTGCAATGCAATAGGTCCTTTGTTGATACAATAAAATTAGTACAGTGGTATGAGCCACCACAGTTGTGAAAGTTCCATGCTGGTAATTTATTTAGCCCATTGTTTATAATGAAATGATGTACAGTGTTTATTTTGTCTTATGCAGTGTGCAGTTATACAGTGATGTACAGTGTCTATTACAGTGCGCCACTGTATTTGTGGATGCTTCAAAGAGTGTGCTGTGAGTACAGTACAACAGCTGACAAGTCAAAAATGTAAAGTTTATTTACTTTTAGTGAGAGTCATTTTACTGTGTGACAAATAACCAAAATATTGTGCTTGTGTTACTTTTTTTTGCTATTTCATCAGAAAATGACCAGCTTGAATTTCATGTCAAGCACAGTATACACATAATAGACCTACAGTATATATTTGTATTTATTTTCCTGACAAGCTAACTCACAGCTGAGCTTATATTTATGTGCTTTAAGAAGTAAACTTTACTGTAAAGCTCAATCACTGGTTGCATGCTACCACTAGCCCCACTCTGACAGGAAACCACTCAAATTTTAGCAATTTCTGCAATTGAAAATGAACACTCGTGACTTCCGTGTCAGACAGAAGCATAAACAGCCTTCACACACATTTTTCAAAATCAAAGTCGGCATTAAAAGAACATTCCCTGACCCCTGAAACCCCTGATTCCCTGAAAACACTTCTGAACCTGAATTGGTTTCACGGTACTTTGACAGCATGCACCAATCGGTCTGTGCATCGCTGCTTCAATCGAATGCACTTAATATCTTTAAAGAACATGCATGTGATTTTTACATATGCCAGGTGACCTGTAAATGTACAAAAAATGTACCGTTTCTTTTGAAGTTTTCTTAAATATACATTTTTTAAATGACCTTACCAAAGTTTCCATTAGGCATATTTCCAATGGCTCATTTGAGTATCAGTTACACTGGGACCAGAACACAGACATCCTTAAGTTTCAGCACCATTGAGAAACATTGGAAGATATAAAGTTCTCATCGGTTTTATGGTGTTAATGCCACAAAAAATGATAAAATGTTGTGCCATGGGTGCTTGTTACATTAATTCTCGTTATGCTGCGAAGAATGGGCAATGAAATTAAATGTATCCTATTACCTAAACCCAAATACAAGCACTTAACATTAGCTAGCTCATGTTTATTTTAGCTGAAGTTCATCGCCACTAGAAACATGAGTTCAAGAGTTCCCACTTAGATATGCTTTAGCGTGAATAGCAGGTTTGGCATGCTGGCCCGGGAGAGAACCCTGAGCTCGAAGATAATTGAGCTCAAGGCTCCCGCCCAGTCAAGTAAGCATATAAAGGGGTTCGAGATCAGGTAGGTCTCGAGAGCTCCCCTTAGAAAAGGGAGGAAAAAGGAGGAGATGGGGTGAAAGGGGGGATTCTTCCGAAATGAAAATAGATCGGTAGAGGAAATCGGTTTATTTATTGTGAGCTTGAATCGATCTGATTGGATTAATACTGATTACCGATGAGTAACCAGTCGTGCTCAATCATATCACGTGCTCCTCTCGAAATTAGTTTGTGAAACTTCATTCATTCATTCATTCATTTTCTTTTCGGCTTAGTCCCTTTATTAATCTGGGGTCGCCACAGCAGGATGAACCGCCAACTTATCCAGCATATGTTTTACGCAGCGGATGCCCTTCCAGCTGCAACCCATCACTGGGAAACATTCATACACACTCATTCACACACATACACTACGGACAATTTTAGCTTACCCAATTCACCTATACCGCATGTCTTTGGACTTGTGGGGGAAACCGGAGCACCCGGAGGAAACCCACGCGAACACGGGGAGAACATGCAAACTCCACACAGAAATGCCAACTGACCCAGTCGAGGCTCGAACCAGCGACCTTCTTGCTGTGAGGCGAACGTGCTACCCACTGCGCCACCGCGTCGCCCTGTGAAACTTCACTAAATGTAAATTAATATGATCTTACTCAGTAGTACAGTATATGAAGAGTGCTAATCCTGGATGTTTTCATCTGCGATTGTAGCAATCGTAACATTCCATTACATTGGCTTTTTTTAACCCTCTTCTCCAAATTAATCTTGTCATCCACCATTTTTATTTAAAAATCTGTTATATATCTCTAATTGCCACGTTAAAGCCTCTCTTGAATGCACTTCCATGAGAGGTGGTCCTTCTGTGTTTTGAACACAGACATGATTAGATCATCATTTAAAAAAGACGTATGCTTAGAAACTCATTTTTTAAAGTTAGCATTTTTAGGCCCCTAAGATACAACTATTGTGAAAACAAAAGGCTAAAACCAACATTTTCCATTATTATCCGAAAATGGTGCCATGTAAACACAAATTAAGTCCCTTTTCCAAGTGTTGTGGGTTGGAAATGAGTACTCTGGCCTACAGGTTGATTAAATTTGCATAACTTCCCCATGCAGTCAAATCATGCTCCATCGACCAAAATGTTTTTACTACCTCCACAGCTGTCACTGTCACAAAGCTTGAAAACATCCACCATGACACACTGACAGACTCTCAGTCTGACACACTGATTGAGGCCTGTTTTATGAACCCATCTCTAAAGACAGGAAAATGACAGCAAAAAGACATGCAACGCCATAGTAGATAGTTTCCACAAAGAAGGCTGTTCTTTGTAAAGTTCTGTTGCCATGGTGACACAAATATTAACTGGCCATCGAGTAAAAAAAATGTAAAAATCAGCCAGTGGCTTTCCTCTTGACGACTGACATTAAAGGTTAATCAGCCAGCTCGCTTTTTAATTCTCGCAATGAGGTAAAACGAGCTCCGCATATTAGCGCTGCTAGCAACTTGATGAGCTTGTGACTCATCGAGGGAATCAAATAAGCAATGTGAATGTTAAGAACCCTTACAGAAAAAACCACTGAGCTTCACGTAAGAAAATCACATGTTAAATATGTAGAACATATGTGGAACAAATGTGAAATGCATTTTCTTATCAAAAAAATAACCATATTCCAAAAACAACAATATTCCAAAACCACATTTTACATGTCTTCCGCCTATTTCACAGCTGATTTTAAAGGTCCCATGAGGTGTTTTTAAATGTGCATTTTTGTTAGATGTGTGACATAATTTGATTTGAAACATAAAGACGGGGCAGGACATAGATCAGCTCCTCCCCCTTTAAAAGAAAACAGCCAATAGCGTTTTGTCTTACATACTGCACCTTTAAGACTAACATACTGATACTATTTCAGAGAACAAAACAAAACTTAAAGTGGTAATTTTTTTTATTCTCTGAGGTCCACTTAAAATAAAAAAGATTTTTACATCAAAAAACATTTGATATTTTCTGTTTTGTCGGCCCTCATCAGAACACATTGTTTTATAGAGCGTGGCAGATTGTAGACTTGTAAATAAACACCCATTGGCTGATTGGCTGACAGCTTTGCATATTTGAAAATTATTATACTTGACTTTTTGCTTCGAAGATTGTGCCCGGTCCCGGATTTGGAAAGGACAGCTGTGTTGCCACTGCTCAGCACCGCAACGTGTCTTTTCCTGGCCTCATCTTCATCATGAGATTTTCTGAGTACACCTATGTTTGTCTCCCAATATTTACCTCCTACAGTGTGAATAGGTGGGCGGAGCTAAACAGGCAGTGAATTAGATGTGGGTGTTGATCTTCAATTATGGAGGCAGTTTAAACACACTTAAATAATAAAGAGTCTTATTTTCAACAGCATGTTCACAGCATGTTTTTTATACCACAATGACAATGAAGTGATCAATGAAAATTGACAATCTTTTAACAATCTTTACCATGAAAAAATCAAGTGAACACCAACGCATTCTTTTTTTAGAGAAGACGGTTCATTTTTAAAATAGTGGCACATGGGATGAATGTCAAAGCACTTAATACAGCTAACTCGCATATTCCCCGTATAAGCCTATACGTTTCAAAGCCGACAGGGTTTGAAGTAAATAATCTGTATGTGAGGATGTCTGCTTCTTTAGACTGAAAAGCAACTGTATGATTTGTACAATGAAAGCTCGTAGATCAGCCCTTGTCTGTCCCAGCTAGGCGTGATGGCAGAAAGCCTGGAAAAAATAAAACGAAATGCTCATTTACTGATTAAACTAATTTCTTAAAATGGCAGTCCAAGTAGCCAAATCAATTCACAAATGATTGAGTCTTTCTTTTGGCCAGCCTCATTCACTTATCATTACATCCTTCCCACTTACCTCACCAACTCAACATTCTCGGCAGCGTCTCAGATGCATCGCTAGACTTTGAGATCAAATGGACTTTGTAATGAGTGTATAGGCAGACAGACTCATTAGGGTTATGCAAATAGTTTTTGGTAGGTTTCAAACAAACACACCTGTGCTTGGTGAAGGAGACACATGAGAGGCAGATAGTTCATCTGGTAACACTGTAGTATAGGGACCAGTTCTTAAAATTAACTAATGGATTATTACCTGCCTATTATTAAGATTTTTTCTGTTTATTAGTAATTAATAAATACATATTATGCGTGATCTTATTCTACATCCCTAATTCTACCCAATACCAAACTACCTTAATAAATACAAATAAGCAGCAAATTAGGAGTTTATTGAGGCAAAATTCATAGTTAATGGTTTGTTAATAGTAAGAATTGTACGTTAAAATAAAGTGTGACCTTTAATCTCTATGGGAGTATTTGACTCTTTTTGTCATATAAGTATGTGTCTTGATCAGTTTGACTGTATTAACCATGACGATATTAAACTACACCAATACGTTTTACATGAAGTTTAATGATGCTCTTTTTTTTTTACTCATTTAGTTATCTTTTTCTAAATGTGAATAGTATTATTGAGTTTAATATTGTTTATGTATCATTTTGTTATACAAAACAGTATATATTATATATCCTCTTATTTCTACTTATTAACTAATAGTTGATTTCATTCATTTATTTTCCTTCAGCTTAGTCCCTTTATTCATAAGGGGTCGCCACAACGGAATGAACCGCCAACTTATTCAGCATATGTTTTACACAGCGGATGCCCTTCCAGCTGCAACCCATCACTGGGAAACACCCATACACTCCCAGTCACACACATACACACTGTGGCCAATTTAGCTTACCCAATTCACCTATAGCGCATGTCTTTGGACTTGTCGGGGAAACCGGAGAACCCTAAGGAAACCATCGCCAACACGGGGAGAACATGCAAACTCCACACAGAAATGCCAACTGACACAGCTGGGACTCGAACCAGTGACCTTCTTGCTGTGAGGTGACAGTGCTCACCACTGAGCCACCGTGTCGCCCAATGGTTGATTTATAACTTTGTTTTTTTTACGTTTAAATCTTTTTATTCAAATTTGTTTTCTGACTTTTTTTTTATTTTTATGTAAATAAATCATAAATCTTTTTTGTATGTACATTTGTATTGCAATTTCTGTTATTATTACTTATGCAAATAATAACAATTAATTACTATTATTGGCCAAGCAGTGTTGTAAATTTTAAAGTTGTATGTAAATAGTAGGTAAAATATTGGTATTTTTATTACTATTTAAAAAAAATCTAATATCTATACAATTTGATGTATATTCATATTTGTGTTTATATATATATACAGTATATGGCCAAACTTTGTATTGTTATAAACTAGCACAACAAACCTATAATTTTTTTAATTGCATTTTAAATTGCAGTCACTATTATTGTTTAGCTAAATTTGCGCAGTCTTAATAATAATTATCAAACAAATGTTTTTTTTTATTATTGTTAATTAAATATTACAATAAATTCACAAAAAATTGTTTTAGTTAACATTAACAATACTCCCACTTTTTGTAGACTGTTCATGCCAACAAAAAAAATATTATGAAATAAAAATATTATGAAAAAAAGCTCACACTATGACATACAGTCACAATTAAGATAAAGAAAGTCACAGTTGCGTCCCTCTCTTAAACGTTGATGATTTACACCCAGAAGCTCAATTCTTGCGGTTATAACCCTTAGAACAAAGTATGAGCCATAATAACAGTGATTGTACAGCTAATTACAGTTGAAGAAGAGAAGCAGAGCGATATGCCACCAGCCATGACATTTCTGTGAGAGGTCTGCGACTCCAGATTTCCATGGGGAAACATCACGATGAAAACTAAAAGCCTCTCCAATAGGCAACACACAAAAGCAAAGCCACTTTCAATGCAGAGTAAAACTGCTTTTAGCTCCGAGGTATCAGCCATCAGCCCCAACCCCTTCATTTTCCACCCGGTGTCCATTTAAAACGTGTCAGTGGATCCAATGGACACGAAGTATAGAAAGAGAAAATTACGCTGACTCACGGCAATCAGGCCGAGTCATGCTGTCACCCGCAAGACCACAAAGCTTAACTGCCTTCTGAATAATTCACATTCTTCTGTACTTCATACACACAACTGACTCATGCCGAGCCAAATAAGCTCCTGTGGGAGGCAGGACTCCTTCTGTGCACATCAAAACCTTCCCGGGAAGGATTCACAGGCACTCGTGGCAAACGGGATGCTGGTAAATGTGAATGAAGAGCGATTCGCAGTTATGAAGGGGGGGGGAGAAGAAGAGAAAGGGGTCATTTTTTTTGTTTTGTTTTAGCCCTGGAGGCCATAAGAGCACACAGAGCAGAGACGATGAATTAGAGCCCAGGGAGAACAGAAGGCCGCAGAAAAAGGATTATATAGAAGATAAAGACGTTATGTCATGGTGCAATATCTCATCTGTTCAGATGACTCAGTCTGGTCAAAGTTTATATATATATATATCCTAAATGAAGTTTAACGGAGCAAGGAATTTTTCACAGTATTTCCTATAATATTTTTTTCTTCTGGAGAAAGTCTTATTTGTTTTATTTCAGCTCGAATAAAAGCAGTTTTTGATTTTTTTAAAACCATTTTAAGGTCAATATTATTAGCCCCCTTAAGCAATATTTTTTTCATTGTCCACAGATCAAACCATCGTTATACAATGATTTACCTAATTACCATAACTTGCTTAATAAACCTAATTAACCTAGTTAAGTCTTTAAATGTCACTTTAAGCTGAATACTAGTATCTTGAAAAATATACTATACTCATATAATACTCATAATAAAATGGACTAATCTCTAAATATCAATATATTTAAAGGGGTCCCATTATGCCCCTTTTTAAAAGATGTAAATTAAGTCTCTGATGTCCCTAGAGTGAGTATGTGAATTTTCAACTCAAAATACCCCACAAATAATGTTTTATAACTCTTTGAAACGGACCCTTTTAGGCTTTGATCCTAATTGTGCCTTTTTGGTGACTACAAAGGCCTGTGAGTCAGCATAGTGGCAGATTCAAAAACATGACTAACGTCCTATGCTAACGAGGGAGAGATCATCATGGGCAGGCTTTCCCCCCTCTGATGACACGTACAAAGGGAGAATGTCAATCAAAGTGTTTCTGCAGACTGTGTGATTTAAAAAAAAAAATGTAATTAACAAATATTTAACATTAGAAGCTGGTTATATTCACACACTGTTGCCACACAACTGTATTTAAACCCCTTATAAAAGTGATTTTTGCATGATAGGTCTCCTTTAATAGAAAAGCTCTTTGTGTGTCTGAGAAGATGAAAATATGAATTCTGTATCATTCGGTCTGCAGTGCTAAAGTGGAACTAGAGAAGCCGAGCACGGATGCAGAGAGAGCAGATCAAATAAATGTACTAGCTTATTTAGTGACAGGGTATCGATGAGCTGCCACAAGAAAACATTTCCATTTATGATTTTCTTCTTTATTTGCTGCGTGAGTGCTTACAGGTAATTGCAAACCAGTGTATATATGATACAATAAACCTATAGAGATCAATGGAATCCAGGCTCCAGTGTCTCAAATTCCCAGAATGCATTGCGCTGTGACGACATGTTCCCTTTTTCTATTGGCCTATCAGGAGTACTTCCTAATGCACGTAAGCACATAGAGCATATAATCTCTTGGGTGCAGATACTGTGTGATTTTGCCTATTAGTACCCTTCCTCCCCCCAGCGCCACCTGTAGAGATCTGCTAGAGAGTTTTGCTTCCTTTAAAAGAGCTACTTTTTACTACCTTGAATGAGCTGAACTAAATATTGCATTCTATTGCATTCTGCAGCAGCGTAGCAGACCTTATCCACTAAAATCAAGATTATGTATATTTCATACAAAAATCAATAAACGCAGGTTGAAACTACATTTGTGTTTGAATGAGGCATTTTTCACTTTCACTTTCTCCAAAATGTATTCTTTAGTGTTCTTCAGAATAAATAAAGTCATAAAGGTTTGGAACCACTTGAGGGAGAATACATTGGAAAATACATTTTTATTTTGGGATGAACTGCCCCTTTAATAAACAATATCTCTTTGGGTTTGAGACTTCAGTCTTTGTAACACTCCAAAAACAAATAAATCATGAAATTACATCATACGGCAACTTTAAAGCTCACATTGCACCCAGGTGCTGATCTTGTGGACTGACTGTGAGGTTCATGTGAGACAGTAGGGGGTCTCATTTCTTGTGATTCTAAACATTTCCCACAAGCACCTTGAACTTTCTTCTTGCCAGGTTTGAGCTGATGTAGACTTCATGGCAGACTGCTATACCAGACAGTGTTATAGCAGTGTTGGGTGTAATTAGTTACAAAAGTAACTGAATTATTTACGCACTGAAAAAGTAAAGTGAGGGATTACTTAAATTTTTTGTTAATTATAGTTACTTATAATGTACCTGTTGTAAATATTCATTCATTCATTCTTTTTCTTTTTGGCTTAGTCCCTTTATTAATCTGGGGTTGCCACAGCGGAATGAACCTCCAACTTATCCAGCATATGTTTTACGCAGCGGATGCCCTTCCAGCCGCAACCCATCACTGGGAAACATCCATACACACTCATTCACACACATACACTACGGACAATTTTAGCTTACCCAATTCACCTATACCACATGTCTTTGGACTTGTGGGGGAAACCGGAGCACCCGGAGGAAACCCACGCGAACACAGGGAGAACATGGAAAGTCCACACAGAAATGCCAACTGACCCAGCCGGGACTCGAACCAGCGACCTTCTTGCTGTGAGGCAATTGTGCTACTCATTGCGCCACCGTGCTGCCCTGTTGTAAATATTGTATAAATCAATTTAGAGATGGAAAGTAATTGTATTTTTTTATATACAAATATACAGTGGTGTGAAAAAGTGTTTGCCCCCTTACTGATTTCTTATTTTTTAGCATGTTTGTCATGCTTTAGGGCTCTATTTTAACGATCTAGGCGCAGAGTCTAAAGCGAATGGCGCAAAAGCATTAAAGGCATGTCCGAATCCACTTTTGCTATTTTAATGACAGAACAATACGGTTTGTGCCCTGGTGCAGGGTCTAACAGGGTTGTGCTTATTGTCTTAATGAGTTATGGGTGTGTTTTGAGCATAACGTGTATTAAACCAATCAGAGTCTTATCTCCCACTCCCTTTAAGAGTCAGTTGAGTCACGCCATGGTGACGCATGCTGTTTACATGGCGGACTTATAAGTGGAAAAACTGAACACTTCACTAGCGAGAAAACAGTTAAACAGACCATCTGCAGTGAGGATAAATAATGAGCCTCCTCCATTCGGTCTCTTTACTTTTTCTTTACTTTACTCTTTACTTTAATCCTTTACTTTCGTTGATAAGGAAATGGTGAAAACTCACTCTACTGAAGATATCCATTAGTCTACATATTTAATTGTGTTTGTTAAGTGCAAAGATTTGTTTCAAAAATATTTTTAAATTCAGTTCTAATTTCCAGCAAACGAATAAATAAATAATAATAACAAAGTGTGATCAAAAAACTGAGTTATATCCAAACACATCCTATTCTTATGCCCCATATGGTGATGCATACGTCTCCAAAACCCGACAGGTGGACAAATATAAACTTGTTTTTATTAAAACAAATATAAATATGCATATAATAAATAATACTAATAATAATAACATTACACAACTGCAAATTGTCAGGAATAAACTGAAAAAAGCCCCCTGAGACGAAGAAGGCATGGTGGTAGTGGTTTTTATATTTATGTAGAAAATAATAATTTTTGTAACATTTTAATCCTTTAATTTTTTTTCATATGTAAAGATATTTGTGTATTGCTCTACATCATGTGTGTATTAAGCAATGTGTAAGCGTTTGGACCCGCATAGGCACATAACTAACGCGCTCTGCGCTGGACTTTAGACTAGCTTTTAGTTGGTCAATGGCGCAGTCTATTCCAGTTCCTCAAAATAGCAAAGCGCCAACAATGCGCCTTAACACACTTCCTTTTTAGACCAGCACATCCATGAGTCCACAAAGTGGCACAAATGGATTTGCTATTTAAACAACGTGGCGCAATACTTGAAAATTACTGTTGCGCTGGTCTGTAACTAGCAACAAATCATGCCATAAATGCCTTGCGCCTTATTGCCCGGGTGTATGATAAGGCCCATAATGTTTCAGATCCTCAAACTAATTTAAATATTAGTCAAATAAAACACAAGTAAACACATCATGCAGTTTCAAAATTAAGTTTTTATTTATTATTAAGGGAAAATAAAATACAAAACTACATAGCACTGTGTGAAAAAGAATAATATACTGCCCAGGGGTTATACTATTATAATATAAGATTAATCCAGCAGTTATACTAGGCCCCTGTCCTGTGAATATTTCTAATATTTGTAATATTTCTATTAGTTGTATGCCATTGATTTTAAAATAAACCACAGAAACAAACAATCTGATGAAATAAATTTTTCAAATACCTGCCCATTTGTCTAAATATTGTCTATGTGTTCAGTTTTAAGGGATTTTAAGCAATGAGTCAAGTTAGCAATTATTTGTTGAGTACTTTTCAGACATACTAATTTTATGAAGACGCAAATAGTAATTATTATGAATTATTATTTATTTTTAGTAAGTAATGGTAAATTACCCAACACTGCCTGACAGTTTATTCAGCATTAGGTTACCAAAATGTGGACTTAGGCTACGTTCACACTGCAGGCAAATGTGGCCCGAATCAGATTTTTTTGCCCACATGTGACTCAGGTAATGACAGTGTGAACAGCCCAAACCGCATGGAATCTGATCTTTTCCCTTCAGATTTGTGCCACTTTCATATGTAGTATTAAATCAGACACAGATCTGATGTTTTGCAATGCGACTGCAGTGTAAACAGTTATGTAGGATTTCATGTGACTTTTACATAATCTTTGAGCGACATGCGTCATCATTCTGTGCTGCAGACATCATCTACTCCTCAGCAGCATAGTAGAATGGCACACAGGGCAATTACTTTACCACAGAAAGTTGGTTGTTCATTTTGAAAAAGATTTTAAAGGCAAAACTGGTGCTTGTTAACCAATCTGGTTAACGATTGGGGCACGGGTTGATCGCGAAGCTGAAGAGCGTCGGCCGGTGTTGCGGATAAGGGATCTATGCGCAAAGGAGGGGGCACTTTTATTTTAAGAGAAAAAAAAGGGCAGGTACTCAAGCACCCAAACCCCCCTTCTGCACATGTCTGTTGTTTATAACGAAGTAAAATTAAGTAACTCTGCAAACAGAGATAAACCAACTCCGCCTTCACAGTTCAGTCTGCGGTTGCTCATTAACCCTTGATGAGTTCACTACACCGGTGGTCAGAAAGACGCTCACCGCAGTTGTCATAAATCATAAATGATCAGTGTTTTCTATCACAAGATACTTATTTTACATTTCAAATGCTGAAATACTCATTAGTAGTAGCAGAACAACCCTTTACAGTTCATGAAATACACCACGGTTGTCTGTGGGCAATAATCATATTAAGCATGATCTGACAACGTGCTTCATACAGTATACACATTGTGTGCATAATTAGACATTTTGTACTGTCCGTAACTGTACTTTTGCGCATGCGAGTCAGTTTAGGACCATGATCTGTTCATGATATTGGCCACATTTATAACAGCAGTGTGAACAGCTATGCAAAAAAATCAGATCTGAGAAAAAAGCCTCGCAGTGTGAACGTAGCCTTAGAGATTAACCGAATAGGTGGCTTTTGGGACAGAGCCATTGATTATCTGCCGCCAGGACAACAAAGCAGCCATTGTGCCTAATGTTTCAGATTGAGCCTAAATGTTCAGTTTAGTGAGAGGACACGTTTGGCTGGTCACATCCAGATTGCCTGTACAACACATCCACCTATCCACATCCAGTCATATTACTATGGAATGCTACCAAATGCAGCACAATGCGATATATGCCAACATACTGTCAGGAGAGGAGCTCCTGGGACATTATATAGGGATGCTGAGAGCATGTTGGAGGCATGTGTAGGACGGGATGGTTGCAGTTTGCCATTAATAGCATGCTGTGCTCAATTAGTCCAAACACTGAGGTACAGAAATGCCTTGCAGAATTGTTGCCATTTTGTATTGCTACAGCCTTGACATGAGTTAAACAGTTGGTTTTTGCCTGCTATTACAAATGCCCATACCTACAGTTTTTTGATGAAAAAAGTGAATAAACCTCTAAACCAAATCATTACACTTTGGCACATTAGTCCTCCAGCATTCTGTAGTTTCTGCTTCTCAACATCTCAAATCCTGTGGCTTTTTGAAGAGAGCTGTTCTGATTTAACTTTAGCAGGGTTTTACATACTCTCTATCTGTGAAGGGTTTTTATTTTCCTTATTTTTTTTTTAAAGGTGATTTATTTTCAAATGTGTCATACTATATTTATGGCGTTGCTTAAAGCTTGTAAAATTCATTGTTCTGGGTTTGTTTCATTGTACCTTTCAGATGACAAATCCACTAGAGGATGCTGTCTATGTTTTTGCAAATATGAAATACGTTACTTTTGTTACATTTTGTTGTACGTTTCTGATCCACCTCCTTGTTGTACATCAAGGAAAAGGCAAACGTAAGAGAAAAATGCACTGTAACCACATAGCTTTACCTTGATTTTACATTGCTTTTATTTCTTTTATCATGCAGTAATGTAAGCAGTATCATGGGTAATGTAATTTTTCTATACAAATTCCACTGTTAAATATTTGAAATAAATAAGTTGCATTAATGCAAATAGGTGGGTTCAATAGAGTCATATACAATCAATTAACAACCTTAGAGCTCACACCAGCTCTGTCTTTAAAGGTTTACCAGTTATTTAAAAAAAAAAAATCAATTTCCGTATTGAAAAAATAAATGAGTTTCTACTTCCAATATCTGACTGTTACGCCCTATAACGCTGTAAAACTGATGAACTAATGATGTTTTATTGCAACCCCCCCCCACCCCCCCCCCCCCCCCCCCCCCCCCCACCCCCCGCCCCCCCCATTTGTAACCCTGGACCATAAAAGCAGTTATAAGTTTCAATTTATTTTTAAATTGAGATTTATACATCACTGAATAAGCTGAATAATAAGCTTTCTATTGATAAATTTTGTTAAGACAGGACAATATTTGGCTGAGATACAACTACTGTATTTGAAAATCTGGAATCTGAGGGCTCAAAAAACCTAAATATTGACTAAGTCAACTTTGAAGTGTTTGTCAATGCAGTTTATTCATCAAAAATTTTGGTTTGATGTATTTACATTAGGAAATATACAAACAATCTTCTAGGAACATGCTCTTCACTTAATGTTATAATGATTTATGATTATTGCCAAAAAATATACCTGTGCAACATAAGACTTTTGTGGTCAAGGGTCACATTTGTGCAAAATATTCACAAATTACAATATTATGAAATATCTGATACAAATGCATGTTGTGGATTACTGGAGTACATTTACTAGAAAACACCTCATGCATTGAAACATCAGAAATGACAAACATTATGGTTGAAAACACTGAACAGTTGTAATATATGACAAGAAATGAGTGAGTATCTCAGCACCACTCAAAGTGCAAAAGCAGATTTGAATTCAGCAGTTGATCATAAGATGCACTGAATGATTTAATTACACCAGTGATCAGACTTGCTGTTTTTGACAGGCAAACAAAAAGAAATCCCACTGACTTACATTAAAGACAGGCTATAGGACTACAGTATATAGGACGCAGAGACTTGGGGGTGGACTTTTTGAATACCCCAGTTCCCACCTACACACTAAAGCGTTAGCAACCCACCAGAAGCCTTTAGCATTATAGCACTCACATTTTCTTTTGATTCTTAAAAAATGTAGATAGTCGTTTTGTGTCTGTTTTGCTAAATATGCTTATTTAAATTTCCATTGTGATTTTTTGTCATTCTCTTTGATTTAAAAAAAAAAAAAAAGCATTTCTGACCCATAACATTTCCATGGTCATCCCAGTCATATGTGATTATGTCAGGATTTTTTCATGACAATTCAAATCAGAAATCACTATGCAAACTATTTTTTCGAACCAGAGAATAGGCACAATGATTACAGAAATGTGCATGATTTCTCAGTAAGAATATAGTACATCTCCAAGAGCTCTGAATGTCTGGGAAACATCTCATTATTGCCTGCAACATGTAATTAGCATCTTTAGAAAAAAAAAAATCACACACTAAATTACAGACGTCTCAAATAATGTTTATTTGAATGGACTTTTTACATCAGAGAGAGAATGTTTTAGAGGTGTATTGCAGATGAATAAACTCACTAAAATGTGTTCTAGATCAAAATGCACACATCAAAAGATGTCTGGCTGACGTACATCCAAAATTTGTATGTCCAAACATATATTGAGCATAACAGTTTGGTTCCTGAAGTAAAAACCAGCTTGATCTCATGAGAAAATACATAACTATTTTATTTATTGGTGGTTCATTCTATTTCATTCGTATAAAACGTACGATTTTTAAAAGGAGGCGTGTCACCCATCCCTAAACCCAACAGTCATTGGGAGATGAGCAAATCATACTAAAATGTACAAATGAGATCATACAAATTCATATGAGTTACCAATTAAATAAAACAATTACAAATTCCGGTGAGATTGTGCTGTAAATACCCAATTTGTCCATAGGGAAACTAATTTGTTAAAAAAAAAAAAAAACAATAGTAATAACTAAACCTTTAAAGACAGACCTATTTTGAGCTTAGTGATTGCGTGTGCTTTTGTTGAACCCACCTGTCTGCGTTAAGTCAACGTATTTAAAAAAAAACTATTGTGTTTAATAGCGGAATTTGTGGAGAAATTATACTTTCCCCATGATACTGTACAGAAAGTTCCACCAATCAGAGTTGCAGTAGCCAAAAAGAAATGGTTAGCCCCGCCCACTCATGTGAAGCACTGTGAATGACATTAGAGTCTCTCGACCTTCTCAAAATAATACATTTTGTATGTATGTCCAAATTTGCTATATATCCTGTTGTTTACATTTGATTCAAATATTCACAATGATTCATGGGATTGTAGTTCTTTGCCTCAAAGCCTTGAAACACAGTCATTTTGTCCAATTTTATGTTTATTTGCTTCAAATCAAACTTTGTCACTTTTTGATTTTCCACATAGCTGGTTGGTTTGGTTTGTGGCTTATGAAACACTAACAAAAAGGGTTTTCATCCATATTAGTAATAATGAATGTTTTTTTCTTAAACTGCGTCCTAAGCATGCCCTGCTGAAAACATGGATGGACAAAATAATGAACAGAAAATACAACAAATATATTTCTAGTGTTACAACCTGCTCCGAAATCAAAAGAACAAAAATCCACTAAACCACGTCCACGGCTTTCCAAAAGAAGGATATAAGTAGATAAGAAAAATGTAAACAGAAAACAGAATTTGACATCACTTCCTTAGCTGTGATATTAGAAATGCATGTAATTTACCCCAATGTAAAATGATACAAAATATAGGATTATACATGTGTGTATGTATACATACTGTACATCTAGACATTTACTATGAAACATGAACAACTTTACTAGATATACAACGTTGATTACTGAAACACAAATCATCATTATAGCTACTTTTCCAGGCCTGGAAAACATCATTTCACAATTCCCCTATTTTTCCCTAAGATATTTCTGCAATCATCTTTGCCTCTTCAAGCAAAACATACCAGAAAAATCTGGCTTGAACCACATGGGCGCCGTAGTACAAGCAAGACCCACAATACAAATACGCCAACAAACAAATAACAAGTCCAGTTGTTTTTTTTCTCAATTGCGTTGGCAAATGTTCATTTTTCTCCCAGCGTGCTCCATCCGCTCTGTTATAGCAAAGTAACACGGTGCGCGCTGGAGCGTATGTACTCGCGCGCTCTCCATAAGTCTCAACAGCTTTCAGCTAATTGGCTTCTCGAAACGCACGAAGCGCGCGCGCTGCTCCCGGTGCCACACCCTCTATTCATTAAACAGCCTTGACACCTCAGTGACATCTGAGTCACCAGTAAGCAACGTTTAAATTATAGTCAAGCTTCTCTACTACCGCAATCACGCCGCGAAGATAAATACTACTCCGCGCGTAACACAATGACATAGAGTTAGGTGAAAATACAGCACATAGAATCCTCACATTTCCTTAATATATGGGTTAAATATCAGCGCTCTGTTATTAGTGAAATAGACTAGTCCACCTGCGCTGACAAGCACGCGCCGCTCATTTATCACCACGCGTATTGTTCAGTATAAAGGGGTCCTTTCACTAATAAACCCATTTTTATACTGGTTAAATAACCAAGAAAAGCCCTGTTAAGGCACCGGCCTGCTGCACAAAATGTCAACTGGCATAATAACGCATGATTTAAGCCTCACCACAAGGACATTTAAGCAGAGCCCTCGCTTCAAGCGCTGAGAGGACAACATTCCGCCTGTTTACAGTGCACACTTCGCGGATAGGGAGCATACAGAGGATGACAAGGCAACAAAGAGCCCTACCTGTCTCTCCAGGTTTGACGCGCGGATTTCCGTCCAAATGCCGACCATTGAGGGCTTGCGGCTGCCACCGCCCTGCTGCTTCTGCTCTCCGTCAGAGGATGGAGACCGACTGTCCGAGAGGATGAATGAGCGGGCGGAGGGGGATGAGCAGCTCTCGGTGGATGGATGGATGAGAGGAGAGGAGAGGAGAGAAGAGGAGGAGAGGAGCGTATAGGGGGCGTATGCGCGCACCAAACTCATTCCTCAGCCGCTGAACTGAACACGCACCGATTTCATCATCACGGATGCGCTATGAGCCCCTATTCAGCTTTATGGCCGTCCATATCCACTGCATTCAATTCTGTGAGTCACTGAGGATGCATAAACGTGAGAGTCAATTGTAGCCGGTGTAATTATATTATAATGACATAGCGTTAGTCGTAAAAACTGTAATTAAAATACAGCACAAGAAAGCTGAATTGTTTATTTTTGTTTTTACATGTTAATTATCTATTTCTTAAACATACTGTTAAAAAATATTAGGTTGTCTGTTGGCGTAATAGTTTCATAAAGTGTTTATGGAGCATTCCAGGGCATCCCAAGCTAGGAGACCCTAATCAAAATGTTATTTGCGGGCCCCAATATGACAAACTATTGTTAATCTTTGATTATTCACACTCTATAAATCTAAAACACACATTATCAATTTTATTTGCTGTAGTTGTGTTGCTTACATCATACATGTTTTTGTGACCAAAGGTACATTGTCCCACCTATTAAATTGCTCCTTGCCACAAAACTAAACCTTAAGCACTGTAATAATTTATCTTAACTGTAATAATTTATTAGCACTTTAATTGAATGCAATGCTGATGGAAACAAAAATGGCTGGATGCAACCTTCACTAACCTACACACTGAAAAAAAATATTAATTGGATTTACTCAATTTTTTAGGGCAAGTGGTTGCAAACTATTTATATGGGCTAAATTTAATTTTGTAATGTTCAACTTAATTTGTTTGTTTAAATTCAGCCCATATAAATTGTTTGCAATATAAGTGTACTTATAATTATTATTTTTAACTCACAGTTAACATGGCGGCAAAAAGTCAAGAACATCAGTGTGAAAGATGGATATGAATGTATATTCGCTAACTGCCATGATGTACATTACGTACCTGTACATACCATGTAAAAATAAATGTTTAACTATTTTCAGTAACAAATTTATAAAACAGAAGCTTATTTTTATTATCAGTACCAAAGTTATGAAACATATTTTTTTTTTACTACAGAAATATATTTTTATATTAATATAGAAATAGAAATATATCTTTGATCTATACAAGCTAAATAATATGTTGTATTAAGATTGCAAAGCTATTTGCAGCTGTTTAGTCAAACATCAACTTTCTTGCAATGTTAAAGAATAGCCGGCTAACGTGCAATATAGCCTAATTAAGTTTCTCTTTTCTCTTTTTATTTGTTTTTATTTCTTTATTTATTTTTTGTGATTGAGTGTTTTGCTGCAGTGATGATGCTTCTTCAATCAAATTCAGTTACAGTACATCATAATATTAATATTGCATTTGAGTTATTTAATGTACTCTTGGTGCCTACGGGGGCCCTAAGCAGATGTTTAGTTCGCTTATGCTTTGGGCTGGCTCTGGAGCGTTCATTGCACAAAGTGGTTCACCTATTTTATTTTGTATGTAACATATTGTCACATTAAAGTGATTTATTTATAAGTGCATTAGTGCCCTGCCACTTTTCCAGCAGCGCTATAGTTATACAAATATTTCACATATTTTCATATATATTTTTTTTTCTATACATATTTTTAAAACATAACAATCCATGAACCAAACCACACAGCTACAAGGAGAATGACAACATTACAAATGTTAACTTGAAGCAAATAAATAAGTATATAAAATTGTGTGTGTGTGTGTGTGTGTGTGTATAAAGATTATAATATGGGTGAACTACAATTATATGAAGCATTGCCAATGACACGCATGTTGTGTTGCTTTAAAATAAGCATATATAGCCTATACATGCACACAATAAGTATTGTGAGAGTATAGAGAGAGTCAATTTTGGGCGTACTCACACTAGGTACAGTTGCCTTGAACTGTGCCAATTGTCCTCCCTTCTCTCTGAGAAGAAAGTAATAGATTCTAGTGAAAGTAAGTGAGTAGGCTTAAGAAAGTATAGAAAAAAGTCAATGTAACAAAAAGTGTTTGGTTACGCTATTTAAAATGTTCCAAAAGATGGTTTTTGCAGCAGTGCCATTGAAGAACCACTTTACTTCCCTAAAAACTTTTCAGTCAACCGTTCTTAAAAGGGTCCAGCTGACTTCATCTTTCAACAAAGGTATCTTTGCAGTCTCCCCATTACACTGTGCCTCATTTACAAAACAGTCTGCAATCTAAAGTTCCAAAAAACACATATAATCCTCAGACACAATCCAGGACCCCATTAAAATTAAACCATCCACTTGTTTTTTTGACTTTGTGAGCCTTCTGAAGTCTGTATGGATATGCAAATGAGCTGTTTGAAGGGGACACGTCAAAGCAAAAGTTCCTTCACTCTTCAATGGGGGCTTTTCATCAGTACACTCAATTGCATGGAGAACATCAGAAAGTGAGGCTTTGTTTGCATTTTCTTTTTAAAATGGCGTTTTAGAATGAAAATGCTCCTCGTCTATATTGGTGTTTCAAAAAAAACTATTTACATCCACAATATACTACCTAAAACACATAAATACATGATCATTCATTCTTACCAGGCATCACATATTTTGTCGCATCCATACTTGCACTCTACCAGTTGTGTAATGGTCATATGAGAGGAATGATGAATGCTGAATCAGGGAACGATACAGAAATATTCAGTAGACCAATCAGAGAGCAATTGTGGATAGCCATGCCTCAAATTTTTTTAAAGTTCAAGTTTTTACATTTCAATTCATCTGTATTTAAACCAGTCTGTAAGAAAACCAGCATTTCCAAACTTAAACAGGGTCTTTAGCGTTTTTCAAAATGCTCTGTTTTTGTGGCTAAAAGATGCCGGAGTTGTGTGAACACCATAACTGTAACAAAACGTATGTGTGTTTAAAACCAAAATCCACTATTGCAGACAGCACCTGAATGCACGTCACAGCCAGGCCAGGTTCTCCCCACTCACAGTCACCCGACACACCCCGCTCACAGTCACTGCTATCAGCAAGATCACTCTCATCTGCCTACTGATCACTCACGCACCTGCACGTCATTCCCCGCTCATCACTCCAGCCCATAAAACTCACTCAGGGTCCGGCCTCGTCGCTACCGAGAAGGACAAAAACTCACGGTCAGTGAATCCTATTACAATTAGTTATACTCACCTGGCTATCTCCAGTTTATCTTCAGTGTCTGCATTTCTTCTCTTTCCTCATGTGATTCCCTCCTGGTTGTGCGTTTCCCGATTCCTAAGAGATTTTATGCTATCATCTGTCTCCGGTCATCTTCCATTATCCATCTCTGATCATCTTGTCCACTGCTCCCCAACGCAAGAAAACATTTCTGGGTTACTTCTTTCCTGTTCATAAACTGTTATTCATACTCACAGCTCTGGTCTCCGTCCTCCTTCTGTGACAGCATATATGCAAGGGTGTAACTTTGGTTTGAAGGGTGGGGTGGGGGGTGTTGATTTAAATTTCATTTACCTGTATTTAGGGAGTATGGTGATATAAAATTCAGGGGAAAAAATAGGCTGATTAAACCAATTTAGTTTCAAACTAAACTAAAGTTGTACAAAATAAAAAAAAAAAGAACTTTATGAACTGTGTTCTGAATTATTGTGTAATATCAATTGCTAATAGACCGCAGCAAAGTTAATGATTATTAATTCATGAATTATATGAAAATGTTGATCATTATTTTATTAATATTCTATCATGCAAAAACAACATCTGTAGTTAATGAAAACAATTAAATATTTACATTTCTTTTGGAAATTTTCAGTGCAGTACAAATATCTGAACATTAGACTAACATCAACAGTGTAGACATATTCTCTCTGACAGAAAATGATTATTCTGACCTGAGCTATATATACTGAGTCAACCAACTCAAAACTTTTTTTTTTTTAATCCATTAAAGTCATCTGATGCTGCTTGGCATTTCATCTCTGTCTGAAACGATCATTTCAACCGCAATACCTGCTCATTAGAACTTTCACAGAGTTATTTTTAGAGCATGCACGCAAAGTTATTGGATACAGAGGCTCACATCAACACAAACGCAAACTCTATGTCCTGCTCGACAAAAGCATTTTTTTTTTTTTGTGGAGATGACAGCATGTGGTGAAAAAAATGTTGACACTGTAGACAGCAGCAGTGATTATAATTAGTTTTATTTTTCATTCGTCATTGTTACGATGGCCGAGAAAGCTTAACGTGTTGTTAATTAATTTATAAAAACACACACAATTACAAAAGACACCAGTAAATTAAGAAAAGATCTTCATCGGTTTGACCGCATACTGTACGTGTTGCAAAAATTCACAATACACACTGCATTTTCTCACAACGCAAACAAATTAGGAAAACACACTGCAATTTCTCACAACACATGCAAATAGCACAGAACACAATGGAAATGTTTCAAGGGGATCCAAAAATGTGACGGACCCGGCTGGGATAGGTTTATTGTACTGTGAAAAGGTGAGTTTTGTGTTTATTTTAATATCCTGATTACACGATTCTCTTGTCTTTTTGTATATTATTAGGCTAAATAACCATAACCTGAAGAGCCGGGTTCGTCACATTTTTGGGTCCCCTTGAAACATTTCCATTGTGTTACGTGCTATTTGCCTGTGTTGTGAGAAATTGCAGTGCGTTTTCTTAATTTATTTGTGTTGTGAGATTTTGCCACACGTTTGCTGTCAAACCGATAAAGATCGTTTCTTAATTTGCTGGGTATTTTAGTAATTGCATGTGCTTTCTTAAACTGCAGCGCATTAAGCTCTCTCTGCCACCATACTATGTTCTTATTTGTTGAAGGAAATCATTAAGCTACTGAACGCAAGTATGCGGGGCCTATGGTGCAATGACTTATAACTGTTAATTGAAGTCTTGCTCTTGAGTCAGTGTATATGCAAATCTCCAAATGAGCTATTTTTAGAGCTTGATTAAATAAATGCTTTGTACTGAGGATGTTTTAAGCTTCGAAACGTGCAGGATATTTCAATGGTTCAACAATCAATTCAATGTCAATAGATCACAGCAAATGTGATTTCTCATGTCATGACCCCTTTAAAAAGAACAAACCTAAAGAGCACTTTCCAATATAAACAAGCTTTTGGAATGGAAAGGATTCATTGATGTTCATGTTTTTATTTTTTTGTGGAACTACTGAAACAAATGTAACAACCTCCTTCAATACAGTACATGCACTTTTGCATCAAAATGGTTAGTGTTAGAGTTTAAGGTTCAGGCTTTAGTGGTTTAAAGGTAATGTTATTGTTAACGTAGCACAGACAAATAGTTTTGGTTTATAAGACCTGTGTATTCCCAAGAGCTGCACAGGGTTTTTGTTTGTTTGTTTTGACTCTCAAGGTGCTTGTAGCCATTGACTTCTATTTTATTATGTTTATATATGTTTATATTTATAACCAGGTACAAAGATTATGACAAAAAAAAAGAGAATGAGAATTTAAATATAAGGTAGAATGAAACACATTTTCCCCACTGAAACACAAACATCAGCTGAATTATGCAGGCCAGCACAAGCCAAAAAATGACAGCAGTTGCAGGTAATATATATAAATATATGTATGTATGTATACACTACCTGACAAAAGTCTTGTCGCCTATCCAAGTTTTAGGAACAACAAATAATAACTTGATTTCTAGTTGATCATTTGGTATTACAAGTATCTTATATGAAAGGAAAAGGCCTCTAGATTACGTTTATTTTACCAAAATAAAATATGATGATGACTGATTTTTAATTATTTAATTAGACAGTGAGGTCTGATTTTGCTTAGACAAGTCTTGTCACTTAACAAAAATAATGTACAGTATAGAATATAAAGTCATGGTGCAGTGGAAAAAGAATTAATATTGTGTATGACTCCCATGAGTTTGGACAACTGCATCCATACATCTCTGCAATGACTCAACTTATTAATAAAGTCATCTGGAATGGCAAAGAAAGCATTCTTGCAGGACTCCCAGAGTTCATCAATATTATTTGGATTCATCTTCAATGCCTCCTCCTTCATCTTACCCCAGACATGCTCAATAATGTTCATGTCTGGTGACTGGGCTGGCCAATCCTGGCCATCCACTCCGCAGATCTCTCAGACTGATTCCTGTGAGAATCTTGGGTCCATGCAGGTTCCAATAGGTTTTCTCCAGTATTTGTGATGATTGGGATGCAGTTTAACAGATGATTCATGGGAAAAATCTACCTTCTGCCACTTTTCCAAATGATCAACTGGAAGTCAAGTTATTACTTTTTGCTCTTACAACTGGGATTGACGACAGGACTTTTGTCAGGTAGTGTACTGTGTGTGTGTGTGTGTGTGTGTGTGTGTGTGTGTGCAGACTACATCTTGAATTAAAATCCAATTTTCATTTTAGGTGAACTGTCCCTTTAAGAAACAGAATCTCTTTTATCCCTTTTATACATTATCATGTTTCATGCAAACAAGCACATGTACTATCAAATTATTACTGTGCAAAAACCTGAAAGTTAAAAGCACAGAAGAATCCACAAAAATCGCACACCCCAGCATCCAGAATCTGCATGAAGCAAAAGCGCTGAGAATTTGAAACTAGTTCAACCTTTTCAGACCCTTCAAATCCTCATCCTCCTCCAGAAATCCAAACATCTCATGATGTAGAAAGAATCTTGGCACTTTAAACAGATCACAAAACCCCCTGTGCGCACGACTGGTTTCCAGCAAAGCCGTTCTACCTTCAGACTGCAAGATAAAGATCCCACACTTCTGAATTAAGGAACCGCTCTTAAACCCTCAGCTGATGAAACCCAGCGCAATCACTCAGTTGTTAAATATCCAGTCTATCACCGGTGTTATGTGAAGACCTCATCTGAAAACTTATTTTAATATTCTTTTTAACCAGCATTTCAATATGACTTCTAAAATATAATGCCATACAGGGTGCGGATTACAGGGGGGTCTGAACCCCCTAATTAACAATTGATCCCCCCCTGAAGATCAAAATCAAAACAAGATTTATGGGGGGATCCTTTAGTTAAGAAAAAGTTTGCTCTGATCTGTATCTTAAATAATATTAATAATTAAAATAATAGATAACTTATATATACATTTGCCCACCCCTATAATGGTTCATTCCATTGTGAATGCATGTTTGCGCCAAAAATATTAATTCAGCGGTTTGAAACCAGCAAATTTTGAGAACCAACAGATTGTTGAACACAATGTTAAGTGTTCACAAAACATGTTTCTTGTAAAATAGGCATTTGTAGGTGTAAAACTAGATGCATTGTTTGTATTTTATTATACAATTGCTTGCACGTCCATTAATAGGTGCAGGAATTCAAACTGTTTATTTAATATCACAAATGTCATTGAGAACCACTCAATATGCCTCAAAACACTGAAAACATAATAACAAGTTTGATTAATAAATTTGATGTAATTGAATTAAATATATACATTTGATTCACTGAGGCATATTATCGAACATAATCGAAAAACTTGACCCCCCCTGTTCGTCAATGTATAATTCGCACCCTGATGCCATAAGCAAATAAATCAGGAAAATAAATATTTGTCTATCTATACAAATCCTTTTTTAAATTTCGGTTGTAATATAGCATCTTCAGCCCTATTAAACAGTGAAGTAGAAGTAGCCTGATGGGAAGTGTGCTCTGTAGTGGGAGTGTTGTAATCACGGCACAGGAAATGAGTGTGCATGCTGAGAAAATTACAGCACAGTGTACAAATGTCAGCCCTTACATACACAAGCGTGCGTATGAACATGTATGATACTTTTATAATTGCATTCACGCAAGTGAAAGTAACCAACAAAAGCTGAGATGCTCTTTGAAGACCTTTTGTGGAAGAATTAAAGCCTCAAAGGGTTTTAAGGGGTAATATTATGCAAAAATCACAAATTTATAAGACGCTTAACACAGTTCTGTGGCAACAGTTTGTGAATATAGCCAGCATCTAATGGTAAAAAGTAATTAATTTTATGTTTTTATAATCACACTTGATAAAAACAGTCTGCAGAAACACTTTGATTGACATTCTCCCTTTGTACGTGTCATCAGAGGGGGAAAGCCCTCCCATTAGTGACAATCTCTCCCTCATTAGCATAGACAGCCCTGAGTGAGAAGCAGCCGTTCACTATTAGAGTTTTAGTGGGACATGGGACAGTGTACATTTATAAACATTCCTCAAGAAAAAATTTACCCAAATTAAAATTGTAGTTTTCATTGGCCGTTCTTTATACAGATGTGATGGGCCTATAAACTATATAAAAATATTATATTTGTAAAAATACAAATTCAAATTATGAACAAAACTTGTTGAAATGAACAACAGAAAACTCACAAGCTAGTTCAATTCAATTCAATTCATTCATTCATTCATTTTCTTTTCGGCTTAGTCCCTTTATTAATCAGGGGTCGCCACAGCGGAATGAACCGCCAACTTATCCAGCACATGTTTTACGCAGCGGATGCCCTTCCAGCTGCAACCCATCCCCGGGAAACATCCATACACACTCATTCACACACATACACTACGGACAATTTTAGTCTACCCAATTCACCTATACCACATGTTTTTGGACTTGTGGGGGAAACCGGAGCACCCGGAGGAAACCCACGCGAACACGGGGAGAACATGCAAACTCCACACAGAAACGCCAACTGACCCAGCCGAGGCTCGAACCAGCGACCTTCTTGCTGTGAGGCGAACGTGCTACCCACTGCGCCACTCAATTCAATTCAATTCATCTTTATTTCTATAGCGCTTTTACAATGTAGATTGTGTCAAAGCAGCTTCACATAGAAGATTATAGTGAATTGGAAGGGTGTCCGTTCAGTTTTTAGAGTTTAAGTTCAGTTCAGTTCAGTGTGGTTTAATTTTCACTGCTGAGAGTCCAAACACTGAAGAGCAAATCCATCGATGCGCAGATCGATGCGCAGATGCAAATCCATGCGATGCGTTAGTTCCTAACACTTTAAACTTAACTATAGAGACAGTTCAACCAGCAAAAAAAATGTACTAACTTTTCACTACTCCACTACCATTATACATTTTTTAATTCCGTTAAACACAGAAGAAGATATTTTGAGGAAAGCTGTAACCATTGACTTCCATAGTAGGAACAAGAAAATTATAATACTAAAGAAATCAGTGGTTACAGGTTTCCAGCTTTCTTCAAAAGATCTTCTTTTGTGTTCAACAGAAGAAACTAAAACCTGTATGGAACAAATAAAAGGTGAGTAAACGATGACAGAATTTTCATTTTTGGGGGGCGAACTATCATTTTAATAAGTTTCTATTTTCTGTGGAACACAAAAGAAGAGATTTTTAAGAATGTTGAAAAGTGGTAACCATTGACTTCCATAGTATATACTATATACACCTATACACACAGTGCACAGCATAAATGAGTGCCCCCCCCATATTTTTATTCATTTCTCTGTGAATATTACAGTTATTTTCATTAAAGTAAGAGTTTGGTCACCTAACATCTTTTACAAATTGCAATATTTCAACTGAATTTTATATTTTATGGTTCTCTTGATTTTTCCTTTTTATTAAATGTTTTTAATTACTATTTTTCTCTAACATATTCATTGCGGTGGACCATGATCTTGTTATTTTGTTAGATTAGTTCCAGTTTTGACTGATAATGTAATGTAGCCTATGTATATACACAAATATGTTCTTGTAAAGCATATTGAAAGCATTCATGTAAATCATAAACAACTGAATTTCCAACTGAATCTCTTCATATAGATAGGTATATAATCAATATACACATTAAGCAATCACTATAGAGTGGAATGACATATCTACTGTATATTGAATCTAGAATTGTTGCTGTTAATATTTCAACCAGAGGATGGCAGTAGTATTTTTTCTGTCCACGTAAAGGTTCATTCACAGGCCTTTGTGTTTTGTACACAGACGTGAAACGCACGACTCACATTTGAAGAGAATATGTGGGGAAAGTTAGTCAGATATTCAGAGTAATTACCGTCATTATGCATGTTTTACTGGGAAACACCACCCTTGTTGTCAGCCCTTTGTGGTTTAGATGTCAAGAAAAGTTCATTTGTCATGTTAGAGATGAAATCAGAGTTGGGGACAAGAGATTGGGACTGAGATGTTTGTCACAGCATGATCCACAGCACAAGTAAACTGGTAGGTTCTACTGTGTTTTTATACTGCTGCACAGAGCAAAGTAAAAAATAATGCTACTATAAATGTGATCACAAAACCAGTCATAATCACATAAGCTGAATAAATAAGGTTTCCATTTATATATGGTTTGATAGGATAGGACAATATTTGGTTGAAATTGGCTTTGAAAATCTGAGGGTTAAAAAATAAAATAAAATACAGAGAAAATCACCTTTAAAGTATTTACAGTAGGAAATTCACAAAATGTATTTCAGGCACATGATCTTTACTTAATATTTCAATGATTTGTATTATATTTTGTATTATTTATTTGATTATATTATATCAAATACATTTTTTATATAATATTATTTTTTATTAACTATAATATAATATCATATATAATATAATTACAATATAATTTTTATATATATGATCATTTTAAAAGTCCACAATGTATTTTTAACTAATGACAGGTGACATGGTGGCTCAGTGGTTAGCACTGTCTCCTCACAGCAAGAAGGTCGCTGGTTCGAAGCTGGGTCAGTTGGCGTTTCTGTGTGGAGTTTGCATGTTCTCCCCGTGTTCGCGTGGGTTTCCTCCGGGTGCTCCGGTTTCCCCCACAGTCCAAAGACATGCGCTAGAGGTGAATTGAATAAACTAAATTGGCCGTAGTGTATGAGTGTGAAAGAGTGTGTATGGGTGTTTCACAGTGCTGGATTGTGGCTGGAAGGGCATCTGCTGTGTAAAACATAAGCTGGATAAATTGGCGGTTCATTCCGCTGTGGCTACTCCTGATTAATAAAGGGACTAAGCCGAAAAGAAAATGAATGAATGAATCTATAAGGCACATCCACATGTTATATGTTACTTTCATTTATTAAATGTGATTGATTTTGCCCAACATTTTGTCACCTTTCACTGAATATCTGCAGATCTTTTTCTTCTATTGAACACATGACAATCTTTTGAAAATTCTGAAAACCACAAGCTGTTGACTTATGTACAATCGTGGCCAAAAGTTCTGAGAATGACACAAATATTAGTTTTCACAAAGTTTGCTGCTAAACTGCTTTTAGATCTTTGTTTCAGTTGTTTCTGTGATGTACTGAAATATAATTACAAGCACTTCATACATTTAAAAGACTTTTATCTACAATTACAGGACATTTATGCAAAGAGTCAGTATTTGCAGTCTTGGCCCTTCTTTTTCAGGACCTCTGCAATTCGACTGGGCATGCTCTCAATCAACTTCTGGGCCAAATCCTGACTGATAGCAGCCCATTCTTTCATAATCACTTCTTGGAGTTTGTCAGAATTATTGGGTTTTTGTTTGTCCACCCGCCTCTTGAAGGATTGACCACAAGTTCTCAATGGGATTAAGGTCTGGGGAGTTTCCAGGCCATTGACCCAAAATGTCCACGTTTTGGTCCCCGAGCCACTTAGATATCACTTTTGCCTTATGGCACGGTGCTCCATCGTGCTGGAAAATGCATTGTTCTTCACCAAACTGTTGTTGGATTGTTGGAAGAAGTTGCTGTTGGAGGGTGTTTGGTACCATTCTTTATTCATGGCTGTGTTTTTGGGCAAAATTGTGAGTGAGCCCACTCCCTTGGATGAGAAGCAACCCCACACATGAATGGTCTCAGGATGCTTTACTGTTGGCATGACACAGGACTGATGGTAGCGCTCACCTTTTCTTCTCCGGACAAGCCTTTTTCCAGATGCCCCAAACAATCGGAAAGGGGCTTCATCTGAGAATATGACTTTGCCCCAGTCCTCAGCAGTCCCTTCGCCATACTTTTTGCAGAAGATCAATCTGTCCCTGATGTTTTTTTTGGAGAGAAGTGGCTTCTTCGCTGCCCTTCTTGACACCAGGCCATCTTCCAAAAGTCTTCTCCTCACTGTGCGTGCAGATGCGCTCACACCTGCCTGCTGCCATTCCTGAGCAAGCTCTGCACTGGTGGCACTCCAATCACGCAGCTGAATCCTCTTTAGGAGACGATCCTGGCACTTGCTGGACTTTCTTGGACGCCCTGAAGCCTTCTTAACAAGAATTGAACCTCTTTCCTCGAAGTTCTTGATGATCCTATAAATTGTTGATTTAGGTGCAATCTTAGTAGCCACAATATCCTTGCCTGTGAAGCCATTTTTATGCAACGCAATGATGGCTGCACGCGTTTCTTTGCAGGTCACCATGGTTAACAATGGAAGAACAATGATTTCAAGCATCACCCTCCTTTTAAGATGTCAAGTCTGCCATTCTAACCCCATCAGCCTGACATAATGATCTCCAGCCTTGTGCTCGTCAACATTCTCACCTGAGTTAACAAGACGATTACTGAAATGATCTCAGCAGGTCCTTTAATGACAGCAATGAAATGCAGTGGAAAGTCAGGATTAAGTTAATTTTCATAGCAAAGAAGGACTATGCAATTCATCTGATCACTCTTCATAACATTTTGGAGTGTATGCAAATTGCTATTATAAAAACTTAAGCAGCAACTTTTCCAATTTCCAATATTTATGCAATTCTCAAAACTTTTGGCCACGACTGTATGTCTGATGGCTACCGGTTTCCAGAATTCTTCAGAATCTTCTTTTGAGTTCAACAGACAAAAATAAACTTATAAAAGGTTTTGAACCTTGTGTGTAAGTCCTTTTTATTTTTTGTTTACTATCTTTTTAACCATGTTCAAACTTAATTTTTTGAAGTTATACAAGATTCAATTAGATTTTTTTTTAAGTTAGCTTAATATAATGTAAGTTCATTTGATTCACACTGTACAAAAATTCTGTTAAATAACAGTTTCCGTAATTTGTGATTCACAAGTGTTTTCTGCTTATTTACAGTTGTGAAATGCATTATGGGACCTTGATCTCTCCTCTGTCGACATTTGATGTTGAAAATTCAACTACAGTTTAACAAAGTGACTTTTATGGACATTTTAGTAGTTTGAAATAATATAATGTATAAGAAATAATATAGAGCAAAATAAGTCTGTAAAATAACAGAAAATGCACTGGCAGCTTATTACAAGGTTTTTGTACAGTAACGTACAACAATAACCCAAACTATTTATTACTTTAAACAATTATAAAAGTAAATTTTCAAACTTTTCAGGGTTAAAAGCTGTTGTAAAAAAGACCAAGGTCCCATAATGCAAATCAAAAGCATAAGTAAATGGGGAAAAAAATAAAAACATGAATTACAAAATACTGAAAACTGCTAATTTAAGCATATTTTTTTTACAGTGCACCTTAAAAAATGTAATACAGCAACTGCAACTAACTGCAGCCTCCAAGAAGGGAAGAAAATCCTTTTGTATCTTTTGTTGCCGATATCAAATGTGTCCAAATCGATGCTATTTTGACACAAATTCATCTGACGTTTTGTAGCAGCTACAGCCAAATGAAGCAGATGCCAGCATAGCCAGGTTGTGTGGCATGATCTCTTCCTTTTAAGCTAAGAACAAAAGCATGCACAAAAAAAAAAAGGAAAACAAAAAATACAACCCAGACTTTGTTTAATATGGGTTCATTTACAGGATAAATGTGGTTTGTTTTAAATTGCAAGAGCATGAAATCATCAAAAACAATTCAAGACTCAGAAAAAAACTAAAACTTGTCAACACTTCTTCTCAGTTAGCATCAAGTTAATCACTCCACATATTGTGGGGCATGTGGAGTTGTTGATGACAATAATAACACAAATAAAACCAAATTAAAGGGAAATTGGTGTGCTTTTTGTATTGTTGAGGTTTTATGGAAGCCCGCTAGCTAGACAGGATGTAAACTTTGCCATCTGAAATTGAAAGTTTGATTAGAAGAAGAAAAAAAATGGTAGTGCACTACTAAAGCTTCTAGCCTGTTCTGATTTTAACACAAAGCTGATACAAACACTATCTGGGCTGGGTCACAATTTTAGGCAAATATCACACTCAACCAGGCCATTTCATACACCCAAAACTAATTTTGAAGTCATGAGCATCCCTTATTTTACTTTTCTGAATTAAACAAGTAAAAGTAAAGTCCTGATTTGTTTATTATTTAAAGTCCAAAGCTGCTTGCTTTGATACAATTTTAAAGTCTGTGTGAAAACAAAATTTACAATGTTTATTTTGCTAGCTCACATTGGTATTCTTATGGTGAATAATTAATCTGTGCAAGTTAATCCACTGAAGAAAAAACATTTTTTTTGTTTTGGTAATCTTTGATTTAAGGTCTGAATTTGCTTCTGTGTTTGGAGTGATGGTCCTTCTGTTGACGTCAACTTGAGGGCTTCCATAGCAACTGCATATTATTATCCTTAGCCAGGCTATGAGGTAATGCAAAAGAAAGCCCCGCCCCTACCTAATATTCTGTTTTAGTTGGTAGTATATTAACATTCTGGAATAAAAGTCTCTGTAGCTTCCAGTTCATGCTGACTTTAAGTGATTACTATAAAATAATTTATATAATCATGATTTAACAATAATATATTTCAAAGAAATAAAATAAAACAAATAACCGTTTAATTAATCTCACTCATTGGCTGTTGCTCCAAGGCATCGGTTGACCACCTTATGTGTAAAATGGGGGCAGGGCATTTTCAACTTCACAAATTGGCAGCCTTTATTTTTCTGAATTGCTTAAGGCACTGCAAGAGAATGTGGTTAATTTTATTTTATTTTTAAATCGAATATTTATCACCAGACTTCCAGTTAATGGATTACATTAAGAATAGCAAGTTTTGTATTACACGTTTTCTAAAATGATTTAAATATGCAAATAAGGCATTAAATAAATATGCTTTAGTTTGCATATATTACTAGCACCACTTGGGCAAAAATCAGAACAGATTAAGAACAATTTAACATAAATTAACACAAATGACAGTAAAAATGTCTGATTTATTGTGAAATACAGTGAAAAAAATACTTTTGTAGTTTTTTTTTTTTTTTGCATTTATGAATGTATGAATAGAAATTATGTACAAACCTTCAGAATTTATCTCTGAATAAAACTGAAGTTTTGTGTAAAAACTGCTGAAGATGAGTTTTATAAGCCACAAATCTCCTCTTTAATTGTTTTAATTATCAAAAATTTGTATAAATATATAAAAGTTTAGCCAAGCTGACAAATAAAAAAACAGACAAAAAGCACTATAATAATAATGATAATAATAATAATAATAATAATAATAATAATAGGTGAAATAAATAAAATAAGCAGAAAAAACTACTTTTGTAATGTCAAATGTTGATATTATGAGAAATTTAAGTTGTAATAACAAGAAAACTAATTTTTATGTTGAGATAATGAGAAATTTAAATTGTAACAGCAGAAAAACAACATTTATGTCGAGTTCATGAGAAAATTGCTGTAGTTTATAGCCTAAAATATAATAATAACACACAATTGTGTCTCCCTTGTCTACTTTGTGGTCATATTAACCAAAACACATCTTAATACAGACTGTAAACAGGGTCAAACTGATCAAGTGGTAGTTAAAAAATGCACTTGGGGAGAGAGGTGTGTCTAATATAATATAAAACACTTCTTCAGATCATCTTACTTGCTGCACATATTGAGAGAAAATGGGAAAATTTGTCAGAGATTACTTTAAAAGGGAGGACAACTATAACAAGTGGTCAAATGTGGACAGGATTGTGTCACTGTGTTAGTAATGAGATTCTCCATTCGCCTCCTTTTCCACCTACACAATTATCTGAGGGAGAGGGTGCATTATTTTTTGCTGTGTTAAAATGATTTAGCAATTTTACGCTTGAGAATACAGAATATCATGCTTGATGAGTGTGAAAAATAGATGTTTAACAAGACTGAAGACAACGGCGTGCGTGTTGTAAAGTTAAGCCAATTAATTTTTGCAAAAAAATAAAGTATTAGGCCTACCGATTACAAATCTGTCAGAACTGTGACCTAGTTTTGAGTAACAAAAGATTTTGTATTAACTTGTCTTTCATCTGCATGGTTTTAAATCCTTCAGTAGGACAGAACTGTATGTTCTTTTTCTCATGTTCCCCTTCATATGGGAACTCCAACATGCGTCTGTTAACAGACTACGGGAGTACTTCAGACGACCAATCACAAGAGTAAGAAAACAGGCCAATGAATGCCAAAATGAATTGGCAGAGCTCAGCTCCACAGCTGACAGCCATTAGTGCTATATAAGCTGCCAGCTGAGAAGCGAGCACTAGATTTTAGCTTTCAGAGCCTCTCACAACACTGAAGACACTCTATCTGCCAACCTGATTTCAAGACTGAAACCAGTTTATTCACCAGTGCGGGAGATGACGCGACAGCGGCGGTCGATCTGGGCTTCCTGTCCCCTGGGCGTTTCGCTGGTGTGCACAAAAGAGCAGTTTCCATTAAAAGAGCAGATTCCCTAAGAGAGCAACACAGTCAATCAACACGTCTTTTTCAAGACGCTGTTCTGACTGTGCGTTTCTGGATGCGGTGGTTCCTATCTCCGGATGATGGGCACGGGTATCGCATCACAGGTCTGGGGGTCCAGCATGTCGATGTGGTGCTCGCGGACAGCTCATGCTCTCACTGTGAGGGCATGGCTGTTGCACAGCTGAGATCGCGGCTTCCAAGCCACCCCCGTTGCTCCCGCTGAAAGCGGTTAGCACGCAGATCTGAGGATTACAGTGGGGGTTTATCCGTCGCCTCCGGGCCCGCGGACCCCCCACTCCTCCACAGCGCGCTCCATCCAAGCTTCGAGTGGTTGTGTGGTTCATCCCCTGGTATGCCCGCGCCTCCGCTTGATGACACCGGAGATCAGATGTCCATCGCGACATCGGAGGGCGAGCTGTCATGCTCAGATGACAGACCGGGCTCGCTTCCATCTTACGGGGTGCAGTACGTAGTCACGGTTCTCGAATCAGACATGATGGCTGGGCTTCCTGGGCTGCTTCGGCAGTGTGGTTGGAGATTGCTTGTCCCCCAGTCTCACCGCCGGACCGACTAGAGGTGTGGCGTGCGGGCTGATGTAAGATGAATCTTCCAGCTCCCGTCCAGTTCTTCCCAGGGGCGCTTCCGCCTTCACCCCCCCCTGATGGCGAGGCTGCCAGTGGGTACGAAGCTATTCCTCAGGTGGTGGGCGGCGCCACCTGGAGGGTTAAGCTGAGACCCCCGTCCAAGGCGGGTGGGTTATCTGTGTCTCTCATGGCCAGAGCCCACACTGCTGCGGGCCATGCCACTTCTGCCCTGCACCACGGCACCTGCTGTGCACAGGGGCGGTTCTTCCCCAGGCTTATGCGTAAACACCGCACGGTGGTCGACTTTGCTCTCATGACCTTCAAGTCGGCCGCCTGTGCCCTGGGGAGGACGATGGCCACACAGTGGTCCGGAAATGCCACCCTTGGCTTACCCTGGCAGATATGCACCGCGCTGACAAAGTACGCTTTCTTGGTGTGCCCATATCCCAGGCAGGCCTACTCGGCGACACCGTTGGGGACTTTACCCAGGAGTCCTCGGTGGTGAGAGATCAGCCGTGCGCGATGGAGCAGGTCATCTCCTCGTGGGCTCGGAAAACTGCTCCCGCACCGGACCCGTTCGCGCTGGCTGTTCCTGGCCGAGAGCGCTCTTCCCGCAGCTCCAAAATGCTCTGCTGTCACAGCCCGTTCCACAGCTTTGGTGCACTTCGCCACAGGCTTTGAAGGCGCCAGAGGATGAGCCCCTTTCTCGCACCTCCAGCCTCTCTGGGGGATCCTGGGAGGAAGGTAAGAGTCAATCTCTTATTTTCAGCTCCGCTTCCCGAGGTGAGCACTCAGCATCCCGAAGCTGCCCCTCAGCGGGGACGTCAGCGATCGTTCCGGTGATGCTGCTCGTTCGGACTCTGTCAGCCTGGTTAGCACTGCTCAGCCCGTCATAGTAGCTCACACGGACTGTCAGACTCGGCTATGCGTTCCAATGCGCTGTTGGCCTCCCGAGTTCACGGGTGTGTATTTAAGCGGTCATCGCTATGCCACCTCTGTCTCGCGTGAGAAGATTGTTATCCTCCTGGCGAAGGATACTATCGAGCCGGTCCCTCCAGCCGACATGAAGAGTGGGTTTACACCCCCATTTCATCGTACCCAGAGAGCGGTGGGTTATACCAGGATTGGTATAACGGATCTGCGCGTTTTGATCTGCCATCTGTTCAAGATGCCGATCAAGATGCTCATGCAGAAACGCATCCCCCAGTGCGTCCGTTCGCGGGATTGGTTGCAGCTATAGACCTGAAGGACGCTCACTCCATGTCTCGCTCTCTTCCTTCTTATAACCGTGTTTTTACCGGTGTGTGACGGGGGCTGAGCATGGCAGTAAATGGTCCTCCCCTTCGGGCTCTCCCTGTTCCATGCGTGGAGGATGCCCTGTGCCTCTTCGGCGCACGCGCATCTGCATTTTTGATTATTCATTGACTGGGTTATTTATTTTTTTCAGACCTTTGAATTAGTCGATTATGCATAGGGACCTGGTGCCTTGGGGTTTCGGGTCAACCGAGAATGAGCAAGCTCTCCCCCGGGCAGATCTTCTCTCATCTTGGGTTGGAGCTGGGCCCGGTCCCCATCAAAGTGTATCGAGCATGCAGCTGCAGGTTCCTAAATCGGACTTTGGTTGCGTTGGCATTCAATTGCTACCGTCGCATGTCTCAGCTTGCTCGCCATCTGCTCCTCCGGAGTCATGCGGCTTAATAGCTGTGCGCCGTTCTTATCCCGTATGAGCTCTACCGTGCCAGCTTACATGCTCTCACGACAGTTACGTTTCTGGGAGAATGGAGACTCCACCCCGGCACAGTCCAGCTGTTATGGGCACGCTTCAAAGAAGCCCAGGTCATCCTGCCGCTTCTCCCGAGCGGCCCTTCACCAGCTGCTTTCCCTGCTCTACACGGATGCGCTGGCTCTTAGCTGGCCCCAGGTTTACGCAATATGTGTTTTTCCCCAGTGAGCCTGCGCACACAGACTCTGTACCAGGTCGGGGAGACAAGGAGCGGGTCTCGCTCGTTGCGCCTCCTAGGCCCAACCTGACCCCAGTTTCCGAACTCAGACTTCAGACTAGTGATGGCCCTCCCTGAAAAATTCCCCGGAGGAAGCACACCTTTTTCTGGGACGGGCACCCTCTGGCACCCACACAGCGTTCTGGAACCCCGATAGAGGGTTTCTAGACAGAGCGCGGTGGACTTAGGTGACCTATCAGTAGATGGTTAACACCGTCACCTAGAGCACCCTGTATAGGCAAGTCTATGTCCTGTAGTGGTGTCTATTCGTTGTGTGGAGCTCTTCTCTCTGAGAAGAACCCCGGACATGCCAGTTAAGTGTTGTGTTTTCTTCCTTCAGGATAACTGGAGCGCAGGCTGTCACCCTCCACACTGAAGGTTTGGCGTGCTGCCATCCCCGCTTTCTGTGGGGCGCTTTCTGTAGCGCGCTTGGAAAGCATAACCTCATCAGCCGGTTCCTCAGAGGCACGTAGAGCGAGATGGTTAATTCCATCCACGCCTCCCTCTCTTGCCCTTCCGGGATCTCTCTAGCCCCAGTGGTTATGGTTAGGTCCGTTGAGCCACTCGACTCAGTATCTATAAGTTTTCTGTCCATGAAGGCAGCTCTGCTGGTCGCGTTGGTATCATTCAGGAGGGTTAGGATTCCGGTGGCATTTTCGGTCAGCGAATCATGCCAGGAATTCTGACCGGCCTACTCTTACATTTACCTGAGACCCGGTTCAGCTTGTGCCAAGGTTCCTACCACCGCCATAAAGTCTCCCCTCTTGGGTAGCAGGTGGCCTCTGCAGCGTCCTTCCCCTTCGGGGACTGGCACGCTTTCCCAACGTACTGTCGTAATTCTAAAATCCCTAGTCTATATTAGCTAGGTAAAAGCACATTACGACCCCTGATCTAAATTTCTAATTATTCCCATGTAATGGTAATTAAAGGGCCTAGGGGACGTTGGAAGGTTGCACTCTTGGTGATGCTTGTGTGTTCACGCTATGCTTGGCAAATTTCACATCAGGAGCGTGACGAGCTTGGCTGCTGTGGCGTTTTCCATACAGTCTCCCGTAGTCTGTTAACAGATGCACGTTGGAGTTCCCATATGAAAGGGAACGTCCTGGTTACGTACGTAACCCACATTCCCCGAATAGGGAACGGAGATGTGCGTCTCCACTGCCACAGCAGCTGAGTCTCCAGCTGTTAGCTGAGTGATCGGCTCTTCAGCAGGCAAATTCTAGTGCTCGCTTCTCAGCTGGCACCTTATATAGAACTAATGGCTAATCACTGTCAGCTGTGGAGCTGAGCTCTGCCAATTCATTTTGGCATTCATTGGCCCGTTTTCTTACTCTTACTCTTCAGTAAGGGACCGTGTCCCGCAGTTTCTACCCCAAATTTTTGTTTTTAAGTGCAAAAAGTATATTATTGTAGCGGTTCTTTTTTCCTTATTCCAAGTTGTGTTTCTCTTTTCATGTGTCACAGTAATGATCAATCTACAGGTTATTTAGTGTAATAACACATCCTTAAGTTTGAAATGTCTGAGTTTTTCAGTTTAAAAGTAAATCAGGTTTAAATGGCAAGAGTTCCTGTGAGGACGAAAGTAACACTGCTATTTATGTCCCACTGATAATGGACATACCTTATTTTTCACTTCCACATTAGAGTTACCAGTGTTTGGATTCAGATGTTTTAAAAAATTAATGCATATTGCCAATAATAATTTAAAAAATATTTAAAAATTGTAGAAAATGTTGACATTTTGCATTGGTGGATTGCTTTTGAAACATTTGATGAAACTGAAATTTAAAATGAAAATGCCGCTTAATATTTTTTGCAAAAATAAAGGACAAAATATGTTTGCAGGGAACATTAACAAGGTCATAGTCAAATATATTTAAAATAAACAAGATCATATTAAATATTAGATTAAATATTGTTGTGTTACTTTTGACCCACCGGTGTGTTACTTTCGTCCCTGCTGATGGGGTCAAAAGTATCAATGTGCAACTTTTGTTTAAAGTGAAGTTATATTGGAGTTGTTTTACATTGATACAAAATAACAGATGATTTTGATAGACCAATCTTATGAGTTAGTAACCACAGCAAAAATATATTTCTGCTAAAAACATTCTTTTAAAATTTAGTTTTTATGAAAAATTTTACTTTCGTCCCCGCTCTCCCCCACTTAAACTAAAGTGTTACCAAAAATTCCACATAACATTTATCTTTTCAGTGAATTTAATCTACAAAAGAACATTTTAAGCCAACTCAACTGTAACCCTTAAACATAAATGTACAAATATACAGTAGAAATATGTCAAAAAAATGTTTTTTAAGAGATACTCAAATACAAAAAAGTGAGCATTGGTCATTCATAGAGAGTCAGTGGCTACTGGAAATTTTAGAGTCAATATATACAGATAATACTGTATATACAGCGGGGAAAATAAGTATTGAGCACGTCATGTTTTTTCCTGGGAATAATATTCCTGAAGGAGCTGTTGACATGGAATTGAACCAGATTTTGGTAAAAACCCAAACAATACAAACATAAAAATAAGACAAAACAAAAAAAATCTGAAAATGAGTTATATGTAATAATAATGAAAAAATGACAGGAGGAGAAAGTGCTGAACTACTGAAACGTATTTAATACTTTATATAAAAGGCTTTTTTGGGGATGGCAGCTTAAAGACGCCTCTCATATGGAGAATGAAGTCACATGAATTGCTCAGGTATGAGTTTTTCACTTCAACAGAGTGTAAACATCTTGATGGTTCTGTGGGTCTCATCTATCAAAACTGATCTTTATTTTGTATTTTCTGTTATATTCAAGTCAGATGATTGGCTGGGCCATTCTACAGCTTGATTTTCTTTCCCTGAAAGCATTTAAGAGTTATCTTGGCTGTGTTTTGGATCATTGTCTTGCTAAAATGTCCACCCTGGTTTCATCTTCATCATCCTGCTAATGTAGATGTTGGACTGAAGCAGCTAATATTCATTTACAATGATGAAGGGCAGAGGATTGCTGAAGAACTACTGAAAGATTTTTAGCTGCTGTCTGGGCTTTCACTGCCTTTCTACACCACCCTTTCTTCATGTGTTCAATATTTCTTCCCTCATTTCATTTTATTATGCATATCTTAATTTGTAAAATAAGTACATTTGTTTTCTTTGCATATATTGATTTCTTTGGTTGTTACCAACATCCGGGGAAAATTTCAAGTCAATGGCACCTTTAGAAATATGTTTTCTGAGAAAAATGGTGTTCAACACTTATTTTCCCCGCTATATATACAGATAGAACAAAATTAATAGCTCCAGATGAAATCTTAAGATCTTATGAAGATAAACATTCTATATAGCATGTAACATGAAACCGTGTATTTAAATAATATGGATTTGTGCTTAGAACTACAACTTGCTTTATCATTCAGCAATAAAGAAATTTCAGGAGCGATAAGAAATGGCATAATAATAATAAAAAAGTCATAATCAAGTCAGAGCACTAATAACAGAGATACATGGCTGTCCCAGGAAAACCAGGATGTCTGGTCACCCTATATTAGGTGCTCCGTAATACAGACACGGTTCATTAATTCATTAAATTCACTCAAAATGGGCAGTTAATTTGGAAAATCCCTCAGGTATGTGTTTCATTAACCTGGACCTGGAAAGGATAACATGAGCCGCTTTTGGAGTCTTGTGGAATGTCTGATAGGTCAAAGTCATCATGCAATAAAAATGTTTGATGTCTTCTTGTTGTAGGCCCATATATCCTCTCTGTATGGCAAAAAAGAAAAAAAGAAAGAAAAATCAGGCGTCTTGTAACTGAGCTTGTTCAACTCTTCAAAGAAACTCAGTCACATTCTGTTTAAAAGTGTTATGATCAGACGCAGGGGCATTCAAGTGTGCTTACAAGTGTTTGATGAATTGTATTAGCCTAGTATTTTAAATGGGCTTTTTAAAATAAAAATTCAAATTGACTGGAGAAAAATGAAATGATACGTACTTCTGAAAATAATTTCATAATGGACAGTGACTTTAAAATACTAATAAAAAGCAAATTCCACTAAGCATTAGTCTATGAGACATCTGGGAACGAAAGCTTCCAACATAATGAACTAATCAGGTCTCGATATTGTCTGCCAGTGCCTTGAGTCTCACCATTCCCCGAGTGCTCTCTCGTATCATGAATGCAATTTCAAGCCTCCATTGGAGCATTTCTTTTTAATGAATTGAAGCAGAACTTGTCGAGTGTCCACCAGATGCCTTTTTGATTCAGCCTCAAACAGACAAGAAAAGTGCTGCCATTTTTCCAAATTCTGACCCTGAATGCTCTGTTTATTCCAGCAGTTTACAAACTAAAGGCATGTTGTTGTTCTTCATTTGCGCTCACCAACAATTCACTGTTATTCACAGCTCTCACTGAAAATGACCACAGTACTTTCAAGGTTTTTGAAAGCTTAGTAAGCCACAACGTGGGAATTGCTTTTCTAACTGTTCTGTATAAACATAGATTCCTACTATTCAGTGTGTTTTGAGCAATTCAGAATATTTAAGAAAATGCAGCTGCCAGAGATTTTACCAGGTCAGGAAAATACCATCATATCACCCTTATTTTTTCTTCCCTGCACTGTTTTCTTCTTTGCCTGTTAAGATCAGTATTGATTATAAAATATAGCTTTTTACCTATAAGGCTTTTAATAGTCTAGCTCCTGTTTATCTGACCAACATTATGTCTCGATACAATAAACCCGCTCTTTAATATCTCAAAACTCAGGAATTCTTGTTGTACCCAGAATAGCAAAGTCCACTAAAGGAGGTCGAGCCTTCTCATATATATCTCCTAAACTCTGGAATAGCTTTCCCGATAACGTCCGAGGCTCAGATACACTCACTCAGTTCTAAACTAGATTAAAGACTTATCTTCCTCTCTTTATGCACCAGGCACTTTGTTATAAATACTTCTGTTTTATTTGTTTGTTTGTATAGCTGAGCTTTTTTTAATTAAGTAGGGGGGACTTTTGATAGTTCAATCAAAACTAGATTAAATACTTTTCTTTTTTAATAAAGCATATACAGTCGTGGCCAAAAGTTTTGAGAATGACACAAATATTCGTTTTCACAGAGTTTGCTGCTAAACTGCTTTTAGATCTTTGTTTCAGTTGTTTCTGTGATGTACTGAAATATAATTACAAGCACTTCATACGTTTCTAAGGCTTTTATCGACAATTACAGGACATTTATGCAAAGAGTCAGTATTTGCAGTGTTGGCCCTTCTTTTTCAGGACCTCTGCAATTCGACTGGGCATGCTCTCAATCAACTTCTGGGCCAAATCCTGACTGATAGCAACCCATTCTTTCATAATCACTTCTTGAAGTTTGTCAGAATTAGTGGGTTTTTGTTTGTCCACCCGCCTCTTGAGGATTGACCACAAGTTCTCAATGGGATTAAGGTCTGGGGAGTTTCCAGGCCATGGACCCAATATTTCAACGTTTTGGTCCTAGAGCCACTTAGATATCACTTTTGCCTTATGGCACGGTGCTCCATCGTGCTGGAAAATGCATTGTTCTTCACCAAACTGTTGTTGGATTGTTGGAAGAAGTTGCTGTTGGAGGGTGTTTTGGTACCATTCTTTATTCATGGCTGTGTTTTTGGGCAAAATTGTGAGTGAGCCCACTCCCTTAGATGAGAAGCAACCCCACACATGAATGGTCTCAGGATGCTTTACTGTTGGCATGACACAGGACTGATGGTAGCGCTCACCTTTTATTCTCCAGACAAGCCTTTTTCCATATGCCTCACAATCGGAAAGGGGCTGCATCGGAGAATATGACTTTGCCCCAGTCCTCAGTAGTCCATTCGCCATACTTTTTGCGGAAGATCAATCTGTCCCTGATGGTTTTTTTTGGAGAGAAGTGGCTTCTTTGCTGCCCTTCTTGACACCAGGCCATCTTCCAAAAGTCTTCTCCTCACTGTGCGTGCAGATGCGCTCACACCTGCCTGCTGCCATTCCTGAGCAAGCTCTGCACTGGTGGCACTTCGATCCCGTAGATGAATACTCTTTAGGAGACGATCCTGGCGCTTGCTGGACTTTCTTGGACGCCCTGAAGCCTTCTTAACAAGAATTGAACCTCTTTCCTTGAAGTTCTTGATGATCCTATAAATTGTTGATTTAGGTGCAATCTTAGTAGCCACAATATCCTTGCCTGTGATGCCATTTTTATGCAACGCAATGATGGCTGCACGCGTTTTTTTGCAGGTCACCATGGTTAACAATAGAAGAATAATGATTTCAAGCATCAACCTCCTTTTAACATGTCAAGTCTGCCATTCTAACCTAATCAGCCTGACATAATGATCTCAAGCCTTGTGCTCGTCAACATTCTCACTCTCTGATCATTCTCTGAAATGTTCTCAGCAGGTCCTTTAATGACAGCATTGAAATGGAGTGGAAAGTTTTTCAGGATTAAGTTAATTTTCATGGCAAATAAGGACTATACAATTCATCTGATCACTCTTCATAACATTCTGGAGTATATGCAAATTGCTATTGTAAAAACTTAAGCAGCAACTTTTCCAATTTCCAATATTTATGTAATTCCCAAAACCTTTGGCCACAACTGTACACAATCCATCACATAACTGTGGGATGTGTGAGTGTGCTCCATGCAGGTGAGTGGGCTTGACAGCCACCTGTAGGATACACTCTTCCTCTCTTTATGAACCAGGCACTTTGTTAGAAATACTTCTATGTTTTATATGTTTGTTTATATATGTTTTTTCCATTAAAGGAGAGGAAACAAGAAAGAAATGTTACAAATGTATGTGGCAAATAAAATTTGAATTTGCAGTAAAATGCATCTCTTCAAAAGCATTTTCCCTTGGACATTAATATCTCTTGTTTAAATACATTATGAACAGCAGTTATGATAATAATTTGTTTTTCTCTCTATTTCCAATTGGGGATGCCCATCCAGAGGCCTCTAGAGGTTGTGCAGCGCCTCTTGATCAGATCCAAGACTTGTGAAGAGATGATGCCAACCATCCATGGACTTCCAGGACAACACATACACTTAATACTCAAATACACTTCACTGAACATCTACACATAGACATCACATTTTTTTGGAATATACTATATAACTGCAAGATAGCTATGTTTATATATAATGTCTGCCTATACACAACTCCTTAACTTTTTGATTGTAATGCAATAATGTGCACCTTTTGTAAAGCTGCTTTGAAACAATAATTATAGTGAAAAGTGCTATACAAAAAAATTTAATTGAACTGAACAAAGGTATCTATTATAAAAACATAAAAAAAACATTAACTTTAAGTAATTATGATGTCAAAAGTTAATGCAATGATTCAAAGTACAAAACTGCAACTGCAACAAATGTAGCACTGCAATAACACAATAATTAACTTACTGCAGATTAAAACACGTGCAGTTTAAAAAAAAAAAAAGACATACGACTACATTTTGGTAAGAAGCCTTCACACAAAGTTCTTATTTCAGGTTAATTGGCAACTTCTAGAATACTTACATTTCAACTGATGTTACTTGAAAAATGTTATTTCGATCTTGTAAGATGACGCTATGCTGCTTCAGACTCATTGCAGGTTCAATAAATGGAATGTAGCTGTTGTCAAGCTACTCCACTACTGGCTGGAAAAAATAGCTAATGGAAAAGCTACATTGTATTGTACATTGTATATGTAGCGGAACTTCTGCCAAGCTACTGAAAATGTAGCTACTTTAATAGCTGAACTACTTGTAGCTATAGCTGCTCTGCAACATTGCATCGCTAGTACCCGCTGCACCTTCAGAACTGCCTTAATTCTTCATGGCATTGAATCTCACAGATGCTTCAGATTTGTTAACTACATTCATGATGCAGTGCTCTTTTGGATTGAGATCTGGAGACTTTGGAGGCCATTTGAGTTTAGTGAATTTAATGGAGTTTAGTGGATTTGAGCTTTAGAACATGTGTGATCCTGTTGGAAGTAGAAATTAATAAACACTGCTGTCATAAAAGGGTTGAACATGGTTAGCAACAGCACTCAGGTATAGGGTGTGGCATTTAAATGAATTGGTACTTAGAATCCCAAAGTGTGTCAAGAAAATCTCCCCCAAACCATTATTCCACCTGAACCATTGATACAAGACAGGATGGATTAATGTGCTTTCATGTTGTTTACACCAAATTCAGAACCAACTAAGATCTCCAACCCAGGCTCATTCTGAAAACGTACCGCTATATACATTTCTGGAGAGCGCCAAATACTGTACGTCCCAGGAGTTAAGTTTTTTGCAGTTTTTGGTTTTGCAAATCCACCAGAGGCCGCTGTGTACGCTTTTTCAGATCTCAAATTTCTCTCACGAGTGCCATTCGCACCTGCTGTTCTCGTGTAAATCACCAGAGGCTGCTGTCGACTGACTGACTGACTGATCGACTGACCCATCCTCCTCCTTCCCTAAACCCAACCAATAGTGTTTTCAAAAGCACCGATTGACCCATACGTACTTCTGGCTACATAATTTGCGATCTCCAGAAATGTATATAGGGCTACGTTTTCAGAATGAGCCTATGTTAAAGATCTCTGATCTAGCACGCAGTTATTTGAGTTACTGTTGCATTTCTGTCAGCTTGAGACACCCTGGCTGTTTTCCTCTGATATCAGAAAGGCATTTTTTTTTGCCCACAGAACTTTCAATCACTGGATATTTTCTCTTTTTTGACTCATTCTTTGTAAACGCTAGAGATGGCTGTGCTTGTAGATCCGAGTAGATCGTCTGATATACAGCACGTCTGGCACCGACAACCATGCACAATTTAAAATCACCTAAATCACTTTCCTTCTCCGTTCTGATGCTCGGTTTGACATTCATAAGATCATCTTGACCACACCTTTTGTTAGTTGTGAGTTGATACCATGTGATTGGCTGATTGGATATTTGGGTTAACGAGCAGTTAAACAGGTGTGCCTAATAAAGAGTCAGGTGAGCGTATTTTGATGATCTTAAATAGATCAGCTGAAATATCAGAAGAATGTGAAAAATAGACATGGACATTGGTTGTTTTAGTGCCCCTACATGAATTTAATACATTTAATTGAACTGTAAGTTTAACTATATTTTATAGGCAAAGATAATTTAGTCTTCAAGCTAAAATTATGACATTGGCAAAAACACCAAATATGATGTATTAGACTAAGGGAAAACTGTGCTGGAACTTCTCCAGCCTCTTTGTGAACCAGATACTGAAACAGTCATGTGTTTTTCAAGTGAACAAAGATTAAATCACATGTGAAAACAAATCTCGCTCTTATGTATTTAATGTAAAATATGTCGTTTTACGCAAGCTTCTGTGTCAAATGCAGTATATTCAGTAACATACAGTACTACCAAAATGAAACTGCATCCCATATCTGTTTTTCACCCACTGCACCTATTCATACATACATGGGGATGCATACATACATACATACATAGTCTCAGTGTAGCCCTATGTTAGGTTGCTTTTAATATTCTCCATGAGTTGGAGATATAATTTATTATACAATACGCACATGTAGTGCATAAATCTGATTTTTATACATCTACGAGAAAGCCAAAACACTTCACACACACTTATACTGTACTTTATCAATTACAGTAAATCTTAACATGACAATCATGTAACGGAAAAATCACACAGAACTATATAAAGGCTTTATAACTAATATAATAAACTGGCTATAAACAAACACTTTTACAGAACATTTTCCATTGATTTGTTTGCCAAGATTAGAAAACGTCTGTGATTTTACTACTGTAAAAATATTTTCCTCAATGCTTCTAAGCAACCTGGACCTGCTGACATGTGGATATGGTTTAAACGTTGCTACTGAAATGAATTCCATTCAATTGACTTGAATTTAGTTTTAAAATGTATTGTTCAGAAATAAAAGGGTTAGTTCACACAAGCTTTGATATTAGGTCTTATTATCTGGACTAGTCGCATTTAAAGGGATCTGGAGCTTATTTATGGAAACATCCCACGTCTTGAATAGGATTGTTGCATTTGTTAAGTAAAATAATGGAGTTCTTAAGCACTGAGCATGATATAACAGTCTAAATACTTTCACCGATTTTTCCTCAGAAACTAGCAGAAGGAAGTTACTTGAAAACTATATACTAAGCCATCTGTAGAAAACTGTCATATTTCATTAGTTGTAGAGGAAATATGAAATGCATGTAGTCTGCAGGAGTCTTTTCAGGTCTTATACTGTACAGATGTTAGTGGTACCACATTTCTTTTTCAATTTTATGACAGGAGTAAAACTACTTTACCTTCAAAAGTCTGTGCTGTCCTGTTGTTGAACAATATGCAGTTTGTTCAGCTAATGAAGCCTGTTTCCCAAAGTCTTTGTTTTTTAATTTATATACATTTCAAGTTTTTTAAGTTATATATGAGCATATTAAATGCAAATAATGTGACTACTTTAATTTTACAGATACCTTTGCAAAAAAATAAATGTTAAAATATGTGTGAAATAATGTCCCATCGCATTTGGCTTATAAGATTTATTTAACAATGAAATGATTCATATAATATATGAAACATTTCAAATATAAATTAGTAAAAATGTTATGCTGACAACTGGGTAAAACCTGAAAAATAGTGGAAAATTATAAAGATTTCAAATAGAGAAATTAATAGACTAAATAGTCTTTAACAATGTCTTCTTTAAATGTATTTATTTACTATTTTAAAACTTAGTAACATTTTACAAGTGTCTCAAGTAAATCCTGCTAAAATGAGAAATAATGCTGAATTTTCCAAAATTTCTCAGATATTCAGTATGTTTTTTGTTTGTTTGTTATTGGGAAAAAAGGATTCACATTCTTTCCTCTATAGGTCTGTTTGTTCTGATATCATGGCAAGGGATTTTTATTTGACCATTAGAAGAATCTGCGGAATTATTTTGGATGAAAATATTCAGTTCGTTCCTTGGAGACTAAGACTGAGTAACTAAAACTAAAACTTCAGAATTTCAGAGTCTAAAAGCTGCCAGATTGAATTATTATTATAAACACTATTTAATAATCTTTACTTTGCTCATCAGCATTTGTAAAAAAAAATTTATTCTTTCTTTCATATTAGCCATTCATTTAAAGTTTTTTTTTTTATGTTTGTCCGAGTGGAAGGGTTTCTTTTACCAGCCTGTATTTATTTCAAGTCATGCCCATGGCAAGGAGAGTGATTAAACAAAAGATTTTCTGTACAGTTTCACAGCTGGATCTGGGCAAGGCTTCAAATGTGTGTTGTTTTACTTGGCTCTACAATCAAACTGTGTTTTCCTTTGCGCATATATGTTTGAATACTGATGTTAAATATATTTTCTTTTCACGTACTTAGTGGCTTTTGAGGTAGGTCTTCTTAAATTCTCAAGCCCTCAGGCAAATGCATAAATGTCCCAAGGAGTTTAGTTCCCAAACTGTTTTTCATCATAATAACTGAAAGTGCTCGTGAAATCCCCATTTGTTGTTAGATAAGCACCACTGGAAATTATATCCAGATAAGGATTTAGCAAAGGTGCAAAATATCAAACTTCGGGTTTTAACTGGACTACAATATGAAGGTGGTTTTATAATATTTGATATTCAAATTAATGTGCAGTTAATCCAAATTACATTTGCTTTACAATTATTGCAAAAATACAGCTGCTGATATGAAACAGTCCTTGTTCCCCACTGTCCACAAAAATGAAAGATTCTTTCGAGTGAATTGTTTCTGTTCCCTTTTTTTTGCCTATAAAATTGGTGTGGTATTCCTCCTCCTCCACCGCAGCTAACCCAGCGCTGGATGAGAAATCTCCTGATGTTTGTGGGTTTGATTCAGGGTTAGTCACGTCCCGTGCCCAAACATGACCTCTGCAATGACCCTTATCAAAATCAGATGAGTAAACTGATTCCAATATCCAATCAGTCAACGCTATCATGTATACATTTAAAAAAAAAGGTATAGAAATGGTATAGAAAAAAAATGGTATATAAATTTTTTGCTTAGATAAAGAAATAGAAAGTAACACTGAATGAAGATGAAATGTTTCAGTGAATCATGAAAGGATAGAAACTAGGGGTGCACAGATTGCTCACGCTTCGGTTCGTATGGTGCGTATCGGGTCATGGTTTCGGTATGGTTCTGTATATGATATGTTCAGTAAAAAAAAAGCAGGACACTGTCAAATAAAAAAGAGAAAAACAATCTATAATCAAAAGCACAAATGCAAACAGGATATAGCATAGATGTTACTAAAATAAACAGTGCTTTTCAGGTACAAAAACTGAATAATATAATCAAATATAACACTGCATACTGTATATAAACTTCACTGTATACAATAAATAAAGATTAAACATTATTGAGCTACAGTATATAGCTATTCAGTCAAGAGCAGTGAATGATTTCATTGTCTTTTGTGGTTTGATTGACATTTAAAAACAGACAGCAGGAATAAGATGTTTTCACTTTAAGACAATCCTCAGATCCAGCGCACTGAGAAAGTTACATACAACACATCATTTCTTGAATGTTTACATTCTGAGGCATAACCGATTGAATACTCGTCAAGTCAGGCATGTTGATATAATTATAAAATGAGTTTCACTTCATTTGCGCACTGTAACATTCATTTAGCTGTTCAGATGAGGGCACTTCTCAATTCTCAAACACGAGTTCTCTTTGCACCTCGAGGTTCAATGTTTAAATAACAAAAGCTTATGAATTTTGTTTAAACACAGATAGTGACCTACACATACATGTTCCAAATGGGATATATCACCATCCGAAGGAAACTTCGTAGTGAAAACAAACATGACTGACATATTGAAGTGTCCTTCCAAAGTGAAGTGCTCAAAACTGGCCACTTCAAAGGGCCATTTGGAATGAAGTCTTTTGAAGGATACAACTGATGGGCACTTTGGGCCATGATGCTTTGTGTAGGGAAGTTGTTTTGTGTCATACAATGCGTTCAATTTGGTAGGGCTCATCTTTGTGTTCTAATCTCTTCAGTGGGACCCTTCTGAATGGAACCCAGTGAGTATGTGCTCCTGTTCCCACGTGCACTCGCTTGCTGTCAAAACCAAGGTAATAATGACGATGTGAATGACGTGCGGCATTCAGACACGCTCAGAGTCAGTTCAGAGAGTAATTAAAGTAATGGGAAAAATGCTAAATACTATTTTTAATTTTAAATGCAAAACTGTGAAAACACAATTTACATATGCGTATTGAACCCTGGAGCATACCGAATGGTTTAATATTATACTGAGTATTTCTATAGTGTCTGGCTGCAGACGTGCACATGCACTCTCAGACACATACACACTATATGCTCTATAGAGTATGTTCTGGGGTGCCCAAACTCGGAGGGCCGGTGTTCTACAGAGTTTAGCTCCAACTTGCTGTAACACACCTGCAAGTTTTTAGTATACCTAAAAAAGCTTGATTAGCTGCTTCAGGTGTATCTAATTGTAGTAGGAGCTAAACTCTGTAGGACACCGGCCCTCCAGGACTGAGTTTGGGCACCCCTGCAATAGAGCAAGTAACATCAATGTGAGGGGCGGGGTTAGTTGTAGACGTTCCTGAGAGTGCATGTCTGACAAACTAATAATAGATGACAAAGTTATCCTGGATCTACAAAGATGATTAAAAATGGAATAATATGCATGTTAGGCAAGTAGTCTGCAAAATATCTTTGTAAAGGACCATTGAATGTGTGTGGTACAAGACCTGTCCACTTTTTAAGTCCAGTGATATTTGACACACTCACATTTACCATGTCTAAATTCAGCACATACTTTATGTCTGTTTACTTTTTTGTCAGTGAATCCATTCCACTATCCACTATATGCTTAAATTCATTAAATTCTATTATAGCCTTTACTTCCACACTGCTGCTTCCTTAAAGTGATAGTTCACTCAAAAACTCAAAATTCCTTCACTTACTCAGCCTTCACTTCACACAGAGAAGTTTGAGTTCATTTCTTCTGTTGAACACAAAAAAAGATATTTTGAAAAATGTTAGAAACATTTAGCCATCGACTTCCATATTTGTTTTTCCTACTAGGGTTTCAGTGTTTACCAGTTTTTAAACATTCTTCAAAATATCTTTTTTTATGTGTTCAATAGAAAAAAAAACTCATAAAGGTTTGAAACCACTTGAGGCTAATTAAATAATGAGTAAATTAACATTTTTGTGTAAACTATCCCTTTAAATTCAGGGTTCATATAAATTAAACTGTGTTTTCACTATTCGTGCATGCTGCATAAATGTTGGTTTGCTTGACACAGCCATCGTGGATTTTAATACGGCATTCAATTACTGTTACATTGTTGGAACCATTAGCCATGCATTTAGTGTACTGTGCTAACTGCGCTCAGACAGCCCAAATTCAGTTCCCAGCTTGAGGTCTAGTAAAATTGTTGTAGGAGAGAACCTACCCTATTTTTTCTTTCTTTTTTTTTTTTTCTTTCAGTGCTTATGAAAGAAACACTGTTTCCCTGTAGCCCAACATTGTTGTTTTGGTTGTCAGTGGCTGCGTCTGAAATTGTGTACCCTCTTGAGTATAGGTGATTATTCTGAATAAATATTTAGTTTGCAACCACTAAAAAGTACATTCTGTATGAATGCGTATGTCTACACTGTAAAAAATGTAATGACAAAAAGTCGACAACAAATATTTTTTGTGTTGCTTTAACTTTAATAAGTTAATCAGCTTTCAGCTACATTTTTAAGTTATACAAAGTTTAACTTAATATTTTTTGTCAGTTTGATTGATGTAAGTTGAGATGACTAGAAAAGATCATTTGATTCAACAAAAAAATTGAAGGCAGCAAGAATTGTTTTACAGTGTAGTTTGAATATAATCTGGGCATTCTACATTTGCCATGTTTTCATCCTTGTATTATTTTGTCTACCTTTTGACCTTTTTCACCTTTCAGATGAAGCCATGGACTGGATCAATCTACGTCCATTGAAAAATTCACAAATTAAAATTTTTGTAGTTTACATTAATGTTAATGTTTTGTAAACATTAATGTAAAACTTTTTGAAACCCACTTTGAAACTTAGTTTCAAAGGTTTGCATTTTCAGGCTCCCAAAATGAATGACCAAATTACAAAATACTTTTTATCTTTTTGAGTAAAAATATTACTCAAAATATATATATATATTCACACTCAGAAAATGAAGTTTGCTATTTGTTCAAACTACTTATTTATAATGAGCTAAAACAACACAATTCTTGAGTTTTTTTGGAGACAACTTCATTGTTTTATTGGTTAAAAACCAATAAGGTAACTTAATTTCTTTGTTTTCTCAAAACAAAAATCGATTGTGTGGAACCTAGCATTTTTTACAGTGTACATATATCATATAAATGAGCCCTTCTTATAAACGGTAATCTCTCTACTAATCTTAGTTTTACTTAAACGTATTTCTTTACAATGTAGAAACAATTTGAACTCAAAATATTTAAAATAATCATATATTAGTGACACTGAATTAAATGTAAAATTCTGAAGTAACTATACAAAATCTTTATTTAAAAAAATCCTTTTGTTATAAAAATCCCTTTTATAGATTAAAACATTAGATACAACAACAAGAAAAGAAACATTGTGTTTACCTCTAGGTAGCATTAACAAAATATCACAGAAATGCCTTATTTTCATAATTTAACCTAAATGACACAAGTTTTAGTAATAAAAAACACAGCTAGACCCTGAAGAGATTTAAGTGCTTAAAATTCTCTGACTGACCATCAAACTTAACACTAAAGAGGAAATTGAGGTCACCGGGACCACTGAGGTGGGCATTGAACGTTTATTTGCTTTAAACTGACTTTACGGTACAGAGGAAGGTTTTTGCTTTATCGCATCCTGCACAGAAACTCTAGTTTAGTTCAAAGGAAGACTTTCAAATGCAATGCAATAACACAGCTTGTGGTGCAGAACAAGGCTTTTATTTTTTAGCATCCTGCATAGAAACTACTAGTTTAGGTTTCTAGTGAAAGGAAGACTTTCAAATGCAATTTAATAGCATGGCTTGTGGTACAGAACAAGTATTTCACGTCTTATTATCCGACTTAGAAATTACTAGTTTAGGTCAAAGGAAGACTTTTAAATGTAATTTAAAAAGGTGGCTTCCTATATTTATAAGTTCTTTTAAATTCCCAGAAAGGAAACTACATCAGTGTACTGAAAGAGTTCCTGGAGTTTGCAAAAAACTTTCCAAATCATTATGAATGCCTCATGTGGACACATTATGATTAAAATTACCCAAAAGGTCACACAATATTATTGCTAAAATACGAGTGTTGTTTTTGGTGGTAACTTAATGTTGTTAAATGCCACAGATGCCACAAATAAACCATGCTTGGTTTTCCAAAGAGGCCAACCTTAATATCTTCCAGCTCTGAGGGAAAAATAATAAATAATGGACTAGGTATATTAACACAAGCGAATTCCTCAACGATGAGAAAAGATTTGGTCAGATTCTTGAAGTGGAAGACAAGGAACGTAACGGCATTTAGTATAATACCTGTACCAAAAGAAGAGGCTTTAAAGAGCTTTATCCGAATCCCTAAGTGCGTTTTTAGCATAATCACGCTGACACGAGCTGTCATCTTTCAGAGCTCCTCTTGAACTATATGAATATGTGTGCGCGCGCCCGCGGTCACCGGTGGGTGGTGTCAGAGCGCCCTATAAATACACATTTCATCTTAACGTGTGTAAAAAAGGTCTTTTTCACCAGGGCTGTTTTCAGAGATGATGATGAGGATGCTCAGAACTATTCTTTGGACTAAAATGGAATTGTTTTGGAAAACATTTTTCATTTAGAAACCCGGAAACCGCGTCTGACAACGTTTCCCCCCCCCCCCACAAATTGGTCTCGCGCACAATAATAAGGACGCTATTAAAATGGCTAAACTGTTTCCTGATGCTCTTTTGCTAATTGTGAGTTTGGTAAACATTTTCACCGTGGGTAAGTGATTTTGTAGACTGAACTCTCTACATTGACTTCTGTGAGTTTCTGAGTTTAACATGTATGGGTTAGCCTGTAGTTGTAGTTTTTGGGAGTCATTAATAGGTTATTTAAACAGTTAGCATTTTTGTTATCCTGCATATTTATGTCATTCATTGTCTTCTTCATCACTGGCTATTTTGTGGTTATAATTGGTGGGTGAATCTAATGAAATTGTTACTGAACATTAGATATCATATAACTTTATGATTATGGCTTTAATTTAAACTTATTTTAGGACCATTTAGGATCCTTTTTGCTGTTATGCAAAGTTTGCACGTTTTCTTTAGACATTGAATTAGTTCCTACTTTAATGCAATAATAATGGCAATAGCAAAAACTGTAACACTTTACAATAAGCTTCTATTTGCTGACATTATTTAAAATGACCGAACAATGTAATGTATATCTGTAGTATTAATTAATGAATCGTTGTGTAACCTATAAAAAGCAACATCCTGACATAAATAAAAATAATAAATAAATACATTAAAATCCAAACTTGTAGGTGTAATATGAAACTCTTACATTACTCTTCTTTTAATTTGGGGCTGAAGCATCCCTGGAGTGTTTTGTAAGGTTCACCCATTTGCACTGTGTGCTTTGACTTTTGATAATTATGAATTAAATTCCAGGTGCGTCCAGTGCAGGAGACTTGCACTCATCTCCAGTCTTCTCTGGTGGTTCCAGCAGTGTTGTACATCAGCAGAAAGAAGCAGAGCTTGTTTCAGCATCACACGGTCGAACAAGATCCAAGCGCTGCACTTGCTACTCGTTCAAAGACAGAGAATGTGTTTATTACTGTCATTTGGGCATCATCTGGATCAACACCCCACAGTGAGTACATTTATCCTCATTCCCAGGTCGATAAAAGTATAATAAAGACATATATATGGGTTGTTGAGGTAACTTTGCGTTTTCACTATCACACATAACAAAAATGAATATTAGTATTGTCATCATTTAAAATGCAGTAAATGGTTAAACATGTCTTTGTCCTCCATGAACTTCTTGTTATAAAAACTGCTGTGTTATTAAAATTTTTAAAATTTTTGAGCCAAATCTCAAAACTGTTGCATGGTGTGACTGTCTCAAGCAACATTCAAATTTATATTCATTTTAAATCAGCAATTCCAGGGAAGACTTTAATTAGTTGAAGGACCCTTTTCCAGATCATGTGACTGAAGCCCCCTGTGAAGCCCATGATGTGCACCTGTTAAGTTTTTGTTTCAAAATTGTTCACTTTTTTGGAACCACAATTAAAAACAATATTATTCATAATTTAATATAAAATAAATGACACTATATGAAGATAAGTGTGCAGCAACGAAGATAAATTGCTCTCATGCTATTTTATAAAGAATTGGTTTTCTTCATTTTTGTTAAACACCATAGAACATATTTACAGTTCAGTAAAAATATTTTAAAAATCAGTGAAAGAATTGATAAAGTTAGTGACCTCTTATGTTTTTCTTAGAAATCATTTTTACTGCCTATTTGTTAACTATCATATAAGGATTATACATGTTACTACAATTACTTAAAAAAACTGTTTAATAAAAAAATATTAATAAAATAATAGTAGTAATAATAATAATTATTATTAGTAGTAGTATTATTATTATCATTATTATTATAATGTTTAATATCTGTTTAATGTTTGTCGTATTTTTTTTTTCTTCTCATATTTATTTTGTGTTGTCACTTGTCACTTTATGTACACTGGAAGCTTCTGTAGCCAAAACAAATTCCTTGTGTGTGTAAGCACACTTGGCACTAAAACCGATTCTGATTCTGATTCTGATTATTAAAGCCAAGTTAACAGGTGCATTTTGCAGAAACATTTGTTTCTCTGACTATTGTATTATTAGGGTCTCCAGATGAACCCCTGGGACTAACACATTTCATCCTTGAGGCAAAGATTCTCAGTCATGCTGAAGAATCCATTTTAAAAGTTTCAGGCCCAGTGACCTTTATATTCAGGACATGAGCACTGAGAGGTGCTTAAAGATAATTGGATAAGGTTATCCTTTCTGCCTTTCTGTTATTTTTTGACTAAAGAGTCATAGAAAATTGAATTTGTTGCAGTTCAGCTTTGGCTATGAATAACGTGAATATAATACAAGCTAGTAAAATGTAGTTTTTACTTTTTAAAATCTGTTTTAATATTTAAGACATTTATATTTAATTTACACAGCTAGTGAAACGTTTGGAATAATTAAGAATGTTTTTGAACATTCTATCAAAACATTGCAAAAATACAAATTCTATGAAATGTTATTAATAGTTGTAATATAACTATTCTGAAAAACAAAATCCTTTTTTTATTTAATTGTTTTTGTTTGTTTGTTTTTAATCTTACCTTACATTTTTTGCAATGGTCAAGGTGTGCGTAATATATAAGTCATCATAACTGTATTCAACACTGCTAATAAAAATGCTTGTTTGAGCATTATATCAGAATACTAAAATGATTTCTTGAGCAACCTGTGAGACAAAACTGTAGTAATGATGCTGAAATGTCAAATTTGACTCAGGAATTAATTGCATGTAATAATATAATACAAAACAATTATGTTACATTAGAATTTCAGAATATTGCTGTTTTTACTGTAATTACCTATTAAAAAAATAAAAATAACAAGTCATTCCAAACCTTAGGCTTATAATTATTTAAAAATAGTTTTATATTATATTGTATTGTATTGTATTGTATTGTCGGTGGTGCAGTGGTGCGGTGGGTAGCACGATTGCCTCACAGCAAGAAGGTCGCTGGTTCGAGCCTCGGCTGGGTCAGTTGGGATTTTTTTTTGTGGAGTTTGCATGCTCTCCCCGTGATTGCGTGGGTTTCCTCCGGGTGCTCCGGTTTCCCCCACAGTCCAAAGACATGTGCTATAGGTGCATTGGGTAAGCTAAAATTGTCCATAGTGTATGTGTGTGAATGAGAGTGTATGGGTGTTTCCCAGTGATGGGTTGCAGCTGGAAGGGCATCCGCTGCGTAAAACATATGCTGGGTAAGTTGGCGGTTCATTCCGCTGTGGCAACCCCAGATTAAAGGGACTAAGCCGAAAAGAAAATGAATGAATGAATGTATTATATTATATTATATTATATTATATTATATTATATTATATTATATTATATTATATTATATTATATAAACCACATATAATATTTACAAAAATATATTAAGTTGAACTGGCCAGAATGAAATGCTTTCTGCTTTTTTGGGTTGTACAAAAGGATATTTTGTATTTAGATGTGACTGTGTTTCCATGGTGACCGTTACTGTCCATGGTGCTGATGCAGTCGAAGCAAAGTACTCTCAAAAATGAGAGTTAGAATGAGATCACTTTTGACAGCCAGCACAAACATTAAATTAAAATTAAACCTCATTTCCATGCTCATCCGGACAGTAGCCAGAATAGTAAAATATCTAAAAGGATTAAAATGAGGTCATACACAAAACACTACTTAAAGCTCTCAATTCAATATCATTCAATAGTCAGCAAAATGCAAGAGGTAATATAGATATATTTCATCCATTCAGTCCTAGTACAAGTATGACAGCATGTAGTCATAAATGGCTTCTTGTTACTTAGCCAAAAACAAGGGCTATCACCACAGGACATTTAGTAGAGTGATTCCGACTGATGCTGGACTTCTTAAACTATGAATTACGATCTGTTGAGGCACATCACTCACCATGGAAACTGACAGGTGGGCCTTCAGGAATTCTGCTCGAACCCTTGGCTCCACATTCGAACCAAATGGTGAACATCAGAGCAAACACTTCTGATGTGAGAGGCATGCGTTCAGAAGAAGAGCACTAAAGAGAGTGGCTGGAGATCAGAGGAGCTCATATAAAGTGCATGGAAGCTTTCCCAGATGAGGCTGCAGAAAGATTTTTGGCTGCTGGTCCAAGTCGTCACCTCCATCACTAGGGGCAGCCTCTTATGGTTTACGTCCAACTTATGTCAGTGTGATTTCAGCTTTGTCTTAAGTGCAACAGGTTTCTTTCCGTTTAGGCTCTTTTATATTTTAAAATCAAACGCAGACAACAATCAGCTGTATTTTGAGGTCACTGCTTCAGGGCTATGCAGAGACCTTTTGATATAAAAAATGTCAAATTAAAATTACCAAAATCTTTACAACAAATTATACATAGAAATTACAAGCAATTTTCTGACCAGAATTGTTTTCATAAAAACAAGCTTATGTAGTGTGCAGGCAGTAACACCACACATGAACAAAATATATAAATACATAGCCATTGAACTATAACCATTTATTTACTAAGCCTACTTTCAACAGTTATAAAGTATGGGAAATGAACATATATCAGCTTTCAGGTTTTGTTATTCCTTTTGTAGTTCCACAGTTGTACCGGCAGGTTGTACTCAGCATGCTCCATCTGTAGTGCATCTAAAGAGTGAATCTATCTAGAGAAACTTTTCTAACTGCGAATTTAGCAGTCATAGTGAAATAGACACAGCACAAAGTATTTTTTTCTCTGCAGCTTCAAGGGAGGCAAGGCAAAGGTGTCAAAACTGGCTGGTTATATGAGGTACTTTTATGTTTTCTGCTACACTATATCACTATGGTGTGACAAAAAAAAGTTTCTTACCTTTGGTAGTTTTGCTTTCCACACATCTACTCCCTTTTTCAGCACCCCATGGGTACCATGTGGTTTACTCTGTATACGCTCTCTATCAATAAATTCAGAGGTTTTTAGATCTGCAGTGAAGCAAATAATGGAGTAGTCCAATGGTGGTGGTGCCCTTCCTGTTTCACAGTAATGATTTAAGCATTCTAACTCTTTTTCAGTGAACTAATATTAAAAAAAGGTGTAACAACCTTTTTTGTTAGGTGGGAGTAAACTCATGTGCCTAGGCAATCCCCACCCTTTGCCTAATGGTTAAGTCTGCCCCTTCCCCATTACAAAAAAAGCACTGAAAAAAACCCCATCTAAATTAGATTTAGACTTTCAGATCTTCCAGACATTGGTCTGGCACCAGGCACATATACAGGTAGAGCTGCAACTGTGCTGAGCACATGGCCTTTTTTCTTAAAGGTGCCATATATTGCATTGATTTATTAGGTTAAATTGTTCTCTGATATCTACATAGTAGGTATGTGGCTTAGGTAAGTTCAAAATTTCTCCAGAAATGTTTTTATATGCTCATTTAGTACTTCATAAAATACACCTAGACTCAGAAGGTTCTTATTGACCATATTTGGAAGGATCAGTTCTCAGTTCTCTCTCTCTCTATCCTATATGCACACATACACACACACACACAGGCACACAGAGCACGATGTACTCTAAACATGCAAAATAATCATACTTCATTGGTCAAAATATTTTAACAAACTAAGTTAAAATTTAAAGGGGTGGAAAGGTTTATTTTAGCATGGAGTGAGTGAGCTATCTAAAATAAACCAGCAGACAGAGTACTCTGCTCCCGAGTTGTGACAGAGGTGTATTGTGTTTGTTGTTGTTGTTGTAGTTGTTTTTTGAAGCTATAATGTAAAGCCAGGAATTAATATCAACCTCTGCATAAACAGATGATGTTTAATAAAGTGTTACTATTCTTTCACTTAAGAAAAATCGCAGTAAGAGCTAAGTGATAAGACACAAGGCTACATGTATTACTATTAACAAAATGTACAATTAGACCTTATGCCTCTTCTGGGTGATGCTGAATAAATGTATAATCTATAGACTTTTTAAGGTGTAATCTGTAGGCCATATCCTGCATATTGTTCTAACTAGTTGAACTCTTGAGGGCGTGACCTGTGAGTAATGAAACAGTCTGTTTTGTGTTCTGATTGGCCTGTTGTCCACTAGGGTTTTACACTCGTGTAATGTACATGAGAATGAGGAAACAATGGTGTCTAAGGCTCACGTTATGGCCATTTCCATATAGTTATCTCTTATTATTCGACTATGACTAGGTATTTCCAGATTTTCTTTATAGGGCACCTTTAAACTATGAAGTGCCCTTTTTTAGACATGTATTTTTTCTTTGTTCAATAAATCAGTACTACTTGACAACGTTTATGTCTGTCTGTCTCTTTTACAAATAATATATAGACATAATGTGATGTTGTTGTTTTAATGAAGGACAATTGCACGTCTGCACACATAAGCTGTTAAAAAACCTCATTGTAACTGCATTTGATTTTAAAACAAAGGGGCGTGAGTGATCCTCATTAGCTGTGCAGGGTCAGACTTAACCATTAGACATTAGGAAGACATGGAATTGCCTTGGGTCCTGAGTATCCACCACTTCTGAATTGATTGAATGACAGTGTGTACAGATTAAACAGCTAAAATCAAGCAAAGCTACCACAGGGGTGCTGAAAAAATAAGTAAACTGGAGGAAAACAAAACGACTAAAGGTAACAAGCTTTTTTTTGTGACACCATAGTAAAATATTGTAGAATAAAACAAAAGTTACCTCATATATCCAGCTAATTTTGAAATCTCTGTCTTACCTCCCATAACGCTGCAGAGGCAAATACTTTGAGTAGTTTTTTCACACTATGACTGCTAAATTTACTGTTAGAAAATATAAATTACTCTATCTATATGTACTGTTTAGATGTGCTGGATATGAAGCACACTGAGGACATCTGCGGGTTACAACCGTGGAACTACAACAAGAATAACAAAATCTGAAACCTGTTATATTTTCATTACCTGTACTTTATAACAGTTGAATATGGGCTTAAAATAAATCAGGATAATTCATTTGTTATGTTATTTTATTGGTTATTTACATATTTTGTTCATGTGTGGTGCTACTGCCTGCACACAATAGCACAACCAACTCATTCACTAACCCTGGAACAGCCACACATGCATGGTCCAAAACTCTAGGTTGGAATGACAAATCATGCTGCTCACCTGAGATAGCAAGTCCCACCCAAGGAAGGGGCCAACAGCAGCTTCTTCAGACTAGGGAGCCAGGACTGATTTGTCCAGTTTTGGGTGATCAATATCACCAATGCTATCTACTCCCTGATGTGTTGAATACCAGAGGCAAGGTACAGCTGTTGTTGATGGGTTTGAAATCCAAACAAGACACCCATCTTGTTTGAGCACCACGAAATAATGCATGCAAATACAGGTTCTAACTTGTTCAGAGGGATATATCTCTTACCTCAAGACTGGGGTGTTTTGGCGGATGGTAGTGACAGCACTACACCATTGACACATGGTGGTCTGAACTGAAGAAAATAATAATTCCTTACATTTATATAGCGTTTTTCTGGACACTCAAATCGCTTTACACATTTTTGGGGGGAATCTCCTCATCCACCACCAGTATGCAGCATCCACCTGGATGACGTGACGGCAGCCATATTGCACCAGACAACACACCAGCTGAAACCAATTATGACATTGGGATGGTTAGGAGGCCATGATGGCGAGTGGGTAAATTTGGCCAGGATGCCGGGGTTAAACCCCTACTCTTTTTCAAAGGACATCCTAGGATTTTTAACGACCACAGAGAGTCAGGACCTCGGTTTAACGTCTCATCCGAAAGACGGCACTCACTGAGCAGTATAGAGTCCCCATCAATTAACTGGGGCATTAGGACAAACACAGACCACAGGATGAGCACCCCCTGATGGTCTCACGAACACCACTTTCGGCAGCAACCTAGTTTTTCCATGTGGTCTCCCATCCAGGTACTGACCAGGCGCAGCCCTGCTTAGCTTCAGTGGGCGACCATGTGAAAGTTGCAGAGAGCTAGCTGCCAGAATAACCGAACTCTGTTTGTGTATACCTAATGCACAAGATTCCCAGAATAGCCATTCACACACCTATGGACTAATTTAGCTGCTGCATGGTTACTGATGTTGAGGTCAGCAGATCTGCGCTGAGACAGAGCTTGTGGGCTTATACAAACAAGTGAGGAGGCATGAGCTCTTTTTGTCAAAAAAATAGGAATGGTTATTGAACATGTACACTTTGAACATTTTAAATTTGTGGAACGAAGTTCTGAACTCTGTGGAACTTAGGCGCTGGGCTTCCCAGGCACATTTCCCTCCTCATTGAGCCATCAGGCAGACCACTTGGCAGCAAAAGGTGAACTGGAGTCAAGGTGAGGTCTTCTCAGATGTCTGTGGTGTCTCTTCCCTACTCCTGGACAGGTCTTCTATACATCTGGCTCTCATTGTGGGGCCATGGGAGGTCTTGGTTCTATCCTCTGGGACAAACCAGTTGCAGATGAAACTCATGATCTTAAAGGCTGCTGGAATGGGTGTCTGGGCATAAACTGACTCATTGTTTGGAGCGCTTCTATTGCTCAGACAAGCACACAATGTCAGAATCTACCGTGTCACCAAAGAGGGAGTAATGAGTGCGCTAGAGCACCTTACAGTCTGCATTCCTGAGGATGATCATAAAGCCTGTGGATCCACTGAAAAGGTTAAGACAGTATGGAAAAAGCTAACAAAAAACGAAAGTAGTAATTTCCAAATTTACTTTGATTTGTATTTTATTGCAGACAATATGAACACAAAATATTTCATGTTTTGTCTGGTCAACTTCATTTTCATTTGAAGAAAACCAAGATGCCGGATCGTCCAGGTGCAGCGGCTTCTCACGGCCCACAAAACGGTGCTTTTATGTCTTTTAATGTCATCTGTTCATCTTCAAATACTGTCAGTTCACCACAGATTCACAAGGAAATCATCAAGGTACACATCTACGATCACCAAAGCCTTTTGGAAATCGGCAGCGGATACATACACAAACTCTTTCCAGCAACAGCTGAGAAGCTACGAGGCCTTTGTTTACTGCTGGAGCCGAACCTCGAGACCGTAGCCTCTCCATCAGATACTACCCGCACAAGGCGGCGCCAAATTGGGTGTGAAAGAGGACGCAAGCGCAGTAAGCACGGAAGCATACGAGCCAGGCTAAGCCCACGAGACCTGCCCTTCCAACACTCATGCACTCAAATGTACGCTCGCTGGAAAACAAACTGGACTTAATACAACTCACCAGATCTACACAGCATAAGGCAAGGGATTGTTGTGTGTTTGTTTTCACCGAAACATGGCTAAACAACAACATCCTGGACTTCACAAGCTATACAATGCCATCAGCGAACAGCAAACAAATAATCCAGAAGCATTTTTCATAATAGCCAGCGACTTCAATCATGCAAACTTGAAGTCAGTGTTACCAAAGTTTTACCAACATGTGAACTTTGCAGCAGCATGTTTGACTTTGTTTACACAACAAACAAGAACACGTATAAAGCCGAGCCCCGCCCCCACCTCGGATACTCAGACCACATCTCTGTTATGCTTATCCCAGCATACCAGCCACTCCTAAAACTCACCAAACCAGTTCAGAAACCTATCACAATCTGGCCAGAAAATGCTACAGAAACACTACAAGACTGCTTTCAGTGCACAGACTTTAACATGTTTAAAAATGCAGCCACCTACAACAACCACACAGACCTGGATGACTACACTGAAACTGTCAATGCCTATATCAAAAAAATACATTGATGATGTTACAGTCACCAAAACCATCACCACACGTGCAAACCAGAAGCCGTGGATGACAGCAGAGGTTCGTGGGATGCTTTGGACCAGAGATGAAGCCTTCAGATCAGGAGACAAAGCAGCCCTCAAAACAGCTAGAGCCAGTCTGTCCTGTGGCTTCAGGAATGCAAAGTGGTCATATGCCCAAAAAATCAACAATTACTTCACAAACAGCCGAGACACACAGAGCCTGTGGCAAGCCATTCAGTCCATCATGGACTACAAGCCACCGCCACAGACATGTAATGATGACGCATCCCTCCCAAATGCACTCAACCACTTTTGTTCATGGTTTGAAATGCAGAATGGCACACCTGCACAAAAACTACTCTCAACCCCCAACGACCAGGTGCTCTGTCTGTCTCCAGCCGATTTGAGGAAGAGCATATCTAGGATCAACCCACGCAAGGCTGCTGGTCCTGACAACATATCTGGCCATTTTCTGGAGGACTGTGCTGCACAGCTGACGGATGTCTTAACAGACATCTTCAACACCTTGCTGAGACAGGCAGTCATCCCCACATGTCTGAAGTCCACTACAATCATTCTAGTGCCAAATCATCTGTGTCCTGTTTAAATGACTACCGTCCCATAGCACTGACTCCAATCATGATGAAGTGCTTTGAGAGGTTAATCATGCACAATATCAAGACTAGTCTCCCAAATACACTCGACCTGCTCCAGTTTGCATAATGTCCAAACCGCTCCACGGACGACGCAGTTTCCTCCACCCTCCACCTGGCTCTTACCCACTTAGAAAATAAAAATTCTTATGTTAGAATGCTGTTCATCGACTTCACTCAGCATTCAACACAATAATCCCACAACAGCTCATTAATAAACTCAACCTGCTAGGCCTTAACACCTCTCTCTGCAATTGGATCCTGCACTTTCTAACTGGAAGACCCCAGTCAGTCCATGTTGGTCACAACACCTCGAGCACTACCACACTGAGCACAGGTGCACCACAAGGCTGTGTGCTCAGCCCACTGCTCTTCACGCTGCTGACCCATGACTGCACTGCTAAGTTCAGCTCCAACCACATCATCAAGTTTGCAGATGACACAACTGGTAGGTCTGGCAATAACTATGAAATGCACTACAGAGGGGAAGTGGCACAGCTGCCAGGAGAAACTCCATTGACCACCCCCACTGACCATCGACAGCTCGACTGTCGAGAGAGTCAGCAGCACTAAATTCCTGGGGGTGCACATCATAGAGGATCTCACCTGGACTACCAACACCACGTCCCTCTCCAAGAAGGCACAACAATGCCTACACTATCTCTGCCGGCTGAAAAAGTCTCCCTCCACCCATCATCACCACATTCTACAGGGGAATCATTGAGAGCGTGCTGACCAGCTGCATCACTGTCTGGTATGGTAGCTGCAGTGCTGCATCTTACAAGAACTTAATAATGAAAACGATGTTTACTATAAATATACCACAATCATGTTGCACTGTTTGCTTCAACCTTAAATAACTCTTGAACAATATTAAACCTTAAATACCTCTTTTGCACAATATTCACCTTTAATACCTCTATATCCTGCACAACATTGTTTAATCGCATGTAAAAGTACTTGTATAGCCTGTCTTATGTGTATAGTTAAGTATCTTATAGTATATGTTAGTTATGCATTGGTTTTTTTAATAGCTCTTTTCGAGCCATGTTTCTTCAAGCCCATAGCACACATACTGGGAGGTCCTCGGTCTACACAATGCTGGTAGTCTGAGTCATCCAGCTCTGCTTCAACATGTGCCAGGTAATGCAGTGGCTATGCCAGTGGCTGTCCGAGGGCTCTGTTAGTCCCGTGCAGAGTATGCAAATTGAAGCCATACTTCTTCTTGTTACAGGAGTGTAGCATGAAGCAGAAAATCCAGAGGTAATTGTCACTCAAACCACTTTATATACTGCCATCTGGAGTTAGGAGTATTTGCATGTGATTTGCATGTTCTGAGTGACAATTGGTCAGTCAATTGGACTGGTGCACCCAATAAGGCTTGCAATAGAGTATTGCAAGGAGGTGAGAGAATGGTTCTCCGCAATGTGTTCAAAAGTGAACTGTACATTTCCCACTTCATGGGACCTTTAAAGAAGATTTTTAGCTGAATCTGTGTATAACGCAAGTCAATAGTTTGGTGAGATTAAAAACAAACACAAAAACATAAGTCCAAATCAATGGCTGTTAGTGATATAATGAGGCCTTATGAAGTGAAACGATCACCCTGTGAAGGAATTTTAAATCATTTACAATATTATTAGCTTTAATCCACAGGCAAACAATGTTCAGTGTGCGCAAGTGTAGTGAGCTAGAGATGTTTGTGCCAGCAAATCACAATTATTTTTCTTTTCTTAAATTGTTTAATTATTGGGCAGCACGGTGGCTCAGTGGTTAGCACTGTTGCCTCACAGCAAAAAGGTCGCTGGTTCGAGTCCCGGCTAGGCCAATCTGCATTTCTTTGTGGAGTATGCATGTTCTCCCAGTGTTCACGTGGGTTTCCTCCGGGTGCTCCGTATAAGTTCAGTATAAGTGAATTGGATGAACTAAATTGGGCATAGTGTATAAGTGTTTCCCAGTGCTGGGTTGTGGCTGGAAGGGTATCTGCTGTGTAAAACATATGCTGGAATAGTTGTCGGTTCATTCCACTGTGACGACCGCTGATAAATCAGGGACTAAGCTGAAGGAAAATGAATGAATGTGTAATTTTTTTTGTTTGTCTGTTTTTTGTTTGTTTTATGGATCACTAAGGACCACAGATTTAGCTAAATTATTTAATATTCTACTTAAAAAGTCACCTACATCTTGGATGGCGAGTGAGTAAATGAACAAATTTTCATTTTTTGGGTGAACAATCCCTTTAATTTTTTTTTCTGAAAACTGTTCTGTGTTGGTAATTCATAAAATATTGGTGCCATTACAGCTGCTGCATGTGACTGGACAGTGTTTATCTCTGTTTTATGCCAGGGTGGATGAGTTCATCCTAACATGTGCGATATCTGATTTAGATTGTAATAATCTGTTCGGCATTATTGTGAATGTTCTGGCTCATCTTTTATGGATTTTTCTTTGTAATACTTATACACTATCAAAGCTACATTTCAGCACGATTTACCAGCCCACCTGTTGTCTCAAAAGCAATGCCATACCTCTTCAGCTTTAATCCAGTGGAGCGAGACTACTCTGAAAATGTGTGCACAAGATAAAATGGAACAAAGGCTTAATATATTACAGTCATAAGAAAACTTGCTGTCATGATATCACTCTTTTTTTATTAAACAAAAAGATGTATTGCATCTGATCTTTAAACAAAACCTGGAAGGAAAATACAGCACATTTAACTTTTTAATGCCATAATAAATCCCTTAAATCATTTTTCTGGTTATGTCGCTAGCTATTTTTGAACAGTTGCTAAAGTTCCTTTATTGTTCTTTTCCAGATTTGACTTTTTATGTTGACCTGCAAAGTTTCAAAAAGTGCATGGTGGAGTTATTGTCTCTTAAAGAAAAAAGATTTTCTATTTGTAGTTTAGACCTGGATGATTTCAGTTGTGTTATTGACATTTCAAGAAGACACTGGGCTTGTTTTCTGGGCTACAAGGAAGGAAGTCAACTTTTCATGAACTTCCAAATTATTAATTGTACTTTGGCTTTAGTTGATATGGTTAAAAACAACAACATTTTTACTGTTAATATCACTGTTAACAAGAGAGGAAAAGCAGAAATTCAGATATAGCAATGAGTGTTTCAATGATCTGACCAATCAGAGCAGAGTAAACTATCAGAAAGGGGGGGTTCAGAGACAAACCATTTTAGACACTGTGAAAAAAGAGCTGATTCTGTAATATGTATTATGAGTGGGGTTTTTTTGTTTTTTTTTTATCTTGGATGGATACTAACCTATTGTAGGAGACCTCCAAAATAATATCAACGATCAATCTAATCAATCTAATCAATTTAAAACTGCATAAGGGCACTTTTTTTTAGAACCAAATGTGACCATGGAACACAAAACGATTTATATTGAGATACTATTTAAAAATCTGGAATCTGAGGGTTAAAAAAAAATCAAAATATTGAGAAAATCATCTCCAGGTTGAGTTCTTAGCAATGCATATTACTAACAAAAAAAGTTTTGATATATTTATGGGGGAGATTTACAAAATGTCTTCATGGAATATTTTTGGCACAAAATAAAAATCGATAATTTTGAGCAATACAGTGCATTTTGTCTATTGCAGCAATACACCAGTGCAACATAAGACCAGGGTCAATATTTTAAGTATGGCATAGTACATAAAATGATGAAATATATAATGAAATGCACAAAATAGCATTTGACAGTTCAGATGTGTTCTGTTGTCTTGTCTGCAGACGCACAGTTCCATATGGCATGTCAAGTTACCGCAGCCCTCAGAGATTAAGACGCTCCAGTGGGACAATAGCAGTGGTTCTTCATCGCTGCACATGCACAGACCATAATGATGTCCAGTGCTACAACTTTTGTGATGCAAGGTACAAAAACTTCAAAGTATATTAATCTGTATTTATTTAGTGTATTTGTTTCATGATCCTATTTATAGAAAACTAGACTACCAGTCACAAGTTTAGAACAAATAAAGAGATAGTTCACTAAAAATAGAAGTTATTTGTGTTTTAGACTCTTAAAAGTCTAAAAGTGATGTTGATTGCATTTTTTGAATTATCAAGGACCATGCTTTCATCAATTATATAGAACTACTAGTAGAAAAACTAAACTAATGTATGTAATTGATGTCTTGACCTTTTTTAACAACACAAGTTTTTTGGGTTTTTATTATGTTCTCAAATGGATATTATAAGAGTACATTTTATTTTCTCAAAAATACTTTTGTTAAAACCATGATAATATCATAATGAATACATATTGAAAGTCAAAGAATCCTGAAAAAATGTATTACCAAGTCCTTAAAAATATTACGACCATTAACTGCAGTAATAAGAGAAAATATTTGTGCAGCAAATCAGCATATGACAGATTTCTGAATGATATGAGGTGATATTGAACACATGAGTGGTGATAATTTATATTCAACATATTCAACACCACTGGAACAAATAACAATTTAATGATACATTCATAAAAAATAGTTAATAATTTTATTCTTAAAAAAAAAATAATAATAATTAAGGGACCACAGTGGCTCAGTGGTTAGCGCCTGTCGCCTCACCGCAAGAAGGTCGCAGGTTCGAGTCCCAGCTGGGCCAGTTGGCATTTCTGTGTGGAGTTTGCATGTTCTCCTCGTGTTCGTGTGGGTTTCCTCCGAATGCTCCGGTTTCCCCCACAGTCCAAAGACATGTGAATTGAATAAACTAAATTGGGCTTAGTGTATGAGTGTGAATGTGAGAGTGTATGGGTGTTTCCCAGTACTGGGTTGCAGCTGGAAGGGAATCTGCTGCATAAAACAAATTCCGGAATAGTTGGCAGTTCATTCTGCTGTGGCGACCTCTGAAATAGAGACTAAGCCAAAGGAAAATTAATGAATGAATGAATAATAAAATTTAATTCAAAATTCTTCTTCTTTTAAAAGCAATGAATAATCCTAAATGTATAAAAAAAGATTATTCAGTGTTTTTAAATAAAGAAAAAGAAAATTATTAATAAATAAATATAAATATCAAATAATATATATATATAAATATCAAACTTTAGACCAGTTTCAGACTGAAGTGTCATTAAGATTTTACTTCAGTTATTGTGACAGATATCTTGCTAAATCTGAAAATTGAGATTGAGGTTTTATTTTTGAGATCCTCAACTCTCACTCACAGCCAACCAGTCACAAGGGTCTTTTTTACTTTAACTTAATGCATGTTCCCTTTCATGGGAACTCCGACGTGTGTCTTGAGAAAGACACTATGGGAGATCGCTAGACGACCAATCACTCTGAAGAGTAAGAAAACGGGCCATTGAATGCCAAATGAATTGGCCGAGCTCGGCTCTGCAGGTGCCAGCGATTAATCATTAACAGAGTATATCAGCTGCCGCTTGTAAAGCAAGCATTTAGATTTTCACAGCCTCACACTAGAGACTGAAGAGTACCTCTGCTAAGCTGATTTCGTCAAGAAAGTAGTATTCCTACCAGTGCATGCGACGACGTGTACAGCGGCGGTCGAACTGGGCTCCTTTCCCGTCCCCTGGACATCTCGCTGGTAGCTGAAAGAGCAGTTTTCACTAAAAGAGCAGATCCTAAGAGAGCAACACAGTCGAGCAATGCGTCTTTTTCAAGACGCTGTTCCGACTGTGCGTTTCTGGATGCGGTGGTTCCTATCTCCGGATGATGGGCACAGGTACCGCATCACAGGTCCGGGGGTCCAGCATGTCGATGCGGTGCCCGCAGACAGCTTATGCTCTCACTGTGAGGGCATGGCTATTGCGCAGCTGAGATCGCAGCTTCCAAGCCACCCTGTTGCTCCCTGTGAAAGCGGTTAGCACGTGGGCATATCTGAGGATCACAGTGGGGGTTTATCCCACTCCTCCACAATGCGCCCTATCCAAGCTTCAAGTGGTTGTGTCAGTTCATCCCCCGGGATGCCTGTGCCTCCACTTGATGACACCGGAGATCAGACGCCCATTGCGACATCGGAGGGCGAGCTGTCATGCTCAGATGACAGAACGGGCTCGCTACCATCCTACGGGGTGCAATGTGTGGTCACGGTTCTCAAATCGAACATGATGGCTGTTCTTCCTGGGTTGCTTCTGCGATGTGGTTTGAGATGGCTTGTCCCCCAGTCTCACCGCCGGACCGACTAGAGGGATGCGACGTGCGGGCTGATATAAGATTAATCTTCCCAGCTCCCGTCCCCTTCTTCCCAGGGGCACACAGCGAGCACACGCAGGCATAGAGGGCATTTTTCTCCGCCTGGTCCTCATGCACTTCCGCCTTCACCTCCCTTGATGGCAAGGCGGCCAGTGGGTACAAAGCTATTCCTCAGGTGGTGGGCACCACCACCAGCAGGGGTAAGCTGAGACCCCCGTCCAAGGCAGGTGGGTTATCGGTGTCTCTCACGGCCAGAGCCCACACTGCTGCGGGCCATGCCGCTTCTTCCCTGCACCACGGCACAAACTGGCTGTGCTGCACAAGGGCGGTTCTTCCCTAGGCTTATGCGTAAGTACCGCACGGTGGTCGTCTATGCTCTCATGGCCTTCAAGTCGGCCGCCCGTGCCCTGGGGAGGATGATGGCCACACAGTGGTCCAGAAATGCCACCCTTGGCTTACCCTGGCTGATATGCGCCACACTGAAAAAGTGTGCTTTCTCGGCGTGCCCATATCCCAGGCAGGCCTACTCGGCGACACTGTCGAGGACTTTACCCAGGAGTCCTCAGTGGTGAGAGATCAGCCGTGCTTGATGGAGCAGGTCATCTCTTGGTGGGCTCGGAAAACTGCTCCCCCACTGGACCCGTCCGCGCTGGCTGTTCCTCACCAAGAGCGCTCTTCCCCCGGCTCCAAAACGCTCCGCCGTCACAGACCATTCCACTGGCTAGTGAAGGCGCCGAGCCCTCCTGCAGGAAGTTAGTTTCAATCAGGAGGGTCAGGATTCCGGTGGCATTTTCGGTCAGCGAATCGTGCCAGGAATTCGGACCGGCCTACTCTCATGTTTACCTGAGACCCCGGTCCAGCTATGTGCCAAGGTTCCTACCACCCCTTATTAACAGGTAGTGAACCTGCAAGCGCTGCCTGCGGAGGAGGCAGACCCGACCCTTTCGTTGCTTTGTCCGCACACTGCGCTTAATGTGACCACACGTAGAGCTTACGTCTCTAAGCAGCTTTTTTTCTGTTATGATCGGCAGAAGGGAAGTGCTGTATCAAAGCAGAGGTTTTCCATACACTCTCCCATAGTGTCTTTCTCAAGACACATGTCGGAGTTCCCATGAAGGGGAACGTCTCAGTTATGAATGTAACCCACATTCCCCGAATAGGGCACGGAGACGTGAGTCTTCAGCTGTTAGCTAAGTGATCAGCTCTTCAGCAGGCAAAAAATCTTAATACTCGCTTCACAAGCGCCAGCTGATATACTCTGTTAATGATTAATAGCTGGCACCTGTGGAGCCGAGCTCTGCCAATTCATTTGGCATTCATTGGTCTGTTTTCTTACTCCTCAGAGTGATTGGTCATCTAGCAATCTCCCATAGTGTCTTTCTCAAGACACACGTCTCTGTTCCCTATTCGGGGAACGTGGGTTCTGAATAATAAAGCTAAATAAATAAGCTTTACAATTTTTTAGGAGAGGATAATAATTGGTTGAGATACTATTTACAAATTATATACACATATTTTCAAATGAGAAGATTTATATTGAGATACTGTTTGAAAATCTGGAATCTGAAAGTTCAAAAAGAAAATCATCTTTAAAATTGTCAAAATTAAGTTCTTAGCATTGAATATTGCTAATCAAAAAATACATTTCTATACATTTACAATTGGATATTTACAAAATATCTTCATGAAATATGATCTTAACTTAATATTATAATGTTTTTTTGACCCATAAACAGTATATACATATGCTCACAGCTTCTAAATGTAAAAGCTATGCAACATAAGACAATTTTCACCTCAAAAACAACAATGTGAGCCAATTATGATGTAGTGTTGAATATTGTGATGAATTCAGTGTTAGATAATCCATCATTAATCTGTAAGTGATATTTCATGGTTCTGTTTTGAATTACAAAGCTCCGAGAATGTGTCAGACCGAAGATTGAGAGGACGTTCACCTTGGTAAGATCGCTGGCTTCTTGTCACACGACCAGCCTCAGAAAACAGGACTGATGATCATCATCAAACCGGGCATCTAACTAGGTACAGGTTTTGGATTTTTACAGATTTGGAGGAAAAAATTAACCCACATTCCTCGGCATATTCCTCCATATTTCCTGGAACGTCCTTGACTCATCTGGTCCACGGTAACAAGTGAATTCCTTAGAAAACTCTTTGCAGATTTCGGAAGCAAGTCTGTGTGGGACGCACGTCCTTGCTTCAAGGGTTACGTTCAGTTGACTTTACATTGACATTTTAACAAATGCAAATACTCAGTGGAAGTCCTTGGATTCGGGAGCCTTGCAGGACTGGATTCAGATCTTTAAAACACACTCTGCATTATCTCCACTTTGTGGGTAGATTTTCAAATGGATGAAGTGAGTCTTGAATTCTTCACTTTGCCTGATAGCGGAAAATAATATGTTCGACGTTGTTATTGTGATTGAACTGAGAAAAAAAGCCTCTTGAGAGAAAGATTGCCAGATTAACCACTGCAATTTTTTTAACCTCTTAAACATATCCTTTATATTTTTGCTCACTCAAGCAAAATGTTTTCCCTCTGCACAACAAGTTTTGACGTTTTATTTTCTCCAGAGCTTAAATGTGATTATTCATGCATGAAATAATAGGTCCTTTGAGACGAGTACTGAAAGCTGAGTACTACACTACATGGTCTAGCATTATGGTCTAACATTATAATAATATACCAAATGCTATACTAAACTGTGACCTGAGAGGTTACAGCAGCTACTTAAATGCCCTATTTTTAAAGGCAAGACACCTCAGGTGAATAGATTAAATATACTGATTTATAGGTAATCGCAATCCCACGCCAGTTTATTGGTTAAATTAAAGGGGATTTGTACAACCCCAGTTCGGAAAAGGTTGAGACACTTTGTAAAATGGAATACAAATAAGAATTGGTTAATTCCTTGCAACCTTTATTTATTTGAGAAAAGTACAAAGAAAAGATTTCCAGTATATTCTCTGAGAAACGTAAATGTACTTTGTGAATGCAAACAAATGTTGATTTTGATGGTGGTAACACACAGGCTAAATAAAAGTGATAAGGTTATAGAATATCAAAACTATACTGTTTTGGAAAAAATACACAAGAGCAGGTGAAGCAGGTGTTAATAAGTTGCAGATTCTGCAATCAATTCTAGCCCATAGACTGTGATAACTGAAGTTGTCTACATTCTCTACATTCATTCGATTGAATAATGCTCCAAATTTATATTTTATTTTATTATTTTAATTCAGCTGCTCGGAACAGAGGCACACAGAGTGCATAAACAGCATTCAAAATGCTAAATGCCAGAAGAGAACAATGAAATATGCACCCGCCACAGCAAAAAAAAAAAAAATGTCCCTAAGGATGGACACCAGAGGGTATTTAGAAGTGGGTATATGCAATGCTGAATGATAAATGGGTATATCCTCCACAACACTACTGCCAAAAATCATGAGAGAATTGTCAAATCAAAGATCACATGCAGTAGAAAAATATTTCATTGCAAAGTATTTAATTTTTTTCACCAACTACCAAATGTAATATTGTGAAATGATTCAGTGAATCTAGAGAAAGCTCAGTCTGAATGTGCAAGACCTCAACCCTCAGAAAAACTGTGGTGTTAAATAAAGTTAATGGTCTCTGGAGTTCTTCAGAAGTTCTAACACAGTCTGCCGCTGCATATAGAAATGTATCTTACATTTTTGTTACTCATGGAGAAAGATATGTCAGGTCTGCGCAGGGATTTCGGCAGATTCTCTGGGCCAGAGCTCATCGCAGATAATCAAGACAGACAGTGCAAATGCTTAGATGCAGAGCAGCCCAAGGCATAAGAAAACTAAGGGGCTGCTTAGGGCCTGCATGACCACCACCAGCAGGGCACCCACCCGCCAGGGAACATTTCAGTTAACTATCAGACAGTCTCTCTGAGTTACTTCAGGAACCAACAAATGGGGATTTGCAAGGGGCGCGTGTCCACCAAATAGTCTTTTTGAGATTAGCCAGGAGAGATTGGTCTTCAAAGAGTGCTTGTCCACTGAAGTGTTTTTGCACTGCAGAAACATGAGTGCTGTTCTACGCTCACAGCTGAGCATTTTTAGAACAATTCTTGCATTTCTGCAGCGCAAAAACACTTCAGTGGACAAGCACTCTTTGAAGACCAATTACTCTGGCTGTGTTGCGAAATCGCCGACTACTCAGTAGGTACTAGATTTGAATTTACTACACAACCGTTAGAAAAGTATGTTCTATATAGTATGACTGTGAGTAGTATGGAACTCTAGACATATTACATCCGCCATTTGTCATTATCACATGACCTACCTGCGTCAGTTGCGTCACTTCACTCCCATTCATGAATTCTCGCACATGGCATTATGGGATAGCATAGCGTCTATTGGATGCGCACTTCAGAATCTCGCCTGAAGTAGTAGGTCATCCTGGGTACTTCTTGCAACCTGTTTTTTGAATACTATGAATTCACATGCTACTCTGCTCGACGTTTCTCTTTAGAGCAGTACATCTCTCTGCAAGTTGTGTTCCTGTGAGCAGTATAGAAAGGGATGGCCCTGTACATGTCACTGAGCAAAATCTCCACACATACCCACAAAAGAGCAGTCCCATAAAGAGCACATTTTCTCTTAAAAAGCCACACATTGTGTAGGCCATGTGTTCCTGAATGTGGTGGTTTACTACTTCTGGATGACTGTCACAATCTTTGTGCTACATGTCTGGTGGTCCTCATGAGTAGCACATGCCCTCATTGTGGGGGCATCTCTATGGCTGTGCTAAGATTGCACCTCATGCTATTATAAGTGTAAGTCCCCTCTGTTGTTACCTGCAAAACGGTTAACACTCAGATCTGAGATCTGAGGACTACAGCCAAAGCTAATCCACAGAGCATAAACCCATGCACCTCTCACTGCGGGCATGATAACTGTGCTTTTCCTGGGGTCTCACCACGATTGGGGGTAAAAACAAATCTGGGCTTTGTGGGTGGAAAAAAGGAGAGCTAAACCCTCCTTTCTCCTTTCTCCTGGACGCAACGAGCTCACAGAGACATGTAGGGCATCTTTTACTACCCAAAACTAAATTTGGAGTAAACAGCCTTTAATTGAGACTGTAGAATGTAGAGATGCAATTGTTATTGAAATCTAGAGATCCAAACAGATTAAGTCAACATAGGCTCATTGGGAAAATGTTCCCTGGTGTACATTTTTGAGAACCGACAAATATGTACTTGTGGCTACATTCATTCATTCATTAATTTTCCTTCGGCTTACGCCTGGTTTATACTTCTGCGTCGAGTGATCGGCGTGACCCACGGCGCATGCCTTGCACGTTGCCGTGCATTTATACTTCTGCGCGCTGTTTGTGTTGCTCTGGAATAACACTTCCGAAACATGAGGTTTTTATGTTCCTCTGTGTTGAGTTTCTTCACTGGTGTTTTTTTTTTTCTGAACGCTACCTTAATGTAGAAGTAGCTCAAACTCGCTCATTCAGAGGTGGGAACCGGCGGACGTGCAACAACTTTAATCATAAGGTAAACACAAAACAAAACTTTCCACCTGGAGCTCCTTCATGGGACTCGACACTTGTAAACACTTGCTCCAACGGGTTTGCGCGGCTCTCAGTCCCGCCCACTCTCGTCAGCGCTACCAAGCCGACCAATCACAGAGTTTGTGCTACACATCATTGCGACATGTAGTTAAATTTTTTTAGAGGTGCGCGTCAGCCACGGCGAGGGCTATGCGACCGTACAAAGGCTGCGCTGGAGCATACATGCGTGCTTGACGCAGAAGTATAAATCAGCCTTTAGTCCCTTAGTTATTAGTGGTCGCCACAGCGGAATGAACCGCCAACTATTCCAGTATGTTTTATGCATATGCCCTTCCAGCTGCAACCCAGTACGGGGAAACACCCATACACTCTCGCATTCACACACACACTCATACACTACAACCAATTTTCATTCATTCATTTTACTTCGGCTTAGTCCCTTTATTCATTAGGGGTCGCCACGGCGGAATGAATCGCAAACTTATCCAGCATATGTTTTACACAGTGGATGCCCTTCCAGCTGCAACCCAGTACTGGGAAACATCCATACACACTCATCCACACACATACACTATGGCCAATTTTGTTTCCCAATTCACCTATGGCGCATGTCTTTGTACTGTGGGGGAAACCGGAGCACCCGGAGGAAACTCATGCAAACACGGGGAGAACAGAACATGCAAACTCCACCAGGACTCAAACCAGCGACCTTCTTGCTGTGAGGCGACATTTTATGTGTAAAACCGACACTACTATTTTTTAGGAAAAAAATGTGCCCCAGTAAGGTATTTACTAGTGTTCTCTAGCCTCCGACGCCTAGACTGCAGCTCTGCACAGGAAGTTTGGCCAGAGGAGAAATGATCGTGCCCAACTGAGCCTGGTTTCTCTCTAGGTTTTTTTTTCCTTCACTTTCGTCAATTGGTGAAGTTTGTTCCTCGCCACTGGCTTGCTTGGTTTGGGACTTGTGGAGCTGCGCATCGATGGATTTGCTCTTCAGTGTTTGGCCTTTCAGCAGTGAAAATTAAACCACACTGAACTGAACTAAACTGAACTTCAACTCTGAAAACTGGAGTGACGCATTTTCAATTTACTAGAACTTCTATGTTAAGCTGCTTTGACAAAATTTACATTGTAAAAGCGCTATAGAAATAAACATGAATTGAATTGAATTGAATATTTGAGATTGTCATAGATGTACTTGGCACCCTCTAGTGGATTTGAGAAAACAAAACCTGCAAGGAAACGTAATGCAAGGTACATATTTGTCGGTTATTAAAAATGTAGTCCTGTGCACATATTTCCAATAAGCCTGGGTTGGATTGAGTGTAATAAAAACTTAAAGTGTTATTGCCTGTACAATCGTGGCCAAAAGTTTTGAGAATGACACAAATATTAATTTTCACGAAGTTTGCTGCTAAACTGCTTTTAGATCTTTGTTTCAGTTGTTTCTGTGATGTACTGAAATATAATTACAAGCACTTCATACGTTTCAAAGGCTTTTATGGACAATTACAGGACATTCATGCAGAGTCAGTATTTGCAGTGTTGGACCTTCTTTTTCAGGACCTCTGCAATTCGACTGGGCATGCTCTCAATCAACTTTAGTGATTAAATTAGTGGGTTTTTGTTTGTCCACCTGCCTCTTGAGGATTGACCACAAGTTCTCAATGGGATTAAGATCTGGGGAGTTTCCAGGCCATGGACCCAAAATTTCAACGTTTTGGTCTCCGAGCCACTTAGATATCACTTTTGCCTTATGGCACGGTGCTCCATTGTGCTGGAAAATGCATTGTTCTTCACCAAACTGTTGTTGGATTGTTGGAAGAAGTTGCGTAGGGTGTTTTGGTACCATTCTTTATTCATGGCTGTGTTTTTGGGCAATATTGTGAGTGAGCCCACTCCCTTGGATGAGAAGCAACCCCACACATGAATGGTCTCAGGATGCTTTACTGTTGGCATGACACAGGACTGATGGTAGCGCTCACCTTTTCTTCTCCGGACAAGCCTTTTTCCAGATGCCCCAAACAATCGGAAAGGGGCTTCATCTGAGAATATGACTTTGCCCCAGTCCTCAGCAGTCCCTTCGCCATACTTTTTGCAGAAGATCAATCTGTCCCTGATGTTTTTTTTGGAGAGAAGTGGCTTCTTCGCTGCCCTTCTTGACACCAGGCCATCTTCCAAAAGTCTTCTCCTCACTGTGCGTGCAGATGCGCTCACACCTGCCTGCTGCCATTCCTGAGCAAGCTCTGCACTGGTGGCACTCCAATCACGCAGCTGAATCCTCTTTAGGAGACGATCCTGGCACTTGCTGGACTTTCTTGGACGCCCTGAAGCCTTCTTAACAAGAATTGAACCTCTTTCCTCGAAGTTCTTGATGATCCTATAAATTGTTGATTTAGGTGCAATCTTAGTAGCCACAATATCCTTGCCTGTGAAGCCATTTTTATGCAACGCAATGATGGCTGCACGCGTTTCTTTGCAGGTCACCATGGTTAACAATGGAAGAACAATGATTTCAAGCATCACCCTCCTTTTAACATGTCAAGTCTGCCATTCTAACCCAATCAGCCTGACATAATGATCTCCAGCCTTGTGCTCGTCAACATTCTCACCTGAGTTAACAAGACGATTACTGAAATGATCTCAGCAGGTCCTTTAATGACAGCAATGAAATGCAGTGGAAAGTTTTTTTCAGGATTAAGTTAATTTTCATGCAAAGAAAGACTATGCAATTCATCTGATCACTCTTCATAACATTCTGGAGTATATGCAAATTGCTATTATAAAAACTTAAGCAGCAACTTTTCCAATTTCCAATATTTATGTAATTCTCAAAACGTTTGGCCACGACTGTAGTATCTTGCCTTAAGAGAGACTTGCATTGAACACAACTGCAGCTAATTATCACTTATAATTTGTTATATTTAAATCATTTAATTTGTTCTGGTGTTAATTACAGTAGCAAAAGCTTTTTATATAACACTATCAATGACAATAACCACTGCTTCCCATTCAAACCAGCTGTGTTTATTTTCTTGGTTATGTTTCCTTTAAAATTTAAGTGAACCATTTTCATTCATTCATTCATTCATTTTCTTTTCGGCTTAGTCCCTTTATTAATCAGGGGTCGCCACAGCGGAATGAACCCCCAACTTATCCAGCATATGTTTTACGCAGCGGATGCCCTTCCAGCTGCAATCCAGTACTGGGAAACATCCATACACACTCATTCACACACATACACTACAGCCAATTTTGTTTACCCAATTCACCTAGTGTCTTTGGAGTTGCGGGGGAAACCGGAGCACCCGGAGGAAACCCACACAAACGCGGAGAGAACATGCAAACTCCACACAGAAATGCCAACTGACAACAGCCGAGACTCGAACCAGCGACTTTGTTGCTTTGAGGCAACAGCGCTACTGTGCCACCTGAACCATTTTCAGTTTTCCTAATTTTCCAGTGCTTGAAATATAATTTTAAATACATTTTTAACAGACTTTTGGGCAACAAAATGTAAATAATTTTACAGTACATTGTATTTATAAACTGAATTACTTAGAGCTTTCCTCAAATAAATGGTGTTTGCTAAAATGTGAATGTAAATGGAAAATTGTGTAGGCATAAATGTTCAAGGAACATACATTTAATTTCTGTTTGCTTATAATATAAATGTAGAATACTCTTTTTAAGGTATATTACATGGCATGACACAATCGCCTTTATGATTTAATGTTATGTACAGTTTTTGATGATCATTTTATAAAATGTATCATATATGCTATTTTCTTTTATTTAAAATCTTATTTATTTGTGTTCTGTTTCAGCACTGGCTTGTTCAACAGATTTCTTTTTACATTAACTTGTCATTTCATGTTCCACTCTGCTGTGTTTTCTATGTGCCAGTTTTTACTTTTGTACATAGTTTTTCCACAAAGCAATTGGACTTTCTGATCCAAATCATTCTCAATATGCCACGCTGTTTAGTTTTAGAAATTGTGTTTTGCATTAGGCATCTTTCGACAAACATCAGATTGTCACAGTGTGTCAGTAATGAAGACCTCACAGACGTTTCTAAAACATGCCACCAAAACCAAAACGTTTCAACCGCTACGATTCGTAGAGATGCTGGATGAAATTTTTTCCTGATCAATTATAATCATAGAAAAGAATGTACTGATGGTTTCCTGTGACATTCTGGTGACATTTTATTCATGAACAAAAACATCTGCTTGCGTCCAGATGTAAGATTCTGCAAAACAATTCCACTTTGTTTATTGTCTATTTCTGTGTATGAGGCCAGCTGCTATGAGCTGTTGTGGCTTTACTAAGTTAATGTTTTTGGGTCGAATACAAATGTCCTTTAGTTTGTATTAATAAAAAACATACAATAGCAGTATACACCTAAATAAACAACTTATATGTTTTAAAAAAGTTCAAAAAATGTTGATTTTTATTTATTTATTTTGCAACGTGTATTTCATTTAAAGTCAAAGATGTTTTTTTCAACATAGGCTCATTCTGAAAATGTAACTCTACATGCATTTCTGGGGATTGCAAATTATGTAGCCAGAAGTACGTATGCCTGCATTTTCTCTTTAAAACAAACGCTACGGGGCAGTATGACGCCGTTCCTTTTCAAGCTTACTAGCTGACCGCTTACCTCCGTATGGACAGCTTTCCCGCTGTTACCAGTTTGTCCAGTAGCTTGCCATGTACGTCAGCGGACTTGAGACGCAGAGAGGAGCTGACCACGACGATGGGGTTTGAGTCCGACAAAGAACGGTTGGAGAAAAAGCGGGTAAGACAAAAACAGAAGCCAAAAAATAAAATAAACAAGTAAATAACAGGGTGAGAATGTGGTAAAATCTGAAAACGTGGTAAAAATCAGGCGAGGGCTTTTCTTTTTCTGGATTGCTTTTGAAAACTGTCAGTTGGGTTTAGGGAAGGAGGAGGGTGGGTCAGTCGATTGGTCAGTCAGTCGACAGTGGATTTACACGAGAACAGCGGGCGCGAATGGCACTCGCGAGAGAAATTTGAGATCTCAAAAAGAAAGCTCTCCAGAAATGTATATAGCAGTACGTTTTCAGAATAAGCCTGGGTTGTTGTTGTTTTTTTTTAGGCATGGCATCAAACCACCCCTAAACCCAACCGTCATTGGGGGATGAGCAAATCGTACTAAAATGTACGAATGGGATCGTACAAATTCAAGTTCATACAAATTAGCCTCTAAATCAAAAGGTTACATATCGGTGTGAGATTGCGTTGGTTTTATTGAATTTTGAGGTCAATAAAGCTGTAAGGACAGATTCATTATAATATAAAATAAACATTTTATATATATATATATATATATATATATATATATATAAGAGAGAGAGATTTGAAAATTGAATGAGTAAAACTTGAATAATAACACAATAGCATTCTGTTCTGTGGTTGACTTTCTAAAATTCTGCTAATTAGATCGGGAAAATTAAATCCATATTCTTTTAACTGAAACTGTGGTCCCATTCATACCAGCACTTTGATGATCAAAAAACATATACAGGCAAAACAACATTAATAACCATGGCTCTTGACGATACATTGAGATCCAATGAAAGGTGCCATAGAATGTGGGTATTGGGGTTTGTTTTCATCGATCTGATCACAAATGGACAAAGGAGACACATTACTGACAATTTTTATAATTTACAAGAATAAAATCTTATTAAATGTCCCAAATCAATTAAACACTTTATAAATAGGCTACTTTGTTTTCCTTTATTTCCAATTAGACCATACACTTTATTCTTTTTTACATGTATATATGATTTTATTTTTGGAAACTTCATTTATCATATATTTTAGCACATTGAAAGTAATTAAATTACGTGTCCTTGATTAAAAACATTATGCAAAGGATCAGGAACTGATCTTGCAACAACAAAAAAACACAATCATCCAGCACATGCAACGCCATCATCCAATGTTTTCAAGGCTAAATTTGTGTCCTTGAATGTTGCTTTGAATAAAATAAAATGATTAAAAGCACGCTAAAGCTGTATCTTATGGTAAAACACCAGTTGACGGATGCTGCATGAGCTTCAGTTTGAAAAGAACGAAGCAGATTTAAAATATCTAAATTGCAGAAGAATAATGTCAGAAGAAAAAAAATTAAACGAAAAAAAAAATGTAAACATATCGGGACTGTTAAAAGAACACAAAACCTAAGATTATCAATGACAAAGTGTAAATCTGTCTCTCCTGTGTGCTTCAGCAGCGCATCCCGCAGTTTATGATTTCAGCAGCATATATATATTTAATTCAAACATCTGCTCAATATAATGCATCCTTAAATATAAGTACTCATTTCTTTAAAAGAAAAATCTTGCTGACCCCAAACTTTTGAACTGTAATATATAGAGAGTTGAGATGTGGTCATTTCCATTCAAATTGATTATCATAAATGGAAAGAGAGCCAGTTCTTCAATTATGAAATTTACCCAACCCTCGTATTAAGAAAGCAAAGGCCTTTTTTTTTGGTCAGACTGATTCCGGTTGTGGAAACCACTCCAGACAAAACCTCTTGTGATTGATGACCGAATTCATCTTTAAGGGTCAGTTGTGCATTACTTTAAATACAAAACAACAGTATGCATGTTCAACGTTCGCACACATAAAGCCAGCTTGATGTTGATGCTCTGGCTTAGTCCCTTTATTTATCAGGGGTCGCCACAGCGGAATGAACCGCCAACTTATCCAGCATATGTTTTACTTAGCAGATGCCCTTCCGGCCGCAACCCAGCACTGGGAAACATCCATACACTCTCGCATTCATACACATACAGTACGGCCAATTTAGCTTATTCAATTCACCTATACCGCATTTCTTTGCACTGTAGGGGAAACCGGAGCAAACCCACGCGAACAGAGGGTGAACATGCAAACTCCACACTCGAACCAGCGACCTTCTTGCTGTGAGGCGACAGTGTTAACCACTGAGCCACCGCACCACCCGCTCTTAAGTTCATTTTGATTATTAGTTTGCAAATACTGCTGTCTCAAGGAGAAAGTCTGGCTCCAAACCTAAAGATGTCCTATCCAAAGGCAGAGAGTCCAATTGCATTAAGTCTGGTCGGATGGTTTTGGCCACGCATACCAGAGACTGGAGCCATAATGTTTGATAACACTGCAGTAGTAATGGAAAAATCCTTCACAGGAGCATTTGGAGGTTTATTGAACTCCAGAGCACAAGCAGGTTGTTTTTCTCACATTTTCCCTGACCAGCGCACCCAAAACCACAACCTCAAACCTGGACAGGACAGCATGAGAAGTTCATTCCTGCTGGGATCTTGCCCTATTTGGGGCTGAGCTGTCAGGATAAAAACTGCATGCCATATCCTGGCCAAACACTACCGTCCCACTCAGAGACAATTACCCTCCACGCCAACATTCCTCCTCCAATCCAACAATGCTTAGGGAAGATCTGCGCCGAGGACTCTGGACCGCCGCCACGGAAAAGGACGAACTTTGTGTTTGCTTCACATCTCTCCCAAAGAGAGATGAAGGGGCAAAATGTACCCGCTCACTGCTGGATCCATACAGGTAATCCTTTCTCTGTGTGCTGAAGGATTCTGCTGATCCACGGATGAAGTACATGACATCCCCCGAGCTTTACTTTGCTTTGAAGGGATGGCAGATTGGTTTTTATAGATAATGGTCCATGTGGAGAAAGAGCAGATGATTTTATAAACGGAGAGGTCCACATCTGCTGCGCATTATCTATCTACTGTGGTCAACATGTACTGGCTTGGAGATGCATCGAGTCGGTTAACAATCATTCATGTGATGACAGCCCACCAGGGTCAAAATTACAAAGCTTACTGGCTAGATTTACAAGCACTCAAATAATTCGTTAATAATTCAAATAGTTTGTAATGGGATTGAAAGCGCAATCGGATAAAAAAAAAATGGTAATGTAAACACCTTAATCGATCTTAAAAGATTATTGGCATCCTTTCACTCCAGAGAAGGAGGAGGGTGGGTCAGTCGATCTGTCGGTCATTCAGTCAGTCAAACAGTCAGTCAACAGCAGCCTCTGGTGAATTTACGTGAGAACAGCAGTCGCGAATTTGAGATCTCAAAAAGCATACACAGCGGCCTCTGGTGGATTCGCAAAAACAAAAACTGCAAAAAAACGTAGCTCCTTGGACGTATTTGCCGGTCTCCAGAAACGTATATAGAGGTACGTTTTCAGAATGAGCCTGGGTTGGAGTTTTGCGTTCTGACATGATCATACATGGCTGCTTGCTTTACATTCACAAAAATGCTCCTTTACTCTTTGTTAAAGCCTGTACCATTTTCAAAATAAGAGTCCAACATACATAGTAAGTATAAAACAGCTCGATTTAAGTGAAATTTTGATCAGTGTGGAAGGGGTGGTTTATTTCTTTTCTAATCCAATACAACAGCCTATAGAAATATATAGGTTATAGGTTCCTATAACCTATAGAAATTAGGCCTGTACAAAATAATTAAAATAAAATAAAGACAGATAAATAAAGTATTAGATATTAGAATTAAGAAATTAAACACAGAAGGAAATGATAATATATCTAAAGCCTAAAAGAGGCAACCAGCACTGTGAAAAATAATAATAACAATATATATATGCACACACTTTTTATGAAGTATACAATAAGGGATGCACATATCAGTTTTGCATTCACTTTAAGGTACCATATAGTCCATTGATTCAATATGTTAAAGGTGCCATATGATAAGAATCTGTATATACCCCTAGGTAGAGCTCAGTACATGGAAATGGCCATACCGTGAGTCTCAAACACTATTGTTTCCTTGAGAGTAAAATCCCAGTTAAAATTAGGCCTATCAGAACACAATACAGACTGTTACATTGCACATGGGATTATTAATTATATATATATATATATATATATATAAACACAGGGGTGATGAGTTTTATGAAGCAACCCTTTAAACCTTTCACACATACATATGATACAAGCACATATCGTATTGCATTGTTTAAACTACTTAATAATTATCATATTTGATCTGTGTGATGGGTTATGCCATGTTAGTGTGCACTGCAGTTTTTTTTTACGTTACTTCATCATTTTCTCCCAAAATACATGAAAGTAAGTGGCTGTTTAACTAGGAGAAGCATAGAGTAAATGTTATAGTATACCTAAACAGTGTGTATGATGTAAAAAAGCATATTGTCTGTTTAGATTTAAAAGTAGTTAATTTTGCGTCTCCATAAATATCAGTGTGTATTTTACAAACCATTATTATTATGCTTCGCTAGTACTTATGTGTATTTAAATGTCTTGAAACCTAAAATAAACGTTCTTCGTTTGAAAACACTGATAAATTGATTTATGACAAGCGCCGCATGGATCTCTGGATCAGTGCGAGTCATGGCGGAAAGGCAGATTTGAATTTAGCAGCTGATCATGTGATGCACTGAATGCTCTAATCACACCGGTGTGATCGTATAATACAATTTCATGGAAGTTTGTAACTTTTTGATTTACGTGACTGAACATTAGGTTTACATAACAGACCTTAAATGTGATCTTTGCATGTATTTATACAACCTTGTTTGCACTTGACAATTGAAGCAGAATAGACATTAAAGAGAAACTTAATCATGCGCTGACAGAAAAGCGTACATCAGAGTTTAAACTGACAAGGCTTAAAAACACATGAAGAAAACAAGCTTTCATGATGATGAAGAACTGCAATTTCACGTGAGTGTGACGGGCACAATAACACCAAACAGATGTTTCATTTTGGCTGAATCTCTGAGGCTCCGCCCTCTTTTGGAAAGGAGGCTGAGGGCACCTGTTGACTTCAATTTGAAGAAACACGAAAACAGCAAAAAGGCATTTACAGTTTGGTATAAGTAATGATCTGTGGGGAATTTTGAGCTAAAACTTCAAAGATACCTGAGGGTGAGCGATATGGCCAAATATCTGTCGTGGTTTGAGTAATTTTCTGTCATGGTTTAAGTAATTGAGTAATTGTAATTCACGGTAACAATATAAATACCAATATAGCTAAGGGAAAGTTTACACAAAAATGAACATTCTGTCATCGTTTACTCATCCACTTGTTCCAAACCTGTTTCCGTTTCTTTCTTCTGTTGAACACAAAGGAAGATATTCTGAAGAATGTTGGAATAAAAACAGACATCATCTTCTATCGTATCTTTTGCTTCTTTTATGGATGTCAATGGCATAATTTCCCAAATCCCTCAAAATATCTTCCTTTGTGTTTGGGTTTATATATATATATATATATATATATATATATATATACACGTAAATACATTATATATATTTAAGCTTTTCATATTTAAGCTTTTCTTTTTTATTTGAAACTTTATAATTACAAAAATGAAAGACAATTGACTTGTAGATTTGCTTTACCATTTTTAATCTACCCTTTACTGACATAGTCTTTAATTTGATATAAAACCAAATAAATATAAAATCTAAATAAATCAAACTAATGTTTTGAAATCCAAATATAGATGGCAATATATGAACATGTATAGCCAATGAATTTAATGTGCATTATTCCTCCCTAGGAGTGTTTTCTGTGTTTTGGAATAATGAAAAAAGGAATTTTTACAACAAAGAATACAATTTAATTTTGACTTTTAAATACATATATAGTTTTAAAGGGACTTTGTTCAATAGTGAATCTATATTACTCAATCACTGGTAAATGAAATGTAAGTTTATTAGCCAGTGGCTCACAAGTCACGTGTATTCTGATTAGCCCTGCACCTGCACGTCATCCCCAGTCATCACCTCAGCCCCATAAATCCCAGTACCACGCTTCACTCAGTGTCCGGCCTCATTGCTACTTGAAGGAGGGCACTCTCCTCATGGTCAGTGTCACTTACTTATTTCCAAGTTACTTACCTATCTCGTCTCCTTTGATCGTCTCCAGTGATTGCATCTCTCCTTCTTAGTGTGGTTTCTCCTGGTCCCTCCTATGGTTGTTGTTGATTCCCGGAGTTCATCTATCTGTGTTCCTGGCTTCCTTATCTCCACCGGTCCATCCAATCCATCTGGACGTCCATATTAAATCAGCAATAGATATCTCCATTGAGCTTTGTTTACTTACTGCCATCCATTACAATAAACTGTTATCAAACTTACCTCTGGTTCCTGAGTCCTGCCGTGACACTCAGTTTAGATGTTTACTTCACTTTTTCATGTAAAAAAAAAAGCTGGCCAATCATCTCAAAATGGTGGAGCTTTATTACTTACTTTTGCTGTTACAGAGGCCAAAACACGAATCCCAACATGACTCTCCAGTTGTTATTGCTGTTAATGAAGAGTATAAGATGTACGTAGCAAAATATTTAATATTTGACAGCTTTTTTACTATGGAAATGTAAAACGCTGCTAATTCTGTTTGTTGTCCAATTACCATTTTGATAAAAATGTTGCAGATCTAGGATTGGTAACAAGAACAAACGTCAAATGGTGTGAATGCATTCACACACTTTGTAATTACCATAATTTCAAGATGATGTTCTATTCCAGGCTTGTTACAACCTTGGACTGTGAATTGTGCCTAAATGAATCTGCAGTGGTCAGATGGTACCAGTCATAGCTCTCAGAAAATACACAGTTTACAAGTTGTAATTGCAAGTTCCATGTGGATGTGAATATAGGCTAATTACAGCAATTACAACATGGTCTACAAAAGGATTTGGGTGATGTTGTTGTTGTTGTTGTTTTTTTCTTCATTTTTTCTTTAATAGAACCATTAAGAGTAATATATATATATATATATATATATATATATATATATATATATATATA
>CAIGQV010019951.1:4224376-4261606 GCA_903798115.1 Danio jaintianensis | reverse complement strand
ATATATATATATATATATATATATATATATATATATATATATATATAGACATTTCAGCAAGACAATGATCCAAAACACTCTCAAATGCTTTCTGAGAAAGAAAATCAAGCTGTAGAAGGCCCAGCCAATCACCTGACTTGAATCCAATATAAAATAACGATATAATGGAACTGGCGCACTCCCACCCAATGGCTGGGTACTTGGGAGCGGAAAACACTATCCAATGCATCCGCGACCGCTTCCACTAGCCTGGCCTGGAGACCGAAGTGAAAAGATTCTGCCGGGAGTGCGCCACATGTCAACGGACGTCACCAAGTAACCCCCAACTGCCGGCTACTCCAGGTAAAACAGCTTCGCACATCTGTTTACCATCCCCAGACAGACGGTCTGGTGGAGTGGTTTAACCAGACCCTTAAACAGATGTTTCGCCGAGTAGTCGCAGAGGATGGGCGCAACTGGGACCTCATGCTCCCGTATGTGCTCTTTGGAATCAGGGAGGTACCTCAAGCATCTACAGGCTTTACCCTGTTTGAGCTACTGTTTGGGCGTCAGCCCCGCGGACTGCTGGATGTGGTTAGAGAGATATGGGAGCAGGAACCGGCTCCGCATTGCAGCGTCATAGAGCACGTACGGGACATGCGAGAGCGCATAGACCACGTTATGCCTCTGGTCCGAGAATATCTAGCGCGTCCAGCAAAGGCTATATGACCGACCCGCACAACCCAGACAGTTCCAGCCTGGTGATAGAATCCTAATACTCGTTCCTACCACCACAGCAAAGTTCCTGGCATCCTGGCAAGGACCGGGCACCATCGTGGAGAAAATCGGGCCGGTCAACTACAAGGTTCGTCAGCCGGCACGTCGTCGGGAAGAAAAGGTATTCCATGTCAATCTCCTAAAAAAATGGAGATACACCCTGAGAAGATATGGTAGCCTTCACCCAAAGCTCCCCGCCGATAGTGAGGATAGGAGAGCAGCTGTCGGCGGGTCAGAAGATTGAGCTGGAATACCTGGTCAAAACATCCGGACTCCTCCTGGACAAATAGTCCGGCAGCGGCCCTACCGGGTACCAGAGGCCCGCCGACAGGCTATCGAGGAGGAAATATCCCAGATGGAAAAGTTAGGAATCATCGAGCCATCTCTGAGTCCTTGGTCGAGCCCGATAGTGATGGTACCGAAGCAAGACGGCACTCTCCGCTTCTGCAACGGCTTTCGCAAGCTAAATGACATCTCCAGCTTCGACGGATACCCCATGCCCAGAGTGGATGAGCTTTTAGACATTCTCGGTGGGGGTAGGTTTATTTCTACACTGGACCTCACCTATGGCTATTGGCAGGTGCTCTTAGCAAGGGAAGATAAAGAAAAAACTGCCTTCAGCACACCATCTGGCCACTGGCATTACCGGGTCCTTCCGTTCGGGCTGCACGGGGCACCTGCCACATTTCAACGACTCATGGACGTTCTACTCCGGCCCCACCAGGAATACGCTGCCGCTTACCTCGACGATGTGGTCATCCACTCTGAGCGTTGGGAGGACCACCTATCTTGGTTGCGGAGAGTGCTGATGGAGTTTCGTCGGGCTGGGCTAACCGCCAACCCCAAAAAGTGTCATCTGGGCCTCGCCGAAGCACGTTACCTGGGTTTCCAAGTAGGACGGGGGTTGATTAAGCCACAGCCCAACAAAGTGGAGGCCGTACAACGAGTGGAACGGCCGAAGAATAAAACCCAGGTACGTGCATTTTTGGGGTTGGCAGGTTACTACCAGTGTTTTATTCCTAACTTTTCCATGATAGCCTGTCCCCTGTCTGACCTGACCAAGAAGTTGCAGCTGGAAGAGATTCGGTGGTCTGTAGCAGCGGAAAAAGCCTTCCAGACACTCAAGGAGGCCCTAACATCCACACCGGTCCTCCATGCCACAGATTTCGGCTGTCCCTTCCTACTCCACACGGACGCTTCCGACACAGGACTGGGTGCGGTCCTGTCCCAGGTCCGCAATGGAGAAGAGCACGCAGTCACGTACATCAGTCGGAAGCTCACATCCACAGAGACCAGGTACGCAGCCGTGGAGAAAGAAGCCCTTGCCATCAAGCGGGCAGTCCTGGAGCTGCGCTACTACCTTCTCGGCAGGAGCTTCACGCTGGTGACTGATCACGCCCCACTCCAGTGGATGTCTAAGGAGACCAATGCCCGCGTCACCAGGTGGTTCCTCACACTCCAGGACTTCTATTTCCAAGTCCAACATCGCCCAGGAGCTACCCACAGCAATGCGGATGGTCTCTCGCGGATGTGGTCAGGTTGGGCAGGTTTGTCACCTAACACGTCTCACCCCCCCCCGCCCTTTCTTTCTTTCTTATCCCACAAAAGGAAACCCCGTACCAGGACATTGCTTGGCGGGGGGGGGGGCCTGCACATTCTCATCCTGGGAAAGAAGCACACACACCACCTGGAAGCAATTACGCCGATCGCCAGCACCTGAGGCTCATTCCCGGAAGCCCTTTAAAAGAGCCACAGTGAAGACAAACACAGAGAAGCCTCTCCGCTAAACACAATGCTAATGTGTTCTTTCTCTCTCCCTCTCAGAAACCACGGACTGATCAAGGTGGCGATCGGCGTATCACACAAGCACGAACGGGAAAAGGATCAAAGCTCACCTGGGCACCTTTTCACTTGGACCAAGGGACATTCACTGAAGACACCAGCACCCCTCTCACATTAACGACATGTTTTATTTCACATTCACTGTAAATAAAATCCCTTCGAGGGTGTGTTCACTTACAACTTGTGTCTGCATTTTCACACCACCCTGCTACAATATATATATATTCATTCATGGGCGTCACGGTGGCGCAGTGGGTAGTGTGTGAATGAGTGTGTATGGATGTTTCCCAGTGATGGCTTGGAGCTGGAAGGGCATCCGCTGCGTATTCATTCATTTATTTTCTTTTCGGCTTAGTCCCTTTATTAATCTGGGGTCGCCACAGCGGAATGGACCGCCAACTTATCCAGCATATGTTTTACGCAGCGGATGCCCTTCCAGCTCCAACCCATCACTGGGAAACATCCATACACACTCATTCACACAGACTACACTACAGACAATTTAGCTTACCCAATTCACCTATACCGCATCTCTTTGGACTGTGGGGGAAACCGGAGCACACGGAGGAAACCCACACAAACACGGGGAGAACATGCAAACTCCACACAGAAACGCCAACTGACCCAGCCGAGGCTCGAACCAGCGACCTTCTTGCTGTGAAGCGAACGTGCTACCCACTGCACCACCGTGCAGCCATATATATATATATATATATTGTGTGTGTGTGTGTGTACATATTGGTTGAGAATCACTGCTCATGATCTAATTGTTGCTTTTTCACCCATTTTTTTTTCCTTCTGTGCTGAGTGACAGATATTAACAAAAGAAATCACTGGTTGAAAAGCAAGTGTACTCTATTATAAAAGTTACGGGTAGACTATTCTGGTTTAGACACTCTTTTTGTCATGATTCTATGAAGAAGCACCTGTGAAGAGGTTTTGTTTACTTTTATTTGGATTGTGCTGCCGCCTAGTGTACTTGAGTGTCGTTTACACCAAGGAGCTCTGAAAGTAAACATTGATGCTGGGCTCATCGTAGACTTTACTGCAAACCTCATTCATGTATCCACTGCGTTTCTATTCTTTCGTGAGCTAATCAATTACCAATAATAAAAAACAACACACATCGATATATCTCAGAGCATTCCATCATTCATTCATTCATTTATTATTCATTCATTCATGTATTCACTCAGCTGGATATTATTGGCCTGGAGGTTTGCTCTGAGTACGTCACTACAGAATGCGACAAAGCGATAGGTCCGCTCAGTGGTTGCTATAACAACAAATAGACCACAGTTCCAGTCTGACTGCTAATGTTTCAGTGTTTTCAGACTGTTAGTTCCTGATATGTCCAAAAATAAGGTAAGACGACGACTTCTGAAACAAGCGTGTTTACAACTGAATATTTGAAAGCAATGGTTGATTGCTGATATAAATGTTGACCTAACTAGAGCCATTGTTCCAATAGTATCTGGATGCAGCCTTGATTATGCAAGCTGAAACATTGTTGCACAATGCATTCTTTAACCCTCCTAACGTTAATACACTAAAAGGTTTATCTATTTGGACCTGACGAATCGTTCTTTTATCCTTTTTTAATATATTTTTCATAGCTTTGCAACCAACGTTAAACTCACGTTGAATGGCATCAACAACTTCTAAAAGTGAAAATAACGTTGAAGTTAAATAAATATAAATTATGCGTTTTGCCACGTTATAAACAAAATTGAAAGATTGATTGATCAAACAATATCAAAACAAACCCAAAATGTCAGCTAAATGATTAACAGAAATGTTATCTAAGGGGTTCCCACAGGACATGGAACTTCTGGAACATCATAGAATTTAATGTTATTCTCACAGTGGCTATTAAATTAATGCAAAACGATGTTCAATAAAAACTATTTTAATATTATTTTTAAATGTTTTATTATTAATATATAAGTACAACAGCGGCCTGCTTTTCCGTTAATTAGATGTGATTGCACGTTTAATAATAATATATAATAATGTTTATTTTATATAGCACGCTTTACAACAAAAGTAATAGAACAAGACAATAACAAAGTCAAACAAATAACAAAGACAAAAGAACAAATAGTGAAAGACTGGAATTTGATATCTGGCTTAAAGTGGGAACCCTGTATGTATGTAAATGTAAGATATATATATAAATTTTACTGGCATAAACCGCACTAAAACTATGCATTTTAGATATTTTTATGCATCTTTTCTCATTCAATACAGATTGAATGTGTTTATGAGGGTTAAAGCCAGATTTGCAGCACAGAATGACACTCTAGCTTTAATAAGGTTTGGTGTAATAAACTTACTGTACCTCAAAACAGCAGACAACTGGACATAAAGCTGCCCACAGTTCACAAAGGAAAAAAGAAGCGTAAGTCTGTTATAGATTTTGCATACTAATACAATAACAGTTATTTGTTCATTAAGTGTTCATCTATTTTACACTGCCATTCTACAGTTAATCAAAGATTTCTAAATGATGACTTTCTATTCATAAAACATATTTTACTGGAAAATATAACAAAGAAACAATTTAATATAATATTTCACTATATTAAAGGTAGGCTTTGTTCACATTTTATTTTAAGGTACAATTTTCACTATTAATAACCATTAACTATGACTTTTGCCTCAAACGTCGGTAACACTTTATAATAATAACTGCACACCATAAATCATCTATTAAGCATTAGCAAATAGTTTATTCATCTTTTGTTATGCGTTAACTCTATATTAATAGACATTAGTAAGCAATTTTTAAATACAGCTATAAATGGTGTGTTATTTATAAGCATTTTGTTAATGACTAATTTATGACTAAATTAAGTATTGCATTAATTACAACGCAGTTATTTAAGAGTAGTAGGTGGTTTTTAAGATAATTTAGAATGAGTAAGTAAATGATTCATAAACTAATCAACATTTATACATATTATTTGTCAGGCACATAGTAATGGTTAGGTCTGTATATTAAAAAATGCTTTATTAACACAACTTCATGCAGTTTTGTGACCTAATCTATAGTGAAAACTATTTATGCTTTAATGATTTATAGTGTGTAGTTAATATAAAGTATTACCTAAACTTCTATTTTGCTTTATTTGTCATTAGGTTTAGGTTGTAGGTAGGAATATGTAGAATACGATTGTGCAAAATGTACTTTATACAGTACTAATAAACAGCCATTATCTTAATAATAGCAGGTAATTACCACTAGGTAATAGTGAGAATTGATATTTAAACTAAAGTGTTACCCAGACTTTTATAAAACATATTATTGACCCCAAACTTTTGAATGGTAGTGTAGATAAACAGCATTTTTTTTTAAACAGTTTTTTACAGTTTCTCTGAGGTTTAAAATGTTGTACTCACTGTATGTACCTAGTTTGATGCATTTTTCTTCTCAGGGAGGCAAGGAGCTGTATACGGTACAGATGTGGCCTGACCAACACCATACAGGACGTCTTAAACCACAGACCAGGCTGGGTGGAAGTGAAAGAGTAAGTTCTGTGCTTCTTCTCCTATTTGAATCACTTCATATCATCTACAGTATATCAATAATTCATGTCCGTCCACACAGTGATGCCAGTGATTGGGACTTTAACTGGTGTGATGTTGGATGGCTGAGAGAGAACTTTGATCACTCGTACATGGAAGAACATGTACGAATATGTCACTTCCGCAACCACTATGAGGTCAGTATCACTCTCTGAAATGCAGATTACAAGAGCAATGATGGAGAATAATCTTGAAAAACGTATTTTTCAGTTGACCCGTAAGAACCTGATGGTGAAGAACTTGAAGAGGTATAGAAAAACATTAGAGCGGGAGGTTGGGCGTTTGGAGGCAGCCAAATGCGACTTTTTTCCGCGTACGTTCGAGTTGCCTAGTGAGTATCACATCTTTGTGGAAGAGTTTAAGAGAAGCCCGGGGAACACCTGGATCATGAAGCCTGTAAGTGTTTATTGCAGTGTACAAATTGTTAAAATGCCATCAAAAAACACGTCAAATGACGTCAAAAATGCGAATTGATTTGATGTCAAAACCTTGACGTCTATTTGACATCCACACATTGATGCCCTTTTCACCACCAAAATAATGACACAAAAAGTATTATAATTATAATTAAATCTTCAATTCCAAATTACAGCTAGGTTTTGTATCAGTACAATTTTAAAACAAAACAGGACAGTCCTATAGTTGAATTTTGACATCAATTTTATGTAATTTTGACATCAAGGTAGTCAACTGACATCAAATCTATTTGCATTTGTTTTGGTAAACAGGTCATTCATTGGTAAATTAAGACTAATAAACCCTACAATACCTTCTCAACACAGGTGGCTCGATCACAAGGGAAAGGAATTTTTCTGTTTCGAAAACTCAAGGATATCATAGATTGGAGGAAGGTAATGCCTATTTGACAGACTGAATCTTAAAGCGGCTATATGTAAGAATTTAAGAGTTAAAGGCATAGTTCACACAAAAATGAACATTTTATTTTCTCGCCTTCTAGAGGTTTCAAACCTTTATGAATTGATGAGTTTTTCTGTTGAACACCAGTAACCACTGACTTCAATAGTATGAAAAACAAATACTATGGAAGTCAATGGTTACTGGTTTCCAACATTTTTTATTACAAGTGAAGGTTGAGTAAATGATGACAATTTTTTTGGTTTGTTTTGGGTGAACTATATTCAAAAAGGTTCAAAAGCTCCAAAAAAATACCAATTTATTAAATTAAAAAAGCTAACACAAAGCATGTAACGTTTCGAGCACACTGGCTCTTCATCAGACAGTATTCATCACAGAATGTTGCTGTTTTTATACACTTCCGGATCACATGATCTCATACATTATCTCACAACAAAAAATATAAAAATACACATTAGTAAATTACACAACTTACATATTCAAAATGAAAATTCAAACAAATCCTAATGATACATCACAAATAAAGCATACCAGAATATAACAAAGAAATGCAACAAAAGATAGCCAAAAAACCTTTACCCAAACAACTAATTAAACATTAAAGAAAAGGACAAATATCAAACTCCTCATTTAAACCTCTTGGAGACAACATATCTAGAGTGAAAATCCAAAAGGCTTTACGTTGGATAAGCAATTTATTAAGAACGTCCTATATATTGTACTGTATTTGTCAATGTGTCTTCCAAAGAAAAAAGGAATAATTTAAGAATTTAAGAACTGTGGACTTCTCATATTTTCCAAAATGTCTCTTTATCAATATATTGCTCCAAAGCCATTTGCTACTTTTTACTCTTAAGCAAAGAATGGAAAATATATTTTCCATGAGTTTATTACTGTACATGTCAGCATGTGCAATGTACCTGGTTTATGATTTCTGCCTTTTAAACTCTTTTAAAAATGCAAATTCTGCCATTATGTACTTTGTTGGTTTCAGGATGGGAGCCGCTCTGAAGAACAGAAAGATGAGGCTCAAGTTGAGAGTTACGTCGCTCAACGTTACATTGAGAATCCCTACCTTATAGCTGGTATGTCTAAGACTTTTCGCTTCAGTAGTTAATTTCTTTATTCTTAAGAAATGTATTTAGGTGGTACCGAAAAATGAAAATTTCCGTCCTCCAGTTTGTTTCCCAACATTCTTCTGAATGTCTATTTTTGTGCTCAATAGAAAAAAGTAATTCATAAAAGTTTAGAACGAGTGTGAATAAATGAAGTTGAAATATTCTTTTTTGGAGTGAACTATCCCTTTAAGTTTAATGAATCACATTTCATCTCTATCACCAGGGAGAAAATTTGATTTGAGAGTCTACGTTCTTGTAACATCAGTAAGTGAAGTTCTTTTTTTCAATGTTTTTTTTTGGGGGGGGGGGGGGGGTTCATTATTAAGGGAAAACAAAATACAAAATTACATAGCTTTGTGTGAAAAAGCGTTTGCCCCCTAAACTTTTTAACTGATTGGGCCACTATTAGCTGCAACAACTGCAATCAAGCTTTTTCAATAACTTGCAATGAGACTGTACAGATCTGCAGAGGAATTTTTAGCTTTGCAGAATTATTGTAATTCAGCCACATTGGAGGGTTTTCGAGCATGAACTGCTTTTTTTAAGGTCATGCCACAGCTTCTCAATTGGATTCAGGTCAGGACTATGACTAGGCCACTCCAAAGTTTTCATTTTATTTTTCTTCAGCCATGCCGTAATTGACAAACACCTTTTCACAGAGGGCTATATAGTTTTTTAGTTTTGTCTTTGACTAATATTTAAATTAGTTTGATGATCAGAAACATTAAAGTGTGACAAACATGCAAAAACACTAAGAAACACTTTTTTTTTTCACACCACTGTATATATCTATTTCTATTATTATCATCATTTTTTTTACTGCCAAAGTACCCGAAATGGGAACCCTGTTAGAAAGTGCCATTATTATACACAAAATTACACATCAATTAAGGTGCATTCACCCCATGCTGAAATTGGCACAATTATAAGATTTGTAAAAAAAAATAAATAAATAAATAAAATAAAATAAAATGCTTGTAAAAAAATGTTTGTTGCTTCTTTTTTTTTTTTTACTTCAATATAGGTAATGTAAACATCATTTTATTTTGTCAGTATATTCCACTGAAGGCCTGGCTGTATCGTGACGGCTTTGCCCGATTTTCCAACACCAGGTTCTCCCTCAGCAGCATAGATGATCAATGTATCCTTTGAATACATTTATGATTTACATGCAACAGAAAAGGAACAAACATGAACAATTCACCGGTTCATCCCATTTAACTTTAATATGCACAGATGTTCATCTCACCAATGTTGCAGTGCAAAAGACAGCTCCTGATTATGATCCTGAGAAGGTGTGTTGGACATGCTGCAATGTTCATTTAAATATGTGTTATTAAAAAGCACTAAGATCTGACTTTCTTTCTCTTTTAGGGCTGTAAGTGGCAGATGCAACAGCTACGGTGGTATCTGACTGCTAAGCATGGTTTCGAGACAGTGCAGACTCTATTTAAAGAAATTGACAACGTATTTATTCGGAGCCTGTTTAGTGTGCAGAAGACCATCATCAATGACAAACACTGCTTTGAGCTGTATGGATATGACATACTGCTGGACCAGGACTTAAAGCCGTGAGAATGCGTAATTTATTTATTGTTTAGTTTGTTAGGAAGGCATTTTGCCTTTATTATTCAATTATCCACCATGGAATATAATATAAAAAAGGTAATCACAACTTATTTTATCTCAAAATTCTAACTTTATATCAGATTTATGAGTATGTATCTCACAATTGCAAGTTTGTCTTGTAGTTCTGAGGAAAAAAAAAACAAGAAATAAACAGAAGTGAGAATCAGAATTCAGAATAAAGATAATCAGAATAAAATCAGAATTGTGTGCATACCTGATCCCACTATTCACAGATATAGCATTTTAAGGAAAACAAAACTGTATACTAGATGAAAAAGTAAAAAAAAATATATATATATATATAAAAAAAAATCTCAGTTCTTAGTTAAAAATCTAAATTCTGCCTTTTTTTCCTCTGAATTGTGAGGAAGAAACTAAACATTGTGAGAAAGCCAGTAAAAAAGCAAGTTACTATTCTATTATAAAAGAAAATTCATTCATTTTCCTTCGGCTTAGTCCCTATATTTATCAGGGGTCGCCACAGCGGAATGAACCGCCAACTTATCCAGCATATGTTTTACACAGCGGATGCCCTTCCAGCTACAACCCAGTACTGGGAAACATCCATACACACTCATTCACTACGGCCAATTTAGTTTATTCAATTCACCTGTACCGCATGTCTTTGGACTGTGGGGGAAACCGGAGCACCCGGAGGAAACCCACGCCAACACGGGGAGAACAAGCTAACTCCACACAAAAACGGCAACTGGCCCAGCTGGGACTCAAACCAGCAACCTTCTTGCTGTGAGGCGACAGGGCTAACCACTGAGCCACTGTGTCGCCCCTAAAAGAAAATTGCAAGACTTAAATAAAATGCAAAGTAAAAAAAAAAATATTCTGGATTTACTGCTCACAATTCTGAATATATAATAAAAAAAAGTAATGTTTTTCAAGAATTGGAACAAACAATATACTCAAAATGGTGAAAAGAATTGCAAAAATTGTAAATAATTAAACAAAAAATTCTTAGTTAGTCAACTTTATTTGTCCCTGTAGGGAGATTTCATTTCCAGCGTACACCCACAAAGATATCTGACAATTTCACATTTGGCATTTATATACATAAATCATTTAAAAACCTGAAGTACCATGGTAGGGAAGTAAATAGGGAAATAGTACCAAATAGGGAGGTAAAAAGTTGCAATTACATGTTTTATATTTTAATCCCATGTAAGAAATGTGCTTCCATAACACAGTATTCTTGCCCGAATTACTTCTAAAATGACAGCACAGCTTGTCATCATGCAGGTGGCTAATTGAAGTGAACGCTTCGCCCTCCCTCACAGCCAGCAGTCAGGAGGACTATGACCTAAAATACAGACTTCTGGAGGACACCTTGCACATTGTAGACATGGAGGGCCGGTACAATTTGACAAAACGATTTCAAAATTCACACAGGAGAGTGGAGGATTGCACATGCTGACATTGTTGTCCAAAACATTCTATTGCATTTAGCCTGACGGGCAAGGAGAAGAGGATTGGCGGATTTGACCTAATGTGGAACGACGGTCCTGTCTACACGGATGTCGGTCTAGAAGCTCTCTGCAGCTCTTGCCTCGTGGCAAACACACACCTCGGTCAGTGTTTTTTATTGCATCATTGGAGATTTGGGTCTATAGTTCACTCAGTCAATGACATGTCACGTTGACCAAATGATGATGAAATGTTGCCAGCCATCTCAAGAACATTTTGTGTTTTAATTATGGCAAAAATATAAATAGTATAAATAACATAAAATGCTGGGTAACGCTTTGGTTTAGGTTACAATTCATTGTATTAACTACTGGTTTATTACCTGCATATTATTAAGATATTAACTGTTCATTAGTAGTTATAAAGTATGATCTTATTCTGCGTCCCTAATCCGACCCAAAACCTAAATCCAACTTCTACCTTAATAACTATTAATAAACAGCTAATGAGTCGTTTATTAAGCTAGTAGTGTTAGTTAATGGTTTGTTAATATAGTGAATTGTGACCTAAAATAAAGTGTTACCAAATGTTGTAAATCACATTTTGAATGCTTATATCTGACAATATATTGCTATTATTTTTCAAAATTAGGAAAGAAAAAGTCACAAGAATGCCTATAATGCCATTGCAAAAAAAAATTATAATTCTAAGAGCAAAATATATACATTTTTAAAGTTCAACAAGTTTAGAATTAAACTCTGACCTTTTTTTCTCAGAATAAAAAACAACAACATTATTAGTCAATTCTAAGATTCTAAGAAAGCAATTGTAAGAGTAAGAAATAAGTAATACGCTCAAAATTCCCACTGTCATTTTGAGATCTCAACTTGATGTTCTAGGATTTGTTCATGTTCTCGGACTGATATTTGTTCTTTACTTTGGCAACACCTAAGCTTAAAAGCACCTAAGTAAATCAGGTGGTACAGTGGTCATGATGTACAAATCGAAGCTCTCCGAAAGTTCCTGCAGTTTTTCGTAATTACTAAATATGGCATGAACATACTTCAAGTCAATAGGAATTTACATAATTATGAATTTAATTACAGGGAGAATTTTCTGTTCTGAATAATGTGGATTAGACATCAGATATGATGTATTGAATATTAGATGTGTTGAATGTTTAACATGCAAATTCAGTGGGATTTACAGTGGAAGTAACACATTACAAATACTCAAATTACTGTGATTAAGTAGTTTTTCTCAGGAATTGTAATTTACCAAGTAGTTTTAAAAATGTGTACCTTTACTTTCCCTTAAGTACATTTTTAGTGCTGTGTCGGTACTTTTACTCCACTATTTTCCTTCAAACTGCAGTCACTACTTTATTTTTTCTTTTCTGTGGGAAATGGCTAAGTACAAAAATCAGTCCTGTGATTCCTGTCCAATCAAATCGCACATAAAAGTTAAATCGCATCATACTGAACAACCTCAAGACATGGGCGCTTTATAAATGCAGCAAACCATCTGGAAGCATTAAAAAGTGTCCAAAAAGATGTTCAAAATCTTTACATGCAGTGAACCAGAGACTGTTTAGACTGTATATCACTGATGAGAAGATGAAGGATGTTTACTGTATGATGACTGAAATAGCCAAATGGCCTTAAACAATCACTAAATGCACTACAGAATGTTACGTTTTCACACACACGTACAAATTGCATGTAGACACGTCAACCTTTCACAGCGTAATACTCTCTACACTCTTGAGTACTTTTCAAAGGGCTACTTTTTACTCATACTTTGAGTAATATTTACAACAGATACTTTTACTTTGCGTGCACTGCATTTTTGGGCAAGTAATGGTACTTTTACTTGAGTATAATTTTTCAGTACTCTTTCCACCACTGGCTATTAGCACTTTCATTTTTGTTAATGTGATTGCGGCTTTAGCCATTTTTGAATAGCACCTATTTAAACATGAAATATATTTTATGCATGAAACTTTAAAAATGTATTGTTCCAAATAGGTTTTTAAAAAAATTACTGGACATAGGGCTAGATAACTCCAAATTATAAATGAATTTACTCACATACAAGGTGAGTACAACCTCATGGTAACTATTTCTTCTGTGGAACATTTTTTGTCAATACATATGCTAGTGGACAGAAAACTGCTTATTACAGGGTTTCTGCAAGTCAAATTTTTTTTAAAGACGTTTTTAAAGACCCTTTTAAGACCATTATGAATTAAATTTTAGACTTATACAGGGCTAAACACTGATTATTTCTAATGGACAAAAAACAGTTGCCACAAAAAAAAAAACTAATATAATTATTTCTTAGCGACATATTTTAATGTGTCCAAACAAGAAAACTCTAGTTGTATACACTTTTTTCAACATATATATATATATTATTTTTTTATTAGAAGTTTCACATTGTTAAAAGTTATATTTATTATGGAGACAGTGACATAAATAATAAAAAAATACATTTCATTGAGTATAATGTATTATGCAGTGATATGTTGCTGTTATTATCATGAGGAATTGTGTAATTGTTTTTAGTTTTCTTTCCCTGATTAGGGAATAATTTAAAGAAATTGCTGTAAAAAATTGGATCTCTTTGCAATAAAAAAAAAACTTAAATATAAAAAAAAAAAGTTTTATTGAGATGGATTGTTGATTGGATGGATGTCGGCCTGATTGGGTAGCTTTACTTGGACAGGAAATTTAAGACCTGTTTAAAATGATTTAAGACCTACAGGACAATATTTTAGTGAATTTAAGACATTTTAAGGCCTAAAAGTTTGTTTTTGAAATTTAAGACCCCGCGGGGACCCTGTTATTAGTAAGGGAGTTTTTACACATAGTTCAGTTCTCTTGGTTCTTTTGGATCAAAAATAAATAAATCAACCATTTAGTACAAGCTAATTTTTCCTCACAATGCCATTTTTAAAGGGGCAGTTCACACAAAATAATTTAAATTGTCATTAAAGGGATAGTTCACACATAAATTAAAATTGTCATCATACTCTCCCTTTACTCCTTTCTTTCTTTTTTTGAACACAAATGAAAATATTTGAAGCTGGAAACCGGTAACCATTGACTTTCATAAAATTTGTTTTTCCCACTATAGAAGTCAATGGTTACAGGTTTTCAGCTTTCTCCAAAGTATCCTCTTTTGTGTTCAACAAAGGAAAAAAACTCATAAAGGTTTATAACCACTTGAGGGTGAGTAAATTATTTTTCACTTCTACTTCAATTTTGGAAACTATCCCTGTAAGAGCAAACCCTAAAGGTGAGCACAGCTTTCACTCAAATTCAAATCAACAGCATTAACAGAGCGTGTGAACAAGTGTGAACACGCTGTAAATAATGGTGAAAAAATGCTTGTGCCAGGACTGCAAATAATTCACTAGCTACATTTTTTCTCAAATTTCTATAAGACTACTCTCCGATGAACATGGGATTGACTGCTTAAAAACATAACTGAAAACCTGTTTGTTTACTAACAACCCTTTTAACAAGTAAATGCTTTTTGCTTGTTTGTATTTACACAGGCTGTGTGAATGATCGAGAGAAGCAGCTTCAACAGCTTCTAAAGCCTTTCCCAGGACAGAAGAAAACATGACAACATTCCAAATCAGTGTGAAAAACTATGCTTGACATTCCCATTAATCCCCACAATCGTTGTATTATGCACCTCAGGAGTCAGAGGAGCGTACATATTTAAATACCCAGAAGATATCATCATTTACAAGCTCAAAATGACATTGTTCTTGTTTTACGGTTTATAATAATGAGAATAAATGGCAATACATTTTTGCAAGTACATAAATAAATACTGTAGACGGGGGGCTCTGATGATGTAATGAAAACTGTTTATTATTGTAGATCTCATAAAAATAGCTGCGTTCAAAACTCTCAGCAAAATAAAAGCACAATCTGACAAATGATAGGACAAATGTAGATTTTTTTTGCGTGTTTTTTGCCTGATAAGTGAATGTCACACAGTACATAACATCCAATTGAAATGGCGCTACCTACAGTACATCAAGTATGGAAATAATAATGCACTCCATACTGTATGGCTGCAACCTGTACCAACTTTCAAGTCATATTCAAGTGATAATGCATTAAAAAAAAAAACCTACAAAACCACTACTGTCTTTGTTCCTGTAAAAATAAACAAAACATGCTTGGTTTAAATACATGAAAACCTGAAAAATCACCTGAAAAGTTCTCAATAAGTAAACAAACATAGCTTATAACTCGGGTCCACCTCCATCAAAACAAAGCTGCACCACATAAACCACCATAAGCAATCCAAATAACATCACAATTCAGTCGAAACCACTGAAAACCTAAGAAATGTCTTCCAAAACATTCAAAGATAAACAACGCTTTACACAAAACATTCTTATGTAAACTTAAATGTAACGAATGGATAAATAATCGAAAGAAAAGAAGTCCTTGTAAATAGCACTTTACAAAAATACACACTCGTTACAAAACATTCATTATTCGTCTCAAAAATATACATTCTTTGACCAATAGTGCTTACTAGACAAAACGCCACACGCAGACATTCTCAGCCATACCTCCTGCTAGTAAGAGATACGTACATGCACACTGGATTTAAGTACATTAAGTTCATTGTATAGAAGATTTGTGCGTACAGTAAGTAAAGATAACCTGCTTTTATGTACTTAGGCAGATGAAATAAATACGTCTTATTGATGCGACGCCTTCTAAAGTTAAACTGAAAGAATGGCGATGACTTCTATAGAGGATACATTATTAAAGGGGCTATATGTATTCATTTTGGTTACAGTTGCTTTTGTATCATCAATGTGTGAACAGCTTGTTGCAGTTAACTAAATACAAGACCTTTCACTTTATACACTGGTTTGTTGATGATAGCCTGAAGATGAGTATTTGTGCAAGGGCCTTGCATTCTAAGACACATGAAAGAAATGTTAGGTAGGATAATAGTGGAGCAGTTGTTGATATGATGCCAGTCAATTGCAGAAATTGTGCAACCACTTCCACATCTCTCTGATCAGCTGCTTGCATAACTGCAGTTTTCTAATAACTAATTTTATTGTGTGTTTATATTGTTATTAAGAGAAAAGCAGGCACGTTTTTACTTAACTTACTTATACAAGGTTTTCAGCTGCGTTGATGTTGATTTTCTACTTTATTTAGAAGCAAAGAATAAAAAAGGTGCATTAAATCATGTTAAGTCTCTTATGCATTACGTTTGCGCGAGTTCAAGCTGGTTGCAGTTCACCTAACGGCCACCGGTGTCGCTAATGATTTACAAATTGTACATATAGCCCCTTTAAAGGCAGGCATACACGGTGTGATTTTTGTTATTGTAAAAGCTTGTACGCACTTTTTTTTCATTATTTCCCAACGGGAGAAGTCACATGGTAATCATTGATGCTCGTATGATTGTGGCTTGAACCGCGTGAGAGGAACTTACGAGTCGATCTAATCGGTTTATGAGCTCCCAATCATTTTTAAACATGTCAAAAAAGTTTGGGAGCTGTCGACTTGAATTTATGAGGTTTTTGCAGTTAAACGAGCTGTAGATCGCTGTATGATGTGTCATGCATTACAGAGTCTTGATAGTTTACAGCGGACAAGGTTATAATTCACACACATGGGGTGACCAGGTGAACTGGCTGAAAAGAACCTGTATGTTTTGTGTACATTCATAGCTTGTATCGATAGCTGTTATATGAGAGAGAAAGACTCTAGAAGCAATGAAAGCAGTGTTTTCCTCTATTCACGTTTTTGGTGCAGAATTTCATGCGATTGCTTCGGAATTCGTAGGGTCATAAAATCATGTCGTACATCACTGCGTCCCAATAATTTCTACATAAAGCCACTCGTGACGTGAACATACGATCTTTTGACCATCAGAATTCATACCGTGTATGCCCGCTTTAAAGTACAGTCACATTTGTTCGACAAATTTTCATGGGCAAAAAAAAGGAATATATTTTCTGTCAAATCTCTCTGCTTTGCTTCCAACTTCGTTGCACTACAGACAAAATCAATGGACCTTTTTTGCAGATGAAATTTTGCCGAAACTTCCTGTACCTTTATCTATTTGAAAAACAACTACACTTAACTACAGGGACATTATGGAATTAGCTCTTTGTTTACAGTTTGCAAAATGGAAATGTCTTCGAGGCAACTGAAAATAGACACGAACTACTCTACTTGGAGTACTGAGCATTTTTCATTTTGCCAGTACTCTTGGTAGCTGATGTCACTTTTGCATTGCAGCCGTCGGCCACCGCTTTTTTACTGCCAGATCTTACTCGTACTTCACTGCTTTCAGCTATTGCACCATCCTTAAGTACTTTCTTGCCTGGCCCAAAACCATCCCTTTTCAAAGTGGCAGGAATCCGCTTATCAACCTCTCTGCATTTGGCTCCAGGTGAATCTTTCAGTCTCTCTGCCTCGCTTGACCTCCCAGTCTTTCCTTTCCTGACCGAAGAATGGGATTTGCCATTGGGGTTAAGTTCTTGAGATGGCCTGCGCACGTTTCCTGCAGCCTGCATGTGGTTCTGGTGAGCCTTTGTTGCTTGAGGACTGACCGGATGCTGGTTTTTCTTTGTGGTGTGGTTTTCGGAGGTGGAGGCCCGGCTTTCACTGCTGCTCCTCTTTTGGGTGTTAGCTGGAGGGGCTTTGCGCTCTAAAAGTGGGCTGAGGCGGGAATGCCGCTGGTAGGCATACGAGGAACAGCAAGTGCCATTGCAGAGCGTGTAGCGGATGTGGCAGTTAGGGCAAACCAGACGGGAAACCTGGCTGGACGATGGGCTGCCCAAAGAAGAAAAGAAGGAACGCTCACCCTGCCGAAAGCTTTTCGGAGAGCTTAGGCGTGTCGGAGGAGCAGTGTGAGGCCTTTGCCGGTTGCTGTTTGCTAGGACACTAGAGGCTTGACCTCTTGTTCGGATGATGGGCACAACATGGCGCCCACTTTCAGCTTGAATGGTTTGTATCTGCTGCCACTCCAGTTGAAGGAGCCGCTCCAAATACTTCTCAAGCTGCCCTACGGGTTTCGGCCGGGGAGCTCGCTTGCCCTCCGTGTTGAGGAAGATGGCGAGCTGCCTCAGGCTCCAGGTATTGAACGGAGGTGGTAGGAAGTCTGGGTAGCTGTAGCTGACGTCACGGTTGTCCACTGTCCTGGGTCCGGGGATGTGGGGATGCAGGTCCATGGTGTCGATCACCTCGGCTCTGAGGTTGAGCTGAGGAGGGGTGCAGGGAGAAGGCAGGACAGGGAGCCTCTCGGAGTCGGACAGGTCACTGGCACTGTCTGTGTCATCCTCCTTGTGCTCCAGGCGACGGAGTGCCTCCAGATCAGGGGCTCGCTTCTGCAGGGTGAGCTGCTGCAGCATCGGCTGAGGTGCCAAGGGCAGTGAGAGAGCGCGGCGGCTCTTCTCCAAGGTCACGTGGCTCTGTACCATCTCTCTACAGGACTGAGGCTCCAGCTGAATTTTCTGCTTCTCCTGTCCACGCTCAGGACATGAGAGTTTGGGACGTGGAGGCCTCAGGTCTGATTCACCCTGTGTACTAAAGGAATAGTGAAATATTTTAGCTATTTATTTATTAAGGCTGAAAATACTGATTGGTCAACTTCTTGATTAATATCTTCATCTATATTGGTTCTTAAATCATAAGACTGATTTTGTTAGTGAAAGTAATCTTCAGTAAACATTATTTGTAAAAAGCCAGTCATGAAGTACTTAATCCCAATATATTTTATATATTTTTTGACTCCGATAAGAAACAAAATCATCTTTCAAATTCTGTTAATTTTATCAAAAAATAAAACTGTAAATGAATGGGTGATTGTGATTGGGTGAACCCATAATGAATTCCTAGTCTACTATTTTTGCACAAAATAAACATGATAAAAAGGATTGTATTTAAAGAAAGAGTAAGAATATTTACACCACTTGAGAAGAATTTCACCTGCCATTGCATTTACATCATAAAAGTCCATTAAATGTCCATAATCGAATATAACCTTAAATTTCAACAAAAATATTTATTTACTACTTCAATTTGTTTTGGTGGTGGTAATGGACAAATGTAATGGACAACTCTGACACCATTGTCTTGTAATGTTTATTGTATGGTGACATAAATGAAAGGAAAGGCATAGTAAAGGATAAAAATAAAACATAAAAAAAAAGTTTAATAATCAGGCCTTAATGATTAATATTTATGTACTAATTTATTTTTTGGTTAATGAACCTGGACATTTACAATACAGTATATATCAAAACAAAAAGACAAAATCAAATCAAATGTTTACTGATCTGAAGCTAACTAATTTGTAAAATATTTGTCACAGCCCAGCCCTAATGTTACACAGCGTTCTGTAGTGAATAAATAATGTGCATTTGTTTTATGTTACAACTATTTATAGTTATTTATATATGAAGTTCCATATGTTCAGCAACACTCACCCACGCAACTTGCAAGTGCCACCAGTCGGACTCTTTGCTTTCTTTGGTTTAATGCCATTTTGGACCTTGGAAAAACAATAAAAACATTTAAATTGCTGTCAACACACATGATGCATCTTAATATCCCATAAATGACTTACAATTTCGGCTTTGGGCAGAGGATCCTTGTCTTGGCCTGGATGCAAGGGCACTGTTTTTTTGAGCGTCTTCTTATTCTGGTTCACATTTCCTCCTCTCTTATTGTTATTGCTGCAAATAAAGCCCACATTCTTAGTGACAGATTTGCTATGTAGTTATAGTTTAAATAAAAGCTCTGTTCAAACATACCTGGCAACAATCCCAGTGTTTTCTGCATTTTTCATTCTAACCTTCTCCTTCCCTGGCAGCTTCCTCAGTGTCGCAGATGCAGTTTGTTCCTGCAGGATGGGTCCCATCGCATTAAACACTATGGAGTGTGCAAAGCTCTCAGCTGTGCCCTAAGATGTCCCATTTGTGAACGCGTGCACGCACCGTGCGGATGAGCAGCACCATTGCAGAAATAACAGCGTCACTCATATATATTCCAGTTTTGACTAATATTTGAGCTGTCCATTAAGCAGCGTCGACCAACTTAATTTAACGTTAACATCTAAAAACGGACAATAATCACCTTTGAATCTTGATTATGAAACCCCCATCATTTTGCAGTGAGCAAAACGCGTTGAAATTGGCGTTAATGTGCATCGCTACAGCAGCTCGACCAGACTTGTTTACCTGCTGCTGCTTTGTATGTTCAAGCATCGTTGTCGTCGTGATGATCCTCCGATTGGCATGATGGGAATTGAAGTTTGTATGCGAAATAATTGCGAAGAGGGTTTTAATGTAACGGCTGGCTGTGAAGATTATTCGTAAAACGTGTCAGAAATTAAAATACGCGTAACTGTGTGTGTATGGAGCCGATGTCTTGGTTGTGTAAGTTTTGGTGTAATAAAATGTCCGGAAAGGTTGCCAGATCAAAGGGATACAAGCATTCTGACTCATATTACACTATATGTGACTGATTGAATGCATGTTTTGTGCTTGTCCCGATGTCCATACTTGTGGTCTTGACCACTTGCACATGCAAGAAGCAAGTGTACATTTTTTCCATAGGACTGAAAAATGCCAAAAAATCTGTCATCATGTACTCACACCAACTTGTTTCAAACCTTTATGCATTTTGTTTTTCTGTTGAACACAAAAGAAGATATTTATAAAAATGTTGAAGTAGCCAACTTCCATCCTAACCTCCTGGCTGCTGTTTCCAACGTTCTTCAAAATATCTTATTTTGTGCTCAACAGAAAACAGATTGTAAGATTTGTAAGATTTTTTTTTTTTTTGTAAACTAACGTTATAATGCACACTATCCATCTCTTTGCTGCATCTAAAATTGCATACTTTCCAACCCAACTAGTTGGTTTGGAATACAAAAACTATATTTAAAGTGTAATGTAATGGGTAACCAAAAGTTCTACACAGACTTGCACTTACTTGAGCTGCGAATGACTTGAAGAAATAAGCCCGAAAACTACAACCTGCGACAGTCAAGACCATAAAGCGTACAACGGAAGAACATGGCAACCCGGAGACTAACAGCATTTCCCGAGCGCAGCTGACACAGTAGCCACGCCCCCTGCGTTTGACATCACACTCCTGCCAGCTTTGCGCAGTTTGCATGAATTGCATTGTATGTGTGTTATATCACGTAGTATGCTTCACCTCTGCACAGAGTTTGTGTCGCGGTCCATATTATGAAACGCACGGTTTATAAAAACAGCATCGGAGGATCTTCAGATGAGACGTAAACGTAAACACGTCGGATTTTCCTGGTGAGTCAATAAAGCACGAACTTCAACTTCTGCCTTTCATGTTTGTTTACATCCAAAGTTATTGATTATAGACGCGTGCGCTGGCATTGCGACATTCTGACGGCTATGAAACTTAAGTTATGCATTATTATGCTCTAAAGTGATCAGCTGAGATTGAAATATCAGCGAGTCTGCAATGCTGACAATGTTGCAGTTGTGGTGTTACCAATGGCAGACATGCGTACTACCACTTCCTAGAATAGTTATACATTTTAATGACCTCTCTTTTTTGTGTCTCCCTAAAGTTCTCTATGCAAGGTGCACTGGAAGGAAACACTTTCTAATAAACATGGCCTGGTCTTTGGGATGTTGCCATAAAGTCACACCCCTTGAAGAGATGAATGCCGACCTATTTTTTACCACGGTATCGGATGGCTCAAAAGAAACGTCCACATCAATTTTCCAGGACATGTCCCGGTCAAAAACAGACAGCGAGAAGAGGCTGGTTAAAATTCGACCACCCAGCCCAAGAACAACTCCACGGCAAACAGCAGGCCGGAGCCTGTCATGTGAACCGCCAACCAAATCCATCATCCAGAGGCGAACGCAGTCCCTTCCCTCTCCATCAGAAAGGAGACGGCTCAGTCGTAGAGCCAATGTCCGATTTGTGGACTCCTTAGGGTTGGACCTGGAAAATGTCAAGGTTTTCAAAAGCGGGGAGGATCCGTTCATCCCAGAGCATGTCTTATTTCGACTGCTAATGAACGCAGAGTTAGCCTCAAGTAAGAGGATGGAGATATCGTTACCATACCTGAAACCCTTGTTCTCCGTCCAGCCTGGAGATTGTTCAGACTTTCTGGAGCTCCTTTGTTGCCAACAAGTATGTCTGGAGCGGGTTTTGTGCTATGAGCCTGGCATTATTGGGATCGTTCAAGTTGTAAACCTGGCATTTGAAAAGGAAGTGAGTGTTCGCTATTCTTTTACTAACTGGAAAAGCTGCTCGGAAACCACGGCTTACTGGGTTGCAAACAAATCCAATTCAAACGGGCCCTGCTGTGACACTTTTCGGTTTCATCTTCCAGTTCCTCCATTTATCCTTCATCCCGGGGCAGTGCTGGAGTTTGCGATTTGTTATAAAGTAATGGGCACTCAGTTTTGGGATAACAATGGCGGGCAGAATTACAAAATGACCTGTCAGAGTTATAACCTTCCAGTGCCAAAAGAATGTGAAGACAGCATGATACACTTTATCTGAGGACACTGAGGACTTTTTAGAGCACTGTTTCACTTTTCCATTTTACTTGCAACCACCAGCATTTTCACCATGTGATATATGTTGCTGACCTTCTGAGGGTCTTGCCATAGCACATTTTGCTTGTGAATAATACCTTGATGCCATATGAAATCTAAGATATATTTTTAAACTAAGATTTGTGCTTAACTGGACTGTAGCACTGAAAGTATTGTTGAATTTTGACTTGATAATGTAAAAGAGATTCAAAAAAGTGCCTTTACTGTATTTTTTTACGTTTCCCATTTGCACTTACTTGTGTGAGGATATTATTTTCACTATGTGGTAGATTTTAATAATGCTTGTGGACCTTGTATGTAAACACAGATGTGGATAGTGGTCCCTCACATACTGTAAAACTTTGCAATAAAGCCATTTGTAGACACATTGCCTTTCTTTATGTTTTTCATTAAGGGTACCTTTACATGACAACAGTAGAATACAAATGGAAAAATGTTGCTTTACTGTTAAGAAGTTTCGCGTATGGACGACAGTGTTGTCATAGCAATCCACATTCATTCACAGGGCTCGCAAAATCTGGTAGCCCGAAGTCCCGGGGCTATTGTTTTTTCAGTCGGGCTACCAAAATGTATCAACAGTGTGCCTGGCAGATACCCCGCTGGGCACGGTGTAGATAGATTTTGGTAGCCTGACTGGAAAAACAATAGCCCTGGGACTTCGGGCTACCAGATTTTGTGAGCCCTGATACAGATCCATAAAGTTGTCCTAAAAACTGTATCATGCATCCCAGGCCAGTAGTTTGTGATGTCACTTTGTAGAGAAACGCTTCGTGCACACATGGTAGTCCACTGCTGGTTTTGTCAAGTATTTGCACATGCCTGTAGACATAGCATGTGCTACAACATGGCATGTTCATTACGACAGTTTTCACAAAATCACATTTTTGTTGTTTACATCCATACAGTATAATTGTCAAATTCCTTGTTTTCTAAAATGTAAATTTTTACGCCCTCAACATCATGTTGCCGTGATCATGAATAGTCAATTGCTTAAGAAAGTTTTCAGGGTTTTTTTGCTGAAAATTGTGCACTGTATATACACCCTTTAATTTCTGTTTTTTAGGAAGTTCACCCACATAAAAAATTGTATCGTTATATGTAGTACATATAATACTGTTTATACTATAATATTTACAACCCTTTGGTAATGAATGCTACTGCATACTGTAATATTAACCATAGTGAACTGATAAACTATAATAAATACTGTAAAACACTAGTATAATATACCCTATATTTATATACAAATTAGTGTACTGGGTAATTTATAATAGTATAGTTGTTGTATTGCTACAGCAATTATAGCATTACATCAACAAATTATTTCAAGTACTTTAAGTTGTTTAAAAAACATTATAGTATTAACTATAAAATAATATAGTATTTTAGATGTGGCAGATTGTTTCTGTCACGATTCATCTTTTACAATCATACATGTACAATAAACAATACTACAAGTTTTGACATTACATTCCGTTTATTTACACCAATTGTTTCACTGATCAATTGATCAAGTTTGGACACTTACTAGTAATTTATAGTAATTTATTGTAAATATTAGCCTATAGTGTTTTTGAAGTATATAGAAGTACTTAAATGAACATGTTGTGATAATTATGTAGTTGCTTGTAGTACAACTACAAACTAATGATCTATTACTGTTCTAACTTCTCTATGACAAAATATTATACAACAACACACCACATTTTACTGTAGTAAAAATTTAATATAAAAGTATATAGTAAAAAAGTAATATTTAATAGCAAAAAGTATAAATTCTATTTATTATACTTTATCAGTTCGCTATAGTTAATGTATGCCATAGCATTCATTAACAAAGTGTTGTAGGTATTATAATATATACAGTACTTTATTTTATGTTATTGTTTCAAAACACTATATTTACTAAGAAATACTAAGGAAAAAAATTTATGTGGGCTAATTCATAAAATATTTCCAGTACCTTTTTGTTACACTTTTTTCTAGTTTTGATTACTTTTTTATTAGGTTATAATGTAGTGTCGCCCTAGTGAAATTGTAAATTTTCGGTCAGTTTCTAATCAAGAATCATTTTATTGAATCGATTCATTAAAAGATCCGATTCAGAAGAACGAAGGTGTTGCCAGGCAGTGGCCTCGCGCTGCGCGGCCATTTGCTGCGCGCGCTCGTCATGTCGCTTTCCCGCTTTATCTAAACAACGTTACGGTATCATCGTCAAACACGAAAGATATATTTTTTATAACAATTTTTTTTCTGTGTGCCACGTGAACATTTACGTCTTGTAATTTTATCTCAACAAACAACGCTAACTTCACGACACTTTGCTCATAATAAAAGTATGTGAGAGTTCCCCCTGAAGTCCGTTGAAACGTCAACCATAAATTAATCTGAGGTAAGATCTGAATTTAGCTGATAGGCTAAACTAGCCACGATTTACTCTATCAACTTATTAATCAAAACATGATCGCGTACAGCAATATATATGTGTTATTCTGCTGATTTTCGACGGTAATTAGAGTTAACGTTACAAACTGACTAAACTCCCCAACAACATGGTTACTTTATCTTCATCTTAAAGGAAATAAAGCACATAGTGTGACATTTCTTTCGTTCATTTAGTTTAATTCCTAGAATTATGAAGACTGACATTTAGAAAGTTCAGACAGATGAGTTCTCACCTTACCAGGAATTTATTCAAGTGTGTTTTCTTTGAATTATCTTCGTCTGAGATTCATATTTAATGCCTTCAACATTTAAAGCAGGTCGTCATCTGTGCATAATGGCACCTTTACAGGACCATCAGGTGAGAATTTAATCCAGAAGAGCTGTTTATTTCATCCTTTTATTTCTGGGAAACTAAATGCACTAAATGTTTCCTGTAATTATATGAGATGCTTTTTATTCATTTATGGGTACCGTCACAGAGCTCACATTATGTTTTATTGCTAAGGTGGAGAAACTGGTGGATGAGGCATTCAAACACAATCATTTTCAGGCCCTGGAAAAATTCTTGCAGAATGAAAGCAAGGAGGAAACCTCTTTGAGATGTTCCAGACAATTCATGACCAAACTGGATAAGCTGTTCATTAGGGTTAGTTACATGCAGGGCCATACAAAATCTGTGGACACACAGACCCTTTTTGTATTTCTATTCTGAATGTAAAAACAATCTGCTGAATGTTTTTGAAAGTATAGTAACAGAAAACTTAACAAATATAAAATAATAACAATTTATTTTATTTTATTTAAGGCTTAAAATTCAATAGATTAGAACCACTTGTTTGGTAAACAATGTAGGTCTCATATAATACATTCACTTATTGTTACTTTACAAATTGTATTGTATACAAATCATTAAACATTTACACAACATTCAATAAAAAAAAAACATTTATACATAAATATAAGTAAATAGATGAAACGACAGGGTCGGCAATCGGTATTCCTACGGGCGCAGATTTGGTGTGGGCCTAGTTATATGTTTAACACTACATACAACCATTTCACTTGAGTTACATGCATTAAATATCTTGTTTTTGCAGGAAATAGAGCGTGGAAATGTGGACAATGCTTGTCTTGTGCTTACCATTTTAAACAAACATGGTGAGATGCTGGTGTTTCCAGGAGGTGGAGGAATATCTGCAATGGTTGTGCAGGGATTTGTTAAAAAGATAAGTGTATAATCAGTGTTTCTGTTTTGTATGTCTGTTTTGGTGAAAGAAATTGTTTATTCATGGCTTAAATGTGTATGTACATGGTGCAGTGGTTTGAGAAGTCTAGAAAGCTGTGGGTGGAGGCAGGGCCATCCAAAAACGAGGGTTTGATAAAGCTAGCAGAGGACTTCTTTGACGTGCTGATGGTTTGTAATGACAGATTTTCCTATTTTAAATTTCTTCGATATCTCTTTTTATTTTTTTCTGAATTATATTGTTGTTTTTTTTCAAAATGACATTTTTTCCTCTGAAGTTGTAATTGTTTACAATGCATAGAAAAATCACTTTTATAACACATTTTTTTAATTTCAGGATTTATGATTAAATGCAAAATCATTATAAAGACATGAAAAAGTACTATTGAACATTTTAATTAATTACACAATCTTTTGATTACTAAAATGTAACATTTCAAATGGAATAAAATAGTTTGATGCTCTTTAAAAGGCTTATATTTTTATAACTGGACTTTATAATTATAAAAATTGGACTTTTAGAATATTAAGTCAGCAGATTCATTCCAAATAATCAAAATAAGTGCATGAAGTGTGCATAGCTATAGAAAGCAGTCATTGAAATTGAATGAAAATTACATAAATGCTTGAAACGGCAGACATAGTGAAAGACTTCACTTTTTTTTTAACTTTTGCAACAAAAACAAGAGAAGACAAAATAGTAAAAATGAATAAATAACAGAGTAATGATGAACAAATAACATAACAACAATAACAATAGTAAATGTAAAACCCAAATAAATAAATAACAAAAAATAATATTAAAAGCTGAAAAAAAAAGAAATAAGGTTGGAGGAGGTGATGCATCAAAGATTTAAATGGATTCAATCAATGAGCAAACTTAGCAGCTTAGAGTAAAAACAAGTTATAAAAGGTTGCCATTTATCATGAAAAGAGCCATAACTGGCATACCGAGAACATCTTGTCTTTTCTACCTTCAGAAAGTACATGGTATCCACAAGCCAGTCATTAAAATTTCAACATTTATTGCTGCGATCGTTTAGAAAAAGAACTAAAACAAAACAAAAAAGTACAGACGAAAAAAATATTAACGTTTTTTTCTGTGTATACACACTCACACACATACTGTAGTACAGTAGTTAATCTGATTTCTGCATTTCATTCCACCTTTGCAGGTTGTCCATGAAAGTTGCAAAGAAGGTGAGTGTTTCGTTTAAGTTCAAGAAACGGGGAGGTTGAACAGCACTCTGAATCCAGTTCAATCTGTGTTTTCCCTCAGGTGCATATGAAGTTACAGAATCTCTGCTTAGTCATATTGGCAAACTGGCCTCTGATGCCAAAATAAACATCATAATTCAGAAAGAGGTATGTGATTCCATGCATTTATCAATGAAACCTTACCTCACCTTACCTTATTCAGCAACCACCAGTAACCTTTATGACCATATTAAAAACTCATTCTACATCTCCAGTCATGACACTTGAGCTTTGTGTACCCAGACCTTTCCAGAAATAGAAGACTGAATTAAAGGGGCCAATGTATGAAGGATAATTATTTACTCTTAATGACAGGCGGCAAGGAAACTCAATGCTGTTCTGGCAGAGATTCCCACGGAACTGAAAAAGAAGAAGAAGATCCTGTCGTCTCAAGAGGCCTCATCTATGATGTATGTTGGATGATGATACATTGTCACTCTCCTGTGTCTTGAAGGATCCTTTAGTACTTAACCAAACATTAAAGTAGGGATGCTCCAATATGCCTTTTTTCCCTTCCCTTACCGGGTTTTGATTGATGCAGCGTTCCAGTTCGATACTGTGAAAAAAATGCCAGTGCTGCTGAATTACCTAACAAATTGTATACCTCACAGTATGGAAGAGAGATGATTCTTTTGTGCAAGGCATTAGGCTAGACTTAAATATTACTTTTTTAACATCGAAAAACAAAACAACCGAAGAATATATTGCATTATGCAATAACTATGTAAATTAATAATTATTAAATAATTGTCCACTGGTTCAACATCTAAATATAGAAGTGGCTTCACTACCTTAATAAAACGTATAAGGGCCAGTTGGCGTTTCTGTGTGGAGTTTGCATGTTCTCCCCGTGGTCGCGTGGGTTTCCTCCGAGTGCTGCGTTTTCCCCCACAGTCCAAAGACGAAGGTGAATTGAATAAGCTAAATTGGCCGTAGTGTATGTATGTGTGTGAATGTGAATGTGTATGGGTGTTTGCTGGGTTGAGGCTGGAAGGGCATCTGCTGTGTAAAACATGCTGGATAAGTTGGCGGTTCATTCCGCAGTGGCGACCCCTGATTAATAAAGGGACTAAGCTGAAGGAAAATGAATGAATGAATGTTTGCCATTGCTGTGGTGCATGCAAACCACACATTTGTAACTAGTTATTAATGTTGTACAGATACAGGGACACTGGAGCATTTTAAAGCCGCGAAGATCAGCTAGTCTATAAGCTGACATGAGCGATCCGCTGATGAATCGACTGATCTTTACTGCTTTAAAACGCTCCAATGTCCCTGTATCTGTGGTTATACTCAGAAAACAGCAGTGAGTTTGGTGAACTGATGACCTTCAGTGCCAATCACAGTCATTTCTGTTGAGCAGGTAAACACAATAGCAAATCAGTGGTGTTCAAGAACGCGCTCAACATTGCTCAAATGTTAGCGGGAAATGCACGTTTTTAAAATTTCAGTACCGATTGGTATCGAATTCCAGTATCATGACAACACTCCTACTTACAGAAACTGGTATTGTTTCTCTTATGTGAAAGTATTTATTCGTTCTGGAAAGTACCTGTAGTCTAATATGCTTGCTTTTTAACCTGTCATCTGTTCTGGTTTTAATTAGGATTGGTGTGGCCAGTCGAATCCTCAAAGGCGGAGGTTTGTGCAAAAATCGAATGAGTATACTTCGAAATTCAAATAAAAGAAAAATTCAATTCAGAGGAATGAAAAATCACATCTACATTCACACAATCTACATTTTTGCTGCTGTTTAGATTATGACCTGCAAGTGTCTTTAATGGAGGCCCTGTGCAGAATGGTTTTACCAGCTCAGAGGAATGAACTAGCAGACTCCTGGTTCACCATGACCTTTGTCTCCTCTGCATTCAAAAAGATCAAGGATTCTGAGTTTGAGACTGTAAGTATGACCTTGCATACATTTTGTTTAAACTGAACTCACGTAGCATTTCACTATGTTTTTTCTGTATATTTGTGACAGGACTGCAGAAAGTTTCTAAATATGGTCAATGGCATGCAAGGAGATGGAAGAAGGTAATATCTTAATGCCTTTTGACAGCATTCCCTATTTCACATATTGTATAATATGTCTTTGTTTAACTTCTCAAAGTGTGTACTCCTACCCTTGCCTGGAGGCGTTTTTGGAGAAACATGAGGTTAGTTTCACATTTAAAAGGGAATAGGAAAGATTCTGTTATTATGTGCAGTTTTGAACTCAGTGTATATTTCTGTATATTTCAGCTGCTTATGCCAGAGGACGAGAAGCTTGAAGCATTCTGGATTGACTTTAACCTAGGAAGCCAAAGCATCTCTTTTTACTTCAGTTTGAGCAAGGATGCCCAGGTTATAATGACTCTTGTTTATCAAAGTCAGAACATTGTGCATTTGACCTCAGAAAAAAAAATGTAGTATAGAAATAAAAATCTTTAGTCTCATTTGACAGTTTCTTGGAGAAAATGAGTAAATATGTGTGAATGTAAGAAGTTCTTCCTCTTTTCAGGATGTCCAGTGGAACACTATGTGTATAGTTGAAAATGAGGTTCAGAGTTACACAGTAGAAGGTAACAGCCATTGCTTATCTTAACTGATCGTAAAACCTACTAAAACTGTAGTTCTGGATCAAATTGAAACCTTTTTGAAACCAGGATTTGCTCTTCCTATATTTTACTTTCTAGAGAAGAGTGGCAGGAAGGTTCTGCATCTGGTTCTGACTGAGCCAGTCATCTTTGACAGCTTAGAGGGCTCCAGAGTCATTCTCAAATTCAGCTCTTCTCTAGACATCCTGCGAGCCACTGAGAAAGTGTTCGGTCAAGGTAAAAACAGGGTAAGTGTCGTGGCTGACGTTATTTTAAATATCACTGATGTGTATCTCAAAAAGATCTGCATGTACACTAAAATCCAAGTTATATGATATAATGAAGAGTAGAAATGTCAAGAACCAGTTCTTCATCTAAACAGAGCCTTTCTGCAGTATTGGTTGTACTTAATACAATGTGAGATTTTTGCTAGGAGATATAGAGTCCCTAATGCCGAGTTCAGACTGCATGATTTTCAAAGTAGTCGCTTCACAGATGTTTTCACACTGCATGACTATCTGGGGTAGTGTTCCTTCGCTGCTGTGTTTACACTGCAAGATGGATCGGCGACAGTCTCACAACTAAACACACTCGAGAAGTGATATGGAAACAACACAAGATCACGTAGTATATCTTTTGTTATTAACTGCATAAGAAAGAAGCCTTTAGTGGGGTAGAAAATGTACTTATTTTGCTCACCTGGGTTTTGAAGGGAATTAACAAATTCTTTTTAACTTTTTTCTTTTTCGACCTGGTTGTGGTATTGCTCAGATGACACGTCAAACAGACAGTGGTGCTCCTGCCAAATTTCCACTAGTTTTTCCTTAATTTCTTGGGTCCAAATAGACCAAAAAGAAACACTTTTAACTTCTCCAGCTGGCCTGCAGATACCCTTACTAGTGGATGCTGCTCTCTCATTGGCTGTAAGTAATCGACGGTGTTATTTTCTATCAAAACACATTTCACATGGCATGATTTTGAATCGCCAACAGGTCCAGATATTTAGCATGCCAAATATCCCACGGGTGTTGGCGACTCATCGGCGATTCTCTCAGATTGCGTCTTTGATAATTCACACTGTGTGATTGTCACTAATGTGAACGAGCACCGATTTGCCTGTGATTTCAGGCATTTTTAGTCGATTTCTCAAGACCTGTCAGTGAGTCAAAATCAGGGCTAAAATCATGCAGTCTGAACTCGGCATAAGTGTAGGTTGAACCAATACAAGAATTCCTTTTTACCTGTTTCAGTGGGTTTATTTAACAAGAGTTTATCTTCATTCATTCATTCATTTTCTTCTCGGCTTAGTCCCTTTATTAATCTGGGGTCGCCACAGCGGAATGAACCGCCAACTTATCCAGCATATGTTTTACGCAGCGGATGCCCTTCCAGCTGCAACCCATCACTGGGATACACACTCATTCACACACATATACTACGGACAATTTCATTCATTCATTTTCTTTTCGGCTTAGTCCCTTTATTAATCTGGGGTCGCCACAGCGGGATGAACCGCCAACTTATCCAGCATATGTTTTAGGCAGCGGATGCCCTTCCAGCCACAACCCATCTCTGGGAAACATCCATACACACCCATTCACACTCATACACTACGGACAATTTTAGTTTACCCAATTCACCTATACCGCATGTCTTTGGACTTGTGGGGGAAACCGGAGCACCTGGAGGAAACCCACGCGAACACGGGGAGAACATGCAAACTCCACACAGAAATGCCAACTGACCCAGCCGAGGCTCGAACCAGCGACCTTCTTGCTGTGAGGCGAACGTGCTACCCACTGCGCCTACGGACTATTTAGCCTACCCAATTCACCTTTACCACATGTTTTTGGACTTGTGGGGGAAACCGGAGCACCCGGAGGAAACCCACGCGAACGTGCTACCCACTGCGCCACCGTGACGCCAGAGTTTATCTTAATTATCATTATTATTTTTGTAACTATTGTATTTTCTGTATCGTTTTTATTGGATGTCTGCAGCAATATGGTGATGCCCATAACAAGGACAACAAAGTTTGCTACTACTACTAAAGCATAATATAACTATAGAAATAGTATTATCTTGAGTTGAGCTTTTATACTTGTGTTGTTTTTTATAGCTTTATACTATATTTTATTGGTTCAAATCTATGATGAATTGTTTGACATAATGGTTACTTGGATCTCATAATTTTAACCTCTCATCTGGAGAAGCTGTACAGCATTATGATTAAATCTCCTAAGGGTAATGAAACGGGCCTATTAAGTGTATAATCATGTCTTTGGTGAAGCTGTCAAAGCATAGCAGTGATGTTTCCCTCATACATTCCCTCTTGTTTTATGTCAGACATCTGTTAGGAAGACCTCTATTGTGAAAACCCCTGTTCACATCAACCTCAGTTCACAGGAAAATTCACAGGTACCTTTAACCCTTCAAAGACTAGATTCTATTCGGTACATGAGTTTTTAAGGCGACTAAACTTTCAAAACCTTAAATGCCTAATATACATCATTGCTGTAGTGTTGCTGTAGTCTAGTATAGTTCACAGAAAATGTACATTTGCTGTTAATTTACTCACTCAGTCTATTGTTAAAGGCACAATATGTAAGATTTATTCATTAAAATATCCAAAAACCACTAGAACAGTGTTATGCTGTATATATTTTATATAACTTAGGTACTTACATTATTTAATATGTTTTAAAGAATAAGCCATTTTAATTAACTAGTGACACGGACCTTGTCCTGTGTGGCCAAGCTAATGACATCATACAAACCTTTATACGTCATACACCCAAGTTTTGAATACTTCTGCTCATCTTAGAACATGATGAGTCTCATAGGATGTAATGAAGAGCACAACTAACATGATTCCACACTCAGTCACATCGTCACCAAATTATACCTTTTTTATTGTGAATACACACCCTCTACTGGTGAAAATCACATACTGTGCCCTTAAAGAAGATTTCTGGATCGCCGGTGTTTAAAAAAATGTCAGAAGTCAGCATATACAAAATAAAATATAAAACCAGTAGCTCCAGACGATACACTGAAATGAAACAAGATGTCTGTGCAAGGCATTGAAAATTAATTACAAAAGTATTACCTTTAAACCATAGCATCGACAAAGAGTATTGAGTGTATTCTTGTGACAAATGGACAAATACAAAATGACCCTTGAGCTGACACTGTTTGTGTTTACATAGGTTGCATCTTCCAGAATGAACACAAGTACCATTTTTATTAACTAATATAATGCATATGTCCTCCCTCTGTGTTAAAAACAAACAGCATCTGCTCACAATCACACATATGTCATTATGTGACAGGAAGTTTGCCAAGACTGTGGATTAAAGATAATAATTCTGTGTAAATATGTTCCGTTTCTTGCACATACCGATAGTTAATGTCAGGAGATTCAGATATTACATTTGTTTTATATATATTTATATATTAACACGTTTTTAACTATCTGTCAAACAAACAGGTTTTTGTCCCTGAAAGTCAGGTGTCCCCCCCTCATGTAGAGGGAAAAGGGTCATCCTCAGTGAGGCACAGCAACCAACATCCAACACCAGTTACAACCAGTGTCCCTCAACCGGTAAGACAGGATGCTCATTTTATAAACAGAGTAATTAATAATTATCCATTAGGAACTGTTATATTGATGCTTTGTGAGAGCTATGAATTAATCACAGATACTGTTTAATTGTCAAAGATGATCCCTCTGAAGCCATTCATGAAACACACCTGCTGTCTGATTTTTACAGCTCTACTTTATTCTCTGTTTGTTAACACCAGCTGCCTGATGAAAATATCTGTGATCTAATTTGCTTCATCAGGGCGTAATTATAATCATTCTTGTTTATTGGCCCGTGTATTCAGGCGTGTTATTAAATTAGTTGACCTATATAATTACCTCTAGTGAACTGTTGTTGACTTGAAGCTGCCGAATATGAGGGCAGTGACTTTAGCTCATTTAATGCTGCTGTCATTATAGCTTTGTGTGTACATGTTAATGGCATCTTAGTGCTCAAACATGTCTTGTTCTCTAACGCTCCAAAATGCAAATCTTCTTTTTTTTTTCAGATGGTAACGCCTAAGATGAAGGTGTCTGAGTCTTGTACCTATATTACTGGTAGTGTGGGCCGTCAACAGGGAAGCAGTTCCTCCAGCTGTGTGCTCCCTGCATGTATGTCTATTAACATCTTCATGACTTCACTCAGTGAAAGATCTGTTAATGTTTATTTCCACAATAAGACTGATTAGTTCAAAAACAGATTAATTCAGCAGTGGAACCACAGTGTTGCTCTGAGTCAGATATAGCTGACTTTTTCCAGCCCAAAAGCTGTCCAAAACCTGCCCGAATTCACAAAAAACGCCCAAATATTAGATTAATATTCATTCATTCATTCATTTTCCTTCGACTTAGTCCCTTTATTTATCAGGGGTCACCACAGCGGAATGAACCGCCAACTTATCCAGCATATATTTCACGCAGCGGATGCCCTTCCAGCTGCATCCCAGTACTGGGAAAGACCCATACACTCTCGCATTCACACACATACACTACGGCCAATTTAGCTTATTCAATTCACTTATACCGCATGTCTTTGGACTACGGGGGAAACCGGAGCACCCGGAGGAAACCCACGCCAACACAGGGAGAACATGCACACTCCACACAGAAACAGCAACTGTTCCAGCCGGGGCTCGAACCAGCGACCTTCTTGCTGTGAGGCGACAGTGCTAACCACTGAGCCACCATACCGCCCCCTAGATTAATATTTCATTTAATTTCAATTTATTTAAATCTGAAATTAACCTAATTACTTTAACTGTCATACTTTTTTAACCATACACCAACCAACACAACAGTCACAGAACCACAATAGTAAAATTACAACATAACTGGATCACATCGAAACACTTCACCCCTCTCCCCCTCACACTGCACTTGTTGTTGTGTGGATTACACTACCTATAAGAGTATGTTTTACTTTCGAAAATGGGGTAAAAATTCGTCCCATTTGGCATGTTAAATTCTTTTGAACATATTTAGGTGCGGCTTGTCAATCAGACAATGCTTCTATGTTTGTTCTTGCTGTCATTTGCGGAAAAAAATGATCGATAAAAGTGTCATGATAAACCTCTGTGAGTTTAACTGCAGGCACTGCGTGATGGACGTGCACGGGAATGGGAGTCAGATTTTTATACAGCTTTCCTTCACCTCCTCTTGCGGGTGGGCCCATGCAGGGCTATGCACTGGTCACTACTAACTGAATGGAGTAGGAGCACACAGTTATGTTTTGTTAAATAACTTGCATTTCAAGAGTTTACACTTAGCTGATGATTGATTATAAAGCTTGTTTGGCATGCTGTCCCGGGAGAGAGCCCTGAGCTCATAAGATCCTCGAGCCTGGGGCTCCCTCCCGTTTGCAGGGCGAGAGGGGAGTTTGAGCTCAGGTAGTTCTTGAGAACTCCCCCCTGATGACAGATTATTAATTGCAATATAGAGATATACTGTTACTGTTTACTTATGACACATGTTTTTGGACTGTGGAAGGAAACCAGAGAACCTGGGGGAAGCCCACGCGAGCAGGGCAAGAACATTTAAACTCCGCACAGAAACGACAACTGGCCTGTTAAGGATTTGAACCAGTGATGTTCTTGCTGTGAGGCAACAGTGCTAACTACTGGGCCACCATTCTGCCCTATAAAGGGAAAGGTGGAGGAGTAGGGGTGGAAAGGGGGATTCTTCAAGGCGAAGATAACTAAAGTAAGAAACTGCTTATTTATAGTGAGTAAGGAATCATCTGATTGGTGAATCATGCATTAGTTAATGCGGGACCAGCCGTGATCAATCATAAGCACGTGCTCCTCTCGAAATTAATTTATAAATAAACTTTACATAAAATTTACGTTTCACAACCACCCAAATTTTGTCAACCCGCCTATACCCGTTTTTAACCGCACAATCAAATTCAAAACCACCCAATTGGGTGGAAAACCGCCCAATCTGGCAACACTGGATGCATAAACGTTCTGCTCTGATTTCGGTTGAAAATGTTTTTAATTGGCAATGCTGAAAAAAAAACAAGCACTTTTGTTGGCAAATTTAACATTTTCTCAATATTGACTTCTTGTTTGTTAAACTTTTTAACAACAATAGAAAAAAAAATACATTTATCACATTTTGTTTTCAAGTATGATATTCAGGACAACAGTTCTCTTGCTTGTATAATATTACTTAACTACATCATATTCAAACATATAAAACAACCAATGTAGGGATATATTTTCTACAGTCACGTAGCAGAAAACACTTTCTGACTGTATTCTATGAGGCTGCACACAGTGAATGCTTTTGGAATGCTTTTTCTTCAATGTGACTGACAGACTCAGTAAAGTCAGTTCAAATATTGTTAAAACAATTATCATATTATCATAAGCCCAATTTTACGGGATCCGTATTACCGGTTGTCTGTAATCTCAATGCTGTGCTCATCAACCATGTCTGTAATTTGGAAAAAATTAAGAATTTTCTTGTATATCCACTTCTTATGTATATTGCCTATTCTTGTTGAATCGCTGAATGCCTCTAAAATTGTAAGTTGCTTTGGACAAAAGCGTCTGCTAAATGAATAAATGTAAATACCATATTGTGCCAAACACCCAATCAGCATTTCTGATTTGGCTAAGATTTGGTAGTGTCATGTATCAGTTTGCTTTTGCTATGCCCTTTTATTCATATCGCATTACACACACTCTGTTTAAATCTCTGTGATTTTGCTGATTGTTATACACAATTTTGTTTGTAAAAATATTTGTTGCAAAGATTGTCTCTTA
>CAIGQV010019951.1:4190037-4224366 GCA_903798115.1 Danio jaintianensis | reverse complement strand
TACACAATTTTGTTTGTAAAAATATTTGTTGCAAAGATTGTCTCTTACGTTTTGTGGAATAAGTGTAACCCATTTTCTTAACTCGTCTAATCTGTGTAACATTTCATAACTGATTTGATGCATATATTGTAGTTTCGAAGCCGATGGTGAAGCCAGCTCTACAGATGATGAGCTCTACAGAGAGGAAGAAAGAGACTGAGCTTAGAGACCTCATGATGTCGAAAACATCTTGCAATGTGACTTCTCTTAGTTTTCACTGTGAGAGCAACCAAAAGAGGGCCCATGCAATTTCAGCACAGGTATAACTTCTGTAGAAAGTGAGAGGAACTTTAAAAGTACTCCCAAGTTTATACTGATTTAGACTAAAAATAGAAGAAAACTGTTAAACTAATGAAGTCATATGTGTGATTTTGTAATCTCCCGTGTTTTATTAGTCAACCCCTGCTGCTCACACTGAAGACCAACAAAAAATCAAGAGTGTAAAAGCCAAGGAAAAGAAGTTGCACAAGGTGATCTGAATGTATATACTTATTACATTATTAGATTGTTCATTTCATATTTTGTAACATTTTCTGTAATTTTTATTTTATTAATTAATTTCTTTTGATTTCTTTGCAGCATATTCCTGTAGACAAAGTAGTAGAGATGGTGCAAGATGACAAAGAATATGAAGAAGATACTTTTGGTAATAAATGAAGCATACTGAGGAAATGCAGCTGCTGATGTTGACATTGTTTGTAATCTTGACATCGTTTTAATCTCTAAAGATAAAGGCATTGTCCCGGACTCCCAACCTGTGAAAAAGAGAAGCTTAATGTGAGTTTATCTCGACTGTTATTTTTGCTTAGTCAGTTTTACCATTCATCTAGGTTGGAGAATAACAGCACATTCATTCTGTATGTATGTATGTCAATCTGCTTCTTATAATTATTCAGTTCACCAGGTCTCTGGAGCTTGAGCTCCAGCGTAAAGAGAGTCTCGGTATCTGGATCACTGATTGCAGGGCAAAAGGATGCCTCTAAAAATGGTGATATGTCAAGTAAGTGACCAAAAAGAAGAGAGCATAATGTGATTAATTTGTTAAGTATGCTGTATGAGCAAAAATGTTAAACTACAGTACATAGTGCCCTTAATACTTAATTCAATTGGTCAGTCCTGGTTTTCTATTGTAGTATGTATTTGTACAAGTTGTCTGCAGGGTCTTAAAAAGTCTTAAAATGTCTTTACATTTTAAAAACAAAATTGTAGGCATTAAAAAGTCTTAAATTCCCTGAAGTATTGTGTTGTAGGTTTTAAGTAATTTTAAACAGGTCTTAATTGTCCTATGTCCATGTAAAGCTACCCAGTCGAGCTAATACCTATCCAATCACAAACAATTTATCTCAAAAAACTTTTAACAAAAGGTACATTTATTGACTCTATTTACCAATATGGTTTAATTATCTTTACATTATGCTTACATGCTTGCAAAAATATTTGTTTAAAAGTTTTCCATCTTTTCACATCTACCTGTTGAAAAGTTATGCTGAAAGAAGGTGTATATAACTAGAGTTTGCTTGTTTTGACACATCATTTTTTTTATATGTTGTTAAGAAATATTTAAATCTGAATTTTTTTTAATGGGACAAGTAAAAAATATTTTCCACTGGACATCCTTAGTGTTCAGCCCTGGATAAGTCTGAAATTTAATTCATAATGGTCTTAAAAAGGTCTGTGAAACCAGCAGAAACCCTCTTTGTATTAAGACCTCTATACTATAATTTACTGTTACTGTAAACCAGTACGTTTCTCTTATCATTCTGCTTTCTCTTCACAATAAAATTAGGTAATTTGCTGGGTTCAGGTTACACTACACTATCAAAAACACTCACAAAGTGAATAAGGGCACACTAGGCTATCCGAACCGTACGTGGGCGCGTTTGACCCCCATTTCCTGGTTCTTTTGACAAGTGTGAGTGCTGCGAGTTGTGCCCAGGTGCGGTTCAGTTGGCCGGCCCTGGCCCGGTTGGAAGAGGTGTGCCAGAGCTCGGTTCAGTTGGGCTTTAGCACGGTACGCTTGTAGAGTGCAAAGCACGCCTGAGCCCGAAACTGAAGATGTGACGTCACTTTTAAGGGACTGTTTCATGGATTTATTAATCATTCTTACTTTTTTCAATGAACGTGAGCTGTCATAGTTTATTAAAGATGCAAACCCCTCGCTGTACGTCAGCTGATGCCTTCAGCAAACGTGCTAATACCTGCAGCACGAGGACTTTTATGATAATTTATGAGCGTCAAAAGTTGTGGAGCTGTCAGCAAAATATTTGACTGCGTGTCACTGCATATCAAACGTCTAAAAATGAAACAAAACAATATAACTAAAGCAATGTCCACTGTGCTGAGTGAGAGCGCTTTTTGTTAAACTGAACAGTCGCATCATCGATGACGTAAGGCTTGAAAGGTAAAGATGCAGTGTGAGTGCAGGCCGTCAGGGAAGAGGGGAGGGGGGATGAGCGTGCTTTGGCTCGTTTCAACACAACCGTGGCTAGTGTGAGTACGCCCTAAGTCTAATTGTTTACTCTCTCAGTTGGGCAGCACACCTATCTTAATTTACCCTGCATCAAAATTATTTAGCTGGAAACACTGCTCTGATATATTGTCACTTTGTGTAACCTTGCTCTCTGTGTTGTCATCTCCAGATGGTAGTTCTCTTCCCCCTCCTCAGCGTCTGTCTCCGGCACAGTGTGCATCCAGATCTCTACCCCAGAAGCAGCTGCACACGCAGCTCACTCAGAGACTGGAGGAGGTGCTGAAGGAGCAGCAGGGTACAGATGGCCATGCAGTCCAGAGAGGCTCTTCGCTGGAGCCCAAGACTGCAGGACAGGAGAAAGAGGATGCGGAGAAATCAGTCAAATCCTTGCCTGCTAAACCTACACAACAGAGAAGGAAGAGTAGCAAAGTTCAGGGCAATACATCAGACCATGACAATGTAAGACTAATTTTGTTAAATTTATAGCCCCTTTCACACAGTGTAATATAGGTAAATATCCGGAAAATTTCTAGAACGACTTTACCAGTAAATTAAAAAATGTGCTGTTCACACAGGAAGCAACATTCTGTAATTTTTCCGAAAAAAGGACCATTCACATATTTATTCCAAAACACTGGTAAATTCTGACATCATTAACCAGAAATTATCTCAACAAATTATCCCTTGTATTTGTAAGCATGAAAGGGGTCAATTTTTTGTTAATGGTTTTGCTTTTATTTAGAACTTTAGCATTCATGCTTTTGTTCCAGAGACAAACCAAAATGCCGAACTATCGGAGAAAAATGTTGTCGCTAGCATCTGAAGGCAGAGACGCTAACTAGCCAATTAGAGCACTGTAGATCGTTAATGGATAAACTTCAAACTTTTTCAGCAGTAGGTGAGGAAGAACTGTCTAAACTGATAAATTCCTCCAAATCAACAACGTCTATGTTAGATCATATACCAACCAAATTATTAAAACAACCTGTTCTTAACATTTTGAATTCATCCCTACTTTAAGGATATGTGCCTAAAACTTATAAACTACCTGTCATTAAGCCTCTTATTTAAAAACCAAAGCTTGATCCCAATCAATTAATAAATTATAGATACATTTCCAACCTGCCTTTTCTATCAAAGATACTAGAAAAAGTCGTATATTTGAGAAATTCCAATCTGGATCGATCATTTGCTGTTGTGATTGGCCAAAGTAGACTCATGTAAGCGCGTTCCGAATGTGTATGTGCTTATTCCGTCAATTTTCCTTCTGTGTTCACACAGAGCAGCATTCTGGGACATTACGGTATTGTGTGGAAGGGGCTTATGTCTCATGTACTTAAGCTTTCTACTTTCTCCCCATGAAAGGATGTTGAGGGGGTTATATTAAATTAAACTGTGCCTTTGTTGTTGATGTTCTGAAGATGACAGATGTAACAGACAGTATGGTGAAGATGATATCCAGACATTACAAGAAAGGTGCCAAAGGAGCATCCTCTCCGTTTAACACTGTGTCTACAAAAAGGTGACATTCGTGTTTTTACTCATCACTTACCTTTACTTCTGGGCCTCACATGCAATCACATATTTATCTTTAGATATCTGTTCATCAAGAGCTGTGGCCCATCCTCCACTGTAAGTCACATTTACACAAAGTCATGATTGTTCAGGTATATTCAGTTGTACAAATGTCATGCTATGTTTTTTTTGCTTGTTTAATAGGAGAAAACTGCTGTGAAGAGATCAAGCTTGCCGAAAACGGATGAAAGAAACAAAAAGCCATTACAGAGCATTGAGTACTGCGTTTTAGTAATGTTTCTCTTCTAAAACATGCATTATTTGTTCAAAAAGAGCTGTTAAAAATTATTATTTTTTGTCGTGTCTTCAGGGATATTTATGCCTTTACAGAGGACACACCAAAAATTTGTGTGGTAAGTGTGGTAAATTTTATATATTTAAATGATGATAATGGTCATTAGTTCTTGATTGTTTTCCTCTTCAGAGACAGAAATCTTCTGACGCATCCAGAAGGGAAAGCAGGTAATTGTACAAAACAGCTCCCTCTAGTGTTTAACAGTTGAACCTAACAGTGTAGTTAATTTATCCTACTTATCTCTTTTCAGTGAACTAAGTATTTCTCTGAATCGCACCAACTCTGCTAAAAGGCCTGAGTTACCAAAGGTTTCACATTTCTAAAATGCATTTGGTTGATTTCACATACAGTATGCCTATTAAAAATTGCACATTTCATATGATTGTGTTTGTTACATTCCAGGGAACTAAAGCAAATGCGAAGAAATACCTGTTCAATGATACAGACACAGACAATATGACAGATATTAGCTGGTTAAAATCAGCCAACAGGAAACCTAAGCCTAAAGTAGCAGACTACAGCAGGCAACCGGTTAAACCCACCTTTCCACCAGCTGACTCTGCATGTAAACTACAACTATCTCTATATAATTAAAAGAAAGATGTATTTCATTACCAGTTCTAGAACTCTGTGCCCGGTTGCATAAAGCACCTTAAGTTTTTCCCTTAAGTATAACACTTAAGGGTTATTTTACTCTTACCTAAGAGAATAATTGAATCCCTTTAAACAGCTCTTTTAGGTTAGGGAAACCATTAAGTGTTTCACAACATCGACACAGGTTTGTCATGAAAAAAATAAAAATAAAAAATTTATATATATCTATATATATATATATATATATATATATATATTGTTGCCATGGTCACGCTACTTGTATTTTAACCCAGTGGCAATTTTACAGAATACCTTTTTGAACACGAACGCCGAAAAAGACTCATCATAAGTCATCAAAAGCAGTGATTTTAATGTGCATGAGACAGACATTCACCCAGTCCAGTGTCTCTCACACACACCACCGACATGGTCACATTCACCCAGAGACACAAAACTCTCTCGACAACAGAAAGTCAGTCCTTGTGTTCTGTCTTTAATTTGGTAGCACCTGCCATCTGAAGATTATTGTGCATTATCAAAACGGCGAAGGTTAAGGTCGAATTTTTCCAACCTTAGACTAAACTTAAGGCAATGACACTTAGCGGTTTACTTAAATGAAATGAAGACATTTAAGGAAAATTCTGACGTTTCACTTTTAGAAACTCTTAAGTAACCTTTAAGGGTTATTTCATGCAACACACTTAATTATAAGGGGAACATAAGAAGATCTTAAGGAAAAATTATCCTTGAGGTGTTTTATGCAACCAGGCACTGATGGCTATGTTTTTGTGGTCACTGTAAAGAGAGATGTCATCTGTTTGACTGAATACCAAACTATTTATTTTTAATTTATTGATTGATTTTATTTCAGTTAAATCACCATATACACCTGTGCCTTCACCAAAGCCAGTGAAAGAACAGACCAAGGCAAAGCGGGTAAGAATAAGCATGCTGTCATTTCACTGATTATATCTTTAAGATTTAATAAACTTTTGTTGCTCTTTTTTTTTTCCTTTAGTAATATTTGCACCCCAAAAAACTGAAAAGGTCACCCTAACTACGCTACCAATAAGAAATCTTTCTTTTCATATGTGAAATATTAAAAATGGCCTTGTCAGACTGGCAAAAATAGGTGTTTATTTGTAAATATGCATGGTAATGTGTTTATTTTCATGACATTATAAGCTGGATGGGTGTTTTTGCAGCCTAGCTTAGCTTGAGTGGACTGAGCTTTGTCTTGTGGATATCAGAGTGAATCTGCACTGTAAAATGCACTCATTAATTTCAAAATAGCATTTCTGTTTCCATTATATTCCCCCATACATAAGCTGATTACACCTTCTTTGAATCTGCAGTATTGTGTGTATTTTAGACTTATTAGTAGTAATCATTCCTTTTCTTTTGGATTGGATGGATAACAGAAGAGGCAGAAGAAAGTGGCCGAACATGAGGATAAATGGCAGCCAAGCATCAATAATAAGAAAACCACAGGACGACCTCAAAGAGTCACAGCCTTAACCAAAACCTACAGAGAGCCGTCTGACTCAGACAACCAGTCCAGCCTGTCAGAGAGCGAAAAAGCACCTCCCCCTAAGGCATGTGATTGTTCTTTCAGCACAGTTTATTTAGGGCATCTTCATTAATGTAATTGCCTTTATTGAAGGCGTTTAGAGTCAGGATAGACTAATGATAGCATTCCTGATGTGGTTTAAGTCTCGTTTCTCTTCAAACAGAAAAAGGCAGTGGTGCGACCAGTAACGCCTCAGGAGATTGTTTCAGCTCAAATCGCAGCACAAGAAAAAAGGAGACAGAAACCCTCAGTGGACACAACCAAGCAGCATGAGAAGAATGGACGAAAAATGGCAGAAACAGCCTTTGCAGAGATTCAACAAATTCAGATGAATGATAAAGGCAAGAAGATGTCTAGTCCTGAGCGTCTCACCGGGAACAAAACCTCATGGGCCAGACAGAAAGAAACCTGGGCTGCAAGACTATCTTCCACATTTGCCTCGCCACCCTTCATTGAGAAGATGAGATGTAAGAGTGAAACTGGCGTAAATTAGTTATTTTGTTTGTACAAATTTACATACAAATCAATAATTGTTCTAAAACTTAATCACACTAAATTAATTCAATTAAAAGCCTGGTATAAATGCCAGAAGCTTGTGTAATTTGTTTTTTATTTGTCTCTGTAGCGGATGAAAAACTAACAACAAACCGGCGATACAATACTACACCTCTGCGTTCTCTGTCCATCTCTCCAATTGAAGCAGACTCGCCCCCGCTGGAGCCTCTCATTCCTCTCAAAGCGATACAAACCTCTTCTCTCTATAAAACACCAGGGAGTAAAAGTGCTGTAAAACCTCCTCCTCTCTCCATAACACCTGTTTCCACAACCTCCAGAGGCTCTAAGAAGAGTTTACCTGCTCCTCAGGTAAACAGGAATACATCTGTAGGGCTGCTATCTAAATCACATTCATGGAAATAGCAAGTAATGCTGTAATACTCACGTCTGATTCTGTCCTCCTCTTTCAAAAAATGTAAATATAGTGCTGTCAACTAATTAATCACAATTAATCACATCCTAAATAAAAGCTTTTATTAACATAATATATATGTATACTGTGCATATTTATTTTGTGTGTGTATATATAAATATTTTGGTATATACACATATATATATATATATATATATATACACAGACACACAGTGAGTACACATACATTATCTAAATACAAAATTTTATTTTGGATGTAACTAATCATGATTAACCATTTGATAATTATTTGTATATATATTATTATTATATTATTTATTATATTATTTGTATATATTTATATATAAAAATGGTGTTTGAACATTTAAAAATTATCAAGATATTTGTAAAATGTAAAAATTTCTGTAAAAAACCTTCTAAATGTAAACTCGATTAATCGTTTGTCTCATTTATGCCATATTTATTTCCTCACTGAAAAGATCAATATCTTAGTGTAACACAAACTCACCTGTTCTCTGTCCCACTCCATCAGGTTGAGCTGAGTCCTGTTCATTCAGTACTGTCCCAAAGTCAACCACTCACCATCAAGGAGACCCTGAATTCTCCAGACCACCAGGAGGAGCAGAGAGTTGCCAAGAACAAAACCAGCCCAGCATCTTTTGAAAGGAGGTCTGTCATTTCTGTGACATATAGCCAGACGTCACACAAATCTGTGAGCAACATGGCATCGGCACTTACTGAGCTAGAGGTACACGTTTAACTGTTTATTTCTGAGTACACTTTTGGTAGTAGTATATTTCAGTAACACACCCTAATTTTTTGGTTTGATTTATAGAAAACACCAGTATGCAAGAAAGGAAGTAAAGATGAATTTAAGTCAGGTGATTGAGTTTTTAAATACCGTGTGGTTTTATATATTTATTTGGTAATATACACAAATAAACATCCTAAATATTCTTGTACTAAATGCCAATCAGGTCCATCAGTCCTCCACACACATGTCATCCCGTGCCACTCGGAGGACGATGAGGACAGTGAGGAGGACAAAGAAAATAAAGCTCCTTCTCCTTCTCAGCTTGCCCTGAAAATGAAGCCAAGGAAGTTGTTTGTGCCTACTGAAAAATACTGGACTCCTAGTAAGGGTATTTATCACTTTTTAATGTACCTACAGTACAACAAATTATCTGCCTAAAGTTTTTATTATGGAAACACTGTATTTCAGGGGTCACCAACCCTGTTTCTGGAGAGCTACCTTCCTGGAGATTTCAGTTGCAACCTTGACCAAACACACCTGTCTGTAATTATCAAGTGCTGCTTCAGGTCCTACATAATTGGTTCAGGTGTGTTTGACCAGGGTTGGAGCTGAATTCTGCAGGAAGGAAGCTCTCCAGGAACAAGGTTGGTCACCCCTGCTGTATTTGATGTTTAATAGAAAGCAACAGTCAGGTTCCAAAAACTGCATTTATTTTCTCCATAGGGAATTAGATTTTTAACAGTAACTGATAAACCAACGTTTGTACTTACCCATGATGTTGTACAAAAAATTCCACCAACTAGAGAGATGCAAAAGTCACCAAAAGAGAACTTTAGCTCTGCTCAGTTCAAGTATTTTTCTAAAATATTTAAATACTTGTTTGTGTCTATTAAGGATGTGCGCTACGACTAATTGAAATTTTGTTAAAATGGAAGTTTTGTATTCAACTAGTCTAAAAATGAAACTGTTTGAAAAGAAATAGCATTAAAACGGCTTTTTAAAACATAATTCATAGGTTATTTCATCTTAAAACAATAGAATGGAACAATGCCAATTTAATTTACCTCAGACCATGTGTTTTTGTTTATTGAAATTAACATGTTGCGTGGTCTGGTGTAAGACGTGACCTGAGGCAATTAATAATTATTCCTGCACATGAAAAAGTGTGCTTGGCAGGAAATGAAGGACCATGCAGAGATAACAATAAGGAAGTCAATAGAGATTTGGAAAACACATGGTCATCCCACACCACCACTGTCGTGGGTCTTGGTTTTTGAGAAATGGACGGCTCTTTCCAGTAGAAATTCGAGCTTATGCTATGCATGGTCATTTTTGGTCATGCCACATATATTAATAACTATTTTTAAAATAATGTATTTTTTTTTTTACATTTTATTCTGGTTTGTTTTTTATTGTGTTAAATGTGATGTTAAATTGATCATGATTTAAGTTTTATGAATAATTTTATCTTGTGTAGTCGAATAGTAGGACTTGTACTGTTTAGTCGACTAGTCAATAAGTATATGCCTAGTGTGTGTATGTGTATGTACAGGTTTCATTTTTCTGTTGAACACAAAAGAAGAATGCTGGAAAACAGCATCCACTGACATCCATTGAAAAAAAATGGCTACCTGTGTTCAACATTCCTCAAAATTGTTTCTTTTGTGTTCAGCAGAAGAAAGAAACTTGATCAGGTTAGGAACGTGGATGGCAAGTAAATAATGACAGAATTTTCATGTTCATGTTTTTGTTTGAAGTATATAAATTTTTTTTAAATGGTGTGCATTAAGAATTTAAGTACTATTTTATTGTGTTTTTCCTTTAAAGGGACACAATGAGCAATTAACAAGATCTTTACTTTTAATAACTTGCAGGGACTTCTAAATCACACATTTTACAAAACATTTCACAGTTTGCACACATCTATTTTGGTCACAAATGTGTTAAATGCTCACACTAGCAGCCATGTCGATGCTTTATATATGATGTCATTACCAGCAGGTCTCCAGACACTTATCTGGATTGCTCCTGGTGAATCTGAATGAACTTTTTGTTGGTGTGCCTCAGGTCCCAATAGCAAACCACTGATGAAGGATCAGAGCAGCTCAGAGGAAGAAGAGGAGGAGGACATAGTTGCAGAGAACAAGAGAAGAAAGAAAAGTTACCAGAGAGGCCTGACTAACAGGACCAAGGAACCAACTATATCCAGTAAGTTTATGGGCACAAAAATGATGCTAAAATTTATATACATATGCTATAAATGATTTACTAATAACTGTACACTACTGTGCAGACAGTAATGCTGGGTTTACTTGCTCTAGTTTACTTACAGAATGTTTTCCCCTCACTTGAATTTTTTCACAGTAGATTATTTTGAGGTATATTCCGCATATTCGCAGCAAAAGCGTTGCGCATTCATACATACTGTACAGTCATAATTTGCCTCTATTCACACGTTTGCATTGACTTTGTTTGTAATTTACTCACGTGAATACTTAAGCGTTTGGTGTGAACCCAGTATTAGGGGCCGATCATATATTGCATCTCTTGTGCAAAAAAGTTTAAGTTTGTTATTTCAAATGGAGATGCGTGGCATGTGGCATGCGTGGTTTAAAACCTCTCAACTATTCACGTCATGTGACAGAAACCAACCAGCAGCCTTTAAACTGGTTTTTAGTTTCTCAGATTCCTTTAGAAATAATTCTAATCTTCTGATGTGGTTCTCAAGAAACAGTTCTTATTATTATAATTGCTAAAAACAATTGTGCTGCTTAATTATACCATTATAAATGACTTCACTGATACATTTTGATCTATGTAATGCTTCTTTACTGAAAAAAAGTAAAAAAATTCCAAACAAAAAACTCCATAAGAAAACAGAATGATTCCGAAAGCCGTAGTATTCCGTAGTATTCCAGGTGGGTGTGTGTGCTTGTGAACGTGCTCAAGTGTGACTCGCGAGTATATATATGTCTGTTTCCTGCAGCTGAGGAAGTGGAGACTCTGTCATCCTGTACGAGGTCTAGTTGCAGGCATGTCAGTGTGGAGGCAGACATAGACCTGACACAGCCTGCTCAGGAGGTGCGCTTTATCTGCCATCAGTTCAGCTCAGACCTTAAGAGCAAGATCAAGGTGCTTGTCATCTCTCTTTTCGCACTAAATCAGCCCTGACTTAACACACCAGCCCCATCAAGCAACTGTTTGAGGATTCACTTCCTCAAATAAAAAACCTAAAGCATTCAGTGAGTGTTCATTAGGCTTTTCCGATGATTTGTCTTTGCTCCCATCAGAATCGCTGCAGGATGATGGATCTTTACACCAGTCAGTCTTTGAAGACCTTACAGCAGCACATGTCCTCTGTCCATGTAAAAGTCCACCAGTACAGGTTAGACATGACCTTTGACAAAGAAGAGGTCAGAGTTTCTGCCCTAAAACAGGTCTGATGTTTACCTGCTTTTCTTTCTTTATCTTACCCTCTATAGTTCTCAGAGGTTGGAGAAAGTTAAACAAGTCCTTTTGAGTGAAATACAAAACCTTGAGCAGGATGACGTTGTTTTGAGAAGCATGGAGGAGGAATTAATGGTAAGGAGGATGCTGACTTGTTAATAAGAATAATATAATTGGTGGAAGAATAATGTGGATTTGCTTTAGAATTGTAATATATTTGTTCATATTTAGATATAAGTTTAGCGTGTGCAGGATGGTTATGTATTAGCTGGTAAATTATTACTGGAAATAAATAGAAGCATTTCTTGTTTAATTGTTTGAAGAAAAAAATTAAATATGGGTAAAATGGCCCTTACTGGGCGGCACGGTGACTCAGTGGTTAGCACTGTTGCAAGAAGGTCGCTGGTTCGAGTCCCGGCTAGGCCAGTTGGCATTTCTGTGTGGAGTTTGCATGTTCTCCCCATGTTGGCGTTGGTTTCCTCCGGGTGATCCAGTTTCCCCCACAGTCTATATACATGCGGTATAAGTGAATTGGGTAAACAAAATTAGCCATAGTATGGGTGTTTCCCAGTACTGGGTTGTGGCCGGAAGGGCATAAAACAAATTCTGCGTAAAACATATGCTTGAATAGTTGGCGGTTCATTCCGCTGTGGCAACCCCTGATGTATAAGGGACTAAGCCGAAGGAAAATGAGTGAATGGCCCTTACTGGCCCAATAACTAACTATTCTGGTTGAACATTTACCGATTGTATAAATGACATCTAACAGATATGTAAAATAATAATGAAACTATATATTTTTACTCAAATTTAAAAGTGCTAATGTGACCACAAATTTAGAGAGACACCGATTGATTTCAGCTGGTTTCTGTACTGAATCTGCATAAACTGCTTTGCTTTTTATTGCAAAGTCTATAAATAGAATGTTAACAGAGGCCAGAGACATGGAAAACAGAGCGCAGGTGTACCAACAGACAAAATATTGTACTAAGTTGTAGAGGTGCATTGGGAATAGCCAAGCATCCACAGAATAACATGTGATATTCTGCATTAAGTTTAATAATTAAAAAAAGATCAAGATTGTGGAATTTCTCTGATTGGTGGATCTCAAGTATTCACATCTCTTCACTTGTTCCACATTTTGTTAGGTTATAGCCTATCATTATTTTCCACAAAATCCTGCAAACAATGCCATTAATATTGCAACATGAAAGAAGTTTGTTTGAAATCTTAAAAAAATATAAAAAAATGGAAAAGAAATGTACATAAGTATTCACAAACTTTGTTGAAGCACCCTTGGTACCAATTACATCCTCAAGTCTTTGAGTGTGATGCAACGAGCTTGGCACAGCTATTTTTGGGTACTTTTTCCCATTCTTCTTTGCAGTACCCCTCAAGTGCCATCAAGTTGTCCCGTAGCCACTTCTTTGTTGTTTTGGCTGTGATCATTGTGGTTATTGTGCTAATAAAAGACTCCAGAGCACTATGGAGCAGGTTTTTTAATCAAGCAAGTCTCTGTACATGGCTGCATTAATTTTTCCCTCAATCTTGACTAGTCTCCAAGTTCATGCTGCTGAAAAAACATACACGGGATAATATAAGATAATATGACACTGATAAAATTAGCAATTGCTCCATATTTTACATTTCTGTACAGACAGTTTACAATTTGATCTGTTAATAGTCTCGTACAATCATGTGATGTGATTTCGCAGGTCAGAGTTCACCAAGCTTAAACTTTGGAATGCAACAATATGTGAAACTTGTCCCATGAGCTTGCATTTATGGTCTCCCGCATTCGCTTTGGTATGAATGGAACTCCATGGGGCGAAAAGTGTAGTGTGACGGCAGCTTAAGGCCCTTCTTTCCCAATTGCTCAGTTCGCACTAGGGTTGGGCAATGTCGACCAATTTGGCATCGTACGATGTCTAATGTGGAACATCACGATGGACGATGGCATCGTCGTCGTAGGCGGCGGTGAATTAATTATTTATGAATAATCAATTCATAACGAATTAATTATTTGCAGCCTACCGTTTCAACTACCTGACCCTCATAGTCTTTGTTTTAACATTACCCATAACCAAATCATAAATAAATAAAGATAAGTTACACACAAATTGCCACCTGTCAATCACTTTTTCTGCGGGACTCTGACATGAATAGGCAGAGTGATCTGTGTTGTTATAATGGCGTCGACAAACTTGGTTGGTAAAAAAGGTGCACAACCAACAGGAACCAACCAACAGTATCTGAGGTTTTCGCTAAAATTACAAAGTACAAGCGTGAAAGCGGAAGATTGAAGCAGTGTACTGACGCTGTGACACGTTACCTGATAGATTCAAAAGACAGAAGAGTCGTTAGATGGAGACAAGATGAATTATTTATCACGTTTAACAACTATAGTGAGATGCGATCCAGCGGTACATTCTTGATAAACTGTCCGACGTGCACTGCTATCTGGGGTGAGATAGCCTACACTGCAGCACATGACAGTGTGTGCGTGTGTACGTGTTTTTGTGACATGTCAGGACACAAATCTGTATAATAACATAGGTATGACACAGGTATTACAAAAAGGAGGTGAAATATGAGGACACAGCTGATGTCCTCATTTCTCAAAAAGCTTATAAATCACACAGAATGAGTTTAATCAGAGAGTAAAGCTGTACACTGTTTCCTGTGATGGTTGGGTTTAGGGGTAGGGTGGGGTTAGGGCAATACAAAATACGGTTTGTGCTGTATAAAATCAATGGAAACCTATGTAATGTACCCACTTTTCACAAAAACAAACATGTGTGTGTGTGTGTGGTCACGTAATGTGCATTTTCAGCGGTATAGTGTGGAGGGAGATCTTTTCAGAAATGCTAGGTGAAACACCAGTGTGAACGTGGATCGTTTTTTTTCTAAAATGCCGTTTTAAAACTAAGACATATTAATGTAAACGGGGCCATGTGTATTTTTCGAGAGTGGGTTGCTGCTGCGACTGGGTGGGGCGGAGGATCGCGATGCCAGCTCAGCATCGTGATGTCTATTGGCCATCGCCGATGGACGATGGCATTGTCTATCGACCCAACCATAGTTCGCACCTAAGATCAATTTTGAATATCACGGCAAAGGTCCCTGTAAATAGTCAGGTTTTCTGAATTAATGTCCTGTTTTTGGTTCACTCCCACTCTCAGTTCACTGTTGTGTTCATGTATCGTAAAACAAACCAAGACATTTCTTTTCAGAGGTCTAAGTCTGCTTGTGTGGTTTAGATGGCTGCATTCATACATACTCAATTGAACCACACTAACAGAACAATTAGATGTTTTAATCAGACCAAGGCTGCCAAGTGTGAACACACCCTAAATCTTACAAATATTTTCCTACAAAATGACAGAATGAAATATAAAATATATCCATTAATAGATTTTTGTGAGCTTATTGTCAATAGAAACAAATTATGGTGGGGTGTCATCTTGCCCTGTGCTGTATCCTGTCTTATCTATGTTGATTTGAACTGAACGGACATCATTCCAATTCACTATAATCTTCTATGTGAAGCTGCTTTGACACAATCTACATTGTAAAAGCGCTATAGAAATAAAGATTAATTGAATTGAATTGAATTGATTTAACACTATTCACAGACTTACTGGGAAAAGCAGACCTCGGCCTTCCACACCTACCAAGAGAAAAGAACAGAGAGGTGAGAATACATAAACATGAACACAATTGATTTCCCAGCTCTGATGTTAAAGCAGCTAACTGTACTTTGATAACTCTTTCTGTACTCGTAATAATATGTAATCATGTCTACAAGACTTGTTTATGACTGAAATGTCTGTGGGTTGTTCTGGGGAGCAGTAATAAACAGGCTCTTCCAGACATTCTTAGATGCACCAGGGGAAAAACAGCAAGGTTTACGTAATTCTGGTTATTTGTTCACTCTATAAGGTTATTATGGAAAGAATCTTGTGATTTCTAAAGATTCTTTGAAAAGTGGCATCTAAAGGCTGGATTGTTAAGAAGTCAATTCATTCTGAAATTTTAAGTCATTTAATGGAGTTGCATAATTCCTTTTAAAAAATCAAGGCGACAGCTGATCTGTTACAACATTGAGCTCTTTGTGCTGCTAAGTTAATCAGTAAAATGCACACCAAACAAGACGTGATGTGCTAGAAAATTACTTGGCAATGTTAAGCAGGTTTCCAGGATTTTATCTTTTTTTTTTTATTATTCAAACGGAATGACTGGTTCATTCCTTTAAATAACATAACAATCATTCCCTTTCTGTTCTGCACTATTATTTGTTTTTACATTGGATTTGTAATATGCTTCTGTTAGTATCAAATTTCTTGTTGCGATTAATTGCTGAAGCTTTTATCAGGATAAACACGCTATTATCATGATATTGACTTGAGCTGCAAAAAAGTTTTCTTTAACAGATATAATGAATAAAAAATACTTAGGAGTATTGTTTTATTGGATAAACAGCACGTCATGATTTTGCCAAGTACAATGCAATCCTGGATTAACATCTATATTGATCCTGGAATTATTACTAAAATCACGTGGAAGTAATAGTTGGATAACAATCAAGTAGAAGTGCATAAACCTAACCGTAAGCCTAAACTTAACATAAACTCTAAATGTATCCCTTAATTCTGATTGGCTGATTGTAATGTTGTTCCAGGATCAACATAGGTGTTAATCCAGGAACATGTCCTACTTGGTGAAATGAGGTTGGCGGTATAAACACGTTCAGAGAAAACATTAAACAAATTAAAATGCAAAAGGATGATAATAAATTGCAATAGGCCACACTTTACAAAAACCTCTCATTAGTAAATGTTAGTTAATGGATTAAAATCAGTGAGAAATATAAGAATTATAATTGAATGTTATTAGCATTCATGATTATGATTATTTTAATACGTTATTAGGCATTAACTAAGACATTAACATCACCCGAGATTAATAAATGCTTTTGTAGTTACACTGACTTTAGTTAAATTAACTGATGTTAACAAATGGACCTTTACCGCACAGTGTTAACAAACAAAACTATAAATAGTCACAGCATTTTTAGTGTTGTAGGTCAGATAAACATGAGAAAATGTTCATGTTTGAAAATCAATTGTATATTAAGTCTTCAGTCATTTGGTGCTGTGATGTGGGGCTGCACAACATTGAAAAAAAAAATGACATTGCAATATTTTTTGTGAATTATATTACAATATTGAGTGTACTTTCACCAGATGAGATCAATGCCTCTATTTGTAATGGTGCATTCAAACATAACATAGTATTTCAAGTTATAAACATTATAAAATATACTATATTATATTAAACTTGCTTGCTCACACAGTCACAGGCCTTAAAAACACATGCAGATGATGATTTTTTTGTAAATTTAAAGTTAAACTTTGCAATGACTTCACAAATGATATATGTCTTCAACTGTGGCTCCTGGTTGACTATAATCCCGACTCGACATTGCAGATCCTGCGATGTGACTATTGTGGATGCGCACATTGCGATATCGATGCTGAAACGATATATTGTTCAGCCCTACTGTGAACAACCACTGCCAATACAACAATCTAAATATTCTTAAAAAGCACTCTAAACGTTTAAATGTTAAATAATTATTCACTGTATTTTTAAGACCACGCGATATCAATATTGTGCATGTTCATTATCACAATAAATTGAATATCAGCATATGTCTAATTTGTAGAGGTATAACGAATCACGGTTGATCTGTGATCCCTACAGATCATGACCCATGGTTCGGAACACACATGACCCCTGGATTAATACCTTTTTTTACATGTAGATTAATCCAACATTTGTAGAGATTGCAGAGAGCCCCCGAGTCATTCAAATCGCATGTGTGAAAACATTTAGGCTTTCCTGTAAAATATAATGATGGCAGAAGAAGTTGTGGTGGCACCTAGCCAAATGTTTTATTAGGTTATTAAAGGTGTTTTCTGTCACTACTTGTTTAGCCTGCATCATTCAGTGTATAGCTGCACAATTACTCATTAGAAGATCGGGGTTTCAATTCAAACACCCACGCAACATAAATTACAAATGATGATGATTTACATGTTTATTAATCCTTCGATGTGCTGCAGAGATTCTGTTTTTACCCTTTTTAGTTAGTTACAAAGTTACAAACAATTAAATAACACAGAGTCATTCATTGAAAATGACACTGAAAATAAATGTGTTATAAAATTATAATGTTAGATTTATACATTTAGCATTATCAGCAACAGTAGCGAAGATCATTTTTCACAGTATTGAATATTTTACGATTTATTTTTATTCAGCTGCTTATTCTTGATTTTTATTTTATTAGAATTACAGGTTCTGAGTTATGTTTGTTAAAACCAAAAGTTTCAAGCATTAGTGTTTTTGTAATAAGTGGAAAGCAAATTACATTTGTCTCCTCCTCTTTTTGGCTGATCCGAAAAATGATCCGTTAGACCACTACTAATTTGTAATGCTAGTGCTTGTCTTGCTCAGATATGTTTTGTTTTGTCAGACTACAGAAGTTTAAAAGCACGATTCAGACTGATGTGTGTGACAGTCTAGAGTACGAGGAACAAGTCTTCTCTTTGGAGGTGAGGACCTGACTTTTTTTGAGTATCGAATACTGCAGTGGTGCAAAAACATTTTAAAGGGGATATACGTAAGAATTGTAACAAAAAAGCTATTCTGTATTATCAATGTGTCATGCAAATCAATTGGACTAATTGAAACTATAGACCAGAGGTGCCCAAACGTTTTTTTAATGATGTGCCAAAAGCAAACTTGATTGAGGGCTGTGGCCCGAAGGTAAAAATATCAAACTGTATTACATTCAAGTTTCCATGATTAATTTCCTAATTTATTTGATAATGTATAAAAATAACTACAAAACATTGCTTTAAATTTTATTAACTAATACAGGATATTTTAAAAAGTTATAATGAACTTATTACAGTAAAAACATAAACAATCCCATTAATAACACAATGTTGAATGCACTAAGCTGCACCTGCCTTTGCCTTGATTTGCTCACCGATTTCTTGTGCACTGCCCTCTGTCCGATTTTAAAAAATCTGATTCATTTACAAAACAAAACAAATGACAAAACAAACAAACAAAATGTTACGTTAAATTTCGAAATGACGATCTCTGTCAAAGATAGTTGCTTATTTTCCCTCTCTTCTCAAATGGGATGGTGGGCCAAATCAAAGGTTAGCATGGGCCAACTTTGGCCTGCGGGCCCTAGTTTGGGCATCTCTACTATAGACTCTTGTTGTCAGATCTGCGTAGACTATAGTCTCAGACATATTGTAAAATCAAACTAATAATGTGTAGTGTAATTTTCAGTACATTACTGTATTTGTCAATATACTTGTTTCTTGCAGACATATCCATATTGCTGTTATCAGATGCTTTAACTGCTGTTTTCTCAGTCATTGTGCATTTATTTTGTCACTGAGATGAAAGAGCACAGCCCATATTTGCAGTACATATTCAACTAAGTGTCACTCTAAGCAGAATGGACAGTTTGAATGATTGTTGTCAGTATATTGCTGCACGGAATAAGCATTGATTTAAGCATTAATTGCCTTGAGTAGAAAGCTTTTATTGAAGCAAGGTTGCTTATATTGCAGATGTCTTCCATGAAGAAAAACATGAAGTCAGTTCAGGAGCGTTTCTTTAAGGAGATGGTGAGAGAATGCACAAATACAATAGATATTTTATATTTGAAGTCTTACAACTCTGCAGGCTGAATTATTATTATTATTATTATTATTAATTTATTTGTCTTTATAGCAAGATGAGGATTTGACAAGTGTGCGAAGAGGACTACAAGCCTTGTTCTTTCCAGATGCATCCAGGTTCTGACTTGAGGAAGAAAGGTCCTTTTGAAAACTTTATAAACTATTCTTTAAACATGTTTGATTTTCTGAATATTATTAACAATATGTTCTTTTAAATACTACTTAGAAGGTTAAATATATTTATACTTAATGCTGTTTATTTATGAAAAAAATGGTTTGCTGTAGATAGTTTTTGCGCACGTTTGCTTGTGATTTTTAATGTGAATAATGAATAACTGAATGAAAATAAGTAAATGTTATAGGACCGAATGCCGTTATCTGTGACGTACCACCTCATAATTACCTTCATATTTCTGTGCGCAGACATTAAAATTGAATGCTGGATTCTGAACCCATCTTAAGTTAATTGTATGCATTCACTAGCAATGGCCTTAATATGCAAAACTGCCTTATAGGTTGAAGTTATTAGAGGTTGAAAAATAAAGACCATTTTTAATCAAAATAATTTTCTGTCATTCTGTCGTTGAGAGATGTATTTATGGGTTACACTAATACAAATGAAAGAAAAATGTTAGTTCTATCTAGTAATAAAGGTAATAAAAGGCATCAACTGGGGTATGATTTTATTTATTGTGAGACGCTACCTTTTATGGGGAAGGAAAAACTCAAACTTGACAATGTAAATTAACACACCAGAAAAGATAATCGACATCAGCTAAGCCAAAATAAGTTTGAAAATATCAGTAAAAATCCAATATTGTGCATCCCAAAGGTCCAAGAAAAAAACAAAAAAAAAAACACCCTGCACATTTTGTGTCTTTTTTAACAAACCTGATTCAGATCATCAGCACATTAACAGAGACCAGCACAAGAAGTGATCCTTGTGTGTTAAATAAAAGACACAAAATATGCTTGGCGGGGGGGTCCCGAGGACCAAAATTGGGAACCACTGTTCTAAGGTGTGTAATTATTTTCAAACGCAGTTATAGTAGTTTCAGGCAGGTATTTGACTGCATTAGAGTTTCATATTACTACGCTGAATCATTTCATATATTTAAAAGGTTGTTACAGTCTACATCAGGAAAAAAAAAAAATTGCTCAGAAAATTATATAAAAATATTCTTGAAAAAAATAAATAAAATCGCAAACTATTTCCATGTTTTTCCCACAAAATTGCATTTTATATTTGGAAAGCACATACTCTCTCCTAATTTCTCTGCCCTACAAACACAGTGTATAGCACAAACTTGGAAAAATATGCAGAAACGCTTCACCCCAACTTAATCATTAAAATAGTTCCTCTACTAAATAGTGACATGACATTTGAAAGTAGCGAGTTACTGTTGTTGATGCAGTTAAACTTACCAGTTTTGCTATTAGTAGAGATGCTGCTGCTGCTAAATGCTGGTGAGATGCGCAGATGCAGGTGATTCGCACACATAATCTCACACTCAATCGCTCTCTCTTACCAGTGGTTTTGAGAAATTATTATTATTTTCAGCAAGGATGCATTTAGTTAATCAGAAATGTCAAAAACATTTATAATGTTAAAAAATAACTAGTAAATATTCATAATTGTTTTTCTTCACATTATCACTTTACAACACTGGTAATGTGAAATGTTTCTTGACAATCAAATTAGCATAAAATAATGATTTCTAAATGTGACGCTGAAGACTGGAAAAACAATGCTGAAACTTCAGCCTTGCATCAGAGAAAAATATTACATTTATATTTTATTAAATAGAAAATTCTTGGTTTAACATGCTAAATAGTACACTATATCATTGATTTAATTTTGACCAAATAAATGCATCCTTGCTGAGCATAAGTCCGTTTTTTGTTTTTATGTAAAAAGCATTACACAACACAGAAATATTTCCAAAATTGTATTTTGAAGACAAGTAGTGCTTACAAAGTTTTTTTTTTTTCAAGTGATGACATGAACAACCCTGTTCAAACTGACTTTTGTACAGTAAATATGAAATTCATTTATAGCAGGCTTATTAACCCTCAAGTGTTTTTTTTTTTGTTTTGTTTATTTATGTTTTTCTTCCTTCCTTTTTTTTTTTTTTTTACTTATTTTTCAGAGTGGAGCTGGTTACATGTACACAAACATTTATCCAGAACTGATTCATTTACTCTTTTCTTAGCAGTCACTGAAATGCAGTCCAGTTTAAAAACATCAAAAAGTCCTCTGCCGCTCCACTCCTGTCAGCCTCAGGTTAAATGTATCCGCAGATGTTCTTCAGGTTTGGTCCTGGGGCGGCCTGCGGTGGAGACGCAGCTCTCGGCGTAACCACATCCAAACAGCACTTGGCCCACGGCGCTGGAAGAATAAGTGAATCCCATGGACGAAGCCACGACTCTGGAAGAGGCTCCTCCAGGAGTTTGACATGAACGCCACTTTCAGCATTTTCTTCACAGAAGAAAACCCCCTCTTAGGGCCTGTGAAACCTACACAAGAAGACCGAAATCAACAAAGGTGCCTTTCACAATCACAAACATGATGTCATTGAACAAGACTTGATTATAGCACTGAATCAATCACTTATTTTTAGTAGGAGCACACAGATGAGCTCTAATGCCCACTAATGCCATCATCATGTAGAGAGGAACTTGTTATTAGAACCACACAAGGTGACACATACACAGGTGATACATAAACCTATATTTTCCAGAATGTCATGCGTTTTGTTATCTGAAATGTGTTGACTGTTGTGTTGTCTATAATGAACATTTCGGAATTCTATTTAGCAGCATTGATACCTATATAACTACGTAATAACTATGATATTAATAACTAAGTAATTATGTTTTCATCCAAAGCTGGTAATTCAGTTTTTGCATGGTAAAGCTGCACAATTAATCGTTAAAAGATTGTGATCTTGTTTCGACCACCGACACGATCTTAATCCAGCAATTTTATGATTCTGCCAATTATATTTTCAAGGACATGAGAGATGCATACGCACATGTCTTTACATTGTTTTCTATACGTTGCCAAGCGAAGCGAACATACTCCAAATGGCATTGAAAGGGTTAGCTTACTGTATTTACAAGGTATAATTCACTCAAAAATGTCAATTCTGTCTTCATGCTATGTTGCATAATGACATTTTCAAAACCGCGAAATCACACGAGCTAATGATGCACTTGGGTTTGTCAGCTAATGAAGTCTACTTCAGTGTACTTATTTGCCTAGGCTGTCAATAACAGGTAATGAAGTTGTAAATAACGTTCAGTTTGTTGCACAGTGATCGTAGCAACCTCATTCAGGAGCCAATTTTTTCAAAGTGACAGCACCAATTGACGTTCTGCAATGAAAGTGAAACTAAACCGCATACATCATTTAAATGACCATATCGCATTTAAGAGTTATGATTACTAAGAAAAAATGCACAAAAGCACCCACATCAATCTAAAATGGGCGCTCAGCCAAACAACAAGTACAAAAATATACATAAAGGTGGCAACACCAAAGCTCCAAAAATATGAATTTATTAACTTTAAAAAGCCTATCACAAAGCATGTGACGTTTCAAGCGCACCACCGATAAAGTCACATGAAACGTCACACACTTTGTGATAGCCTTTTTTAAGTTAATAAATTCATATTTTTGGACTATTGGTGTTGAAGCCTTTATGTATATTTTTGTACTTAGAGTTATGATTACTACACGCATTTTAGATGGTTTATTCTTTCATAAGGAACACAGAGATTTGCCAAGAGAGTGTTCCTCTGAGAGTAAATGTTTTGTCAGTGGCATTATAACTACTCTAGCCTATATAACGTTGAATAAAAGGTTAGAGTGGTGGCACAGTGGCTCATCGCCTCACAGCAAGAAGGTCGCTGGTTCGAGTCCCGGCTGGGCCAGTTGGCATTTCTGTGTGGAGTTTGCATGTTCTCCTTGTGTTGGCATGGGTTTCCTCCGGGTGCTCCGGATTTCCCCACAGTCCAAAAGACATGCGCTATAGGGGAATTGGATGAACTAAATTGGCCGTAGTGTGTGTGCGTGTGTGTGAATGAGAGAGTGTGAGTGTTTCCCAGTGCTGGGTTGCGGCTGGAAAGGCATCCGCTGCGTAAAACATATGCTGGAATAGTTGGCGGTTCATTCCATTGTGGGGACCCCATAAATAAGGCACTAAGCTGAAGGAAAATGAATGAATGAGGTTAGAGGGAATCTGAAATGGCATATGTCTTTTACCAGTGAAAATAATGTATATGTAGTCAACGACAGAGTGCAAGCATCTGTCTTTAACATAATAACTCATCCTCAATCTTACACATTACATTCTTTTTCATTACATTTCTTTAAATTAGATTAAAGCAAAGAGTATTGTGTTTTATTTTATTGCCATCTTGCTTGAAAAAGTAATGTTCAGGGATAAATCTTTAAAATGAAAAAAGTTGTTTAGAATCGTGATCTTTATTCTAAGCAAAAAGAATTACAATTCTCGTTTTATTCAGAAACGTGCAGCTCTAGGGCGATATAGCAAAAAAATCATGGTTCACAATTCTTTGTGGTGTTGGTTGTACTATTCTGCAAGTTGTCTACCAGAAACGTTCCCATACATATAAATGGAAGTCAACAAGACCAAACGTGTCTCTATTTATTGGAAAATACGGATATATGTCTGAATCATTTTTGACCACGCAGTTTGTCTTTGGGAGTGTGGATTTTGCTGATCTAAAAATAGCTCCGGCACATCTGTGAGAGGGCAAAACACACACACTGACCTCGTTAGATGCTTGCTTGAAGCATGGACCTCCATCTCAGTGCTTTTGAACTCGTTCAGCTCTTTACGGATGGCCGCCTGTGGAAGCACAAATAAAAGACACTTAAACGTATCCTCGAGTAACTTCTGCACTCTATAACGACTGAACCCAATCATGAGGATAGACCGCGTTAATTATGATGACTGACACAAATTAGATTATGTTTTGGCTGCTTCACTAATATATTAGTTTTATTAACGTTGAGTGAATAGCTAAAAAAAAATTAAATAAATGTTTGTGCTCTGTGTAATCGAATTGAGGCTGTTTGTCAGTACCTTGTCAGCTGCAGACAGTCTGGTCCAGGGTTTGTCAGCTCTTCTGTCATAATCCTGGGCTTTGGCCACCTCCACATAGTCACTGAAGCGAATCAGGATCTTTCTTTCTCTTAGTTCATCAACTGTTGGCCTCTGGTTCAGCTATGAGGAGAAACAGAATGTTGTTGGTACGGCTCAATGCAAGTTATGACATACATGTTGCAAGCAAAAGTCCACTGGCTGGAAAAGGACAATTACAGGACTGACAATGCAATGTTTTGTTTTTCTGCAATATATATTGCAATAGAAATGCAATTTGGCTAGATGACTTGTCTTGAATTGCTCTATTTGGAAAGAATTCAAATAAACTAATTACAAGCATAGGTAAATATATCAAAAAAATACAAATGAAAAAAACAGTGCGTGATGGTTTTCTTTAGAGTATAACAGTATTCAGGTATAGAAATTGAAATCAAACGTAAAATAACACTATACACACAATAAATCTTTGTTAAAGCTACAAACGTTATCATTTCTTGTGCCTGAATGCTTTAAATTAGCTTGAAATGTGTGCACAGTCACAGGCCCTAAAAATACAAGCAAATGATAAACATTCACTCTATGGCTGAACAATATATTGCTTGAGCATCGATATCGCATTGTGTGTATCTGCAATAGTCACATCGCAGGATTAGATTATTTATCAAAGATAAAGATATTTTTATATTATTGTATAAAATTATTTATACAATGATAACCATGTTCTTTTGTTTGTTCAATTTCTGTATTTGTATACTGCTAGACTCCCCAGAAAACCATAAGAAAATTGTTTATTTGTGCTTTGTCGTATTAATGTATGCCTGTAATTTATTGTATTTTATGCAAACGCACTGCATAGAAAAATACTTGATCATCCCATTTGATCTAAATTAATGACATCTTTCCAAATAGAGCTATATTCAAATCATCTGGTGAAATTATATTCATATCGCAATATATATCTCAGCAAAACAAAATATCACAATGTCAGATTTTCTCAATATCGTGCAGCCCTAATTCACTCTATAATGCATTCAGTGATGTGCCTATTGCGGATGCACACATTGCGACTTCGATGTCTAAACCATATATTGTGCAGCCCTACTTGGAGGTCTAGAATAATTGAAGAATAGACTGCCTGAATGCATGACCAGCCAATCATGATGATCTCATCTTCAGAAAAGATCATTTAATTTACCTACGTTAAAAACAGTGAAATTCTTCAGTCTGCCGTTCTTGTAATAATTCAGCATTTTGTTTTGTTTTTTGCAATTGCCAGTGTTTCATGTACTCACCAATGGCGATTTTTACTCTCATTTGCCACTTGGCAAGTTTTAATTTTAGACCCTGGCTCAAATGTTAGGAGTAAACGGACATTTTTAAAATTTTAATATCAACTGGTACTGAAGTAGGTACTTTTGACAACCCTAGTTTAAATAAACCAAATTAAGTATTGGCGGTAGCGCATTACAAGTACTATAATTCGAGTTACATAATAATATTACTTTTCTAAGTAACAAGTAAAGTAATGCATTACTCAAAAAATTAAGCAATAATATTTGAGTTACTTTTTTAAAAATGTAATGTAAGTTACTTTTCATTTGAACTAATTAGCTTAAAAAAAATTCATTGCTGAATTAAAATTAACGTAGTCACGTTGAATCACACACTCAATAAGAGAATGCGTTCATTATTTTGAATGCATAGAAGAAAAGGAAAAGGAGATTGCCTCAGTGGACATTGATTTTAGGTAACTTACAAGACAAAAAGTACAAAAGTAGCAAACACATTGCGTGAAACTTTCACTAATTTCGTTCTCAAAAATATTATTTAGGATCATGGTATTTTCTGTTTATGTGTTTTTTAAAGGTAATGATGGTGTAGGTTATGCAGTGCATTGTTAATTGCAGAGCTCCTCTATTTTAAAAAAGAAAATTCTGAAAGAGATCAAGCCTCGGGAAAGGCAAGGAAAAGTAACTCAAAAGCAATGTAATGCATTACTTACCATAAAAAGTAACTAATTAACGCAGCTAGTTACTTTTTTGCGAGAGTAACTCAATATTGTAATGCATTACTTTCAAAAGTAACTTTCCCCAACACTGGCCAAAATGTTATGATTCTAAAATTTAAAACTATTAATAAATTAGTATTATTTTTGTTGTTGTTTTTGTTTTATTATAATCATAATAACAATAAAAAAGTTTTACTTATGTGTAATGTGCATTTAATTGCATACTGTGAAAAATTAGCTAAACAAAAACAACAGCATTTCAACATTTGAATTTGCCGTTTTTTTTATATTGCTATATTTAAATACTATTATAATTTTAAAATAATAAACTGTATTTGCTATTTTGTAAACACATCATTGTAGACATAATGCTGACTAAATCTCCTGCACTGACGTCCAAGCTGTTGTCTCCGCAAACTCAGCTCTTTTCTTCTCCTCCGTCTCTACCGTCTGAATCTTTTAATAGATCTGATTCAACTAGTTCAGAACATTACAGTGTTCACCTTCTGAAAAACACCACTTGTCTTCAAACGGTGTGTCTTTATTCAGTGTTTAAACGTCATTTTAAAGAACAACAGCTTGCTATCAATGAGCAGCAGCACACATAAATCAGAAAGAGAAAAAGTGATGCTGCCAGTGAGCTGAAGCAGTTTACCTTTCTGTTGAGTCTCTGTTTGATCTCTCTTCTCTCCTCCTGCTCCGTCTGATCGTTCCTCTCTGAAAGAGCAAAGAAAGTCTGAGTGATTGAATCAAACGGGTCACTCGCCGTGTGCTTGAGCAATGTCTGACACACAGATTACATCTATTTCACATCATGTGCTCTGCAGGGATTTTGTGGCGTTCAAAGCCACAATGGAAGACACAATCACTACTTTGCTCAAAAACTACGGTAGCATATTTAAGTATTCTGATTTAAGAAATTGATTGCATAGTCATATTAATTAAAAAAAAACTTAATTGAATTTAATTAGTAGTACTTTACTGTAAGGTTCCATTTGTTAACATTAGTAAACTACATTTGTTTCATGGTTTCTGCAAGTCAAGTTTAGGACATTTTAAGACCATTATGAATGACGTTTCAGACTTTTGGGAAAGATTTTTACTTGCCTCATTCAAAAAATATATATAATTTAGTTATTTCTTAGCCACATATTTTTAATAATGTGTCAAAACAAGCAAACAATAATAATGTCAAAACAAGCTAGTTGCAAACATGCACTTTTTTTCAACATAACATTTCTTTAACAACAACCGAAAAATAAGATTTTAGAAACTCTTAATAAACTAAATGTATGCACCAGTCTGTCCAGGTCAGTCAGTGTCCTTACCAGGTATCTATACATACATGGAGAACTTTTAAATAAATGTTATTGTAAGGAAGATAAATAAATTGGTTGGTGTTTGTATAGGTGTTGGCTCAAATGGGCACTTTACTTCACTGAACAGAGGAAAATTAAGACTCCTACAACACATTTTTTAAGTAAATTTAAGACTTTTTAAGGTTTTTAAAATTGAAGACCCCCCGGACACCCTGTTTGTTATATGAACAGTGGTAATATGATTTAATTTATCAAAGCAAAATGAACTAACGACAACATTTTATCGCCAAACATACAAATATTAAAATGTAAATCAACAATGGTTTTACTGATATGTTATTAAAAATGAAAAGGTGTATGTTAATATTATTTAATGGACCTGAGATGACACAAACAGTATTAGCTAACATTAACAAAGATGAATCAATTGTTAATAATTAGTTAATTAGTTATTGCTAATTCTTAGTAATTAATATTAATAAAATGCTATCAGTTAAATTAGTAAGTGCTGATTAAAAATGTCAAATAATTCCCAGATAAATAAATTAACAATAAATAAATGAATTCCGCTATTGTTGTTGTAGTTAACTACATATAACAGAGCTTGAGCATTCATATTGATTTTTACAATTAATAACATTTTATCTAAAATGTCCAATGGTTCTAAGTGAATTAATATGAAAATTAATTATTTTTATTATGGTGTCAGTTAAAAAACATAACAGTATTTTTTTTAAATAATTTGTTAGACTTCATTTTAAAAGTTACTAATATAAAACACTTTACCTATTAATATTAACTGTTAATGTACATGAGCTGATATATGAACAACTGTATTTTTTATGTTTTTATTTTTTTTATTTAAACTAATTTTTTTATTAGTTAATGCATGGAATAGTTAAGAGAACTTAGTGTAGTGTTATTAGTATTATTATTATTTCTGATAAGTTATGCATTTATTTTATAACAGCAATAGTGATATTATTTCTGTGCCATTCATTACTTTCATGACATTCCTTATTATTTACAGTCAAAATTAGTCGACACATAGATGCGTTACTCATCCATTTACAGTTATCACGCTGATTATGTGATTGAGGTAAATTGGTTTTATATTCGCACATTCGTTCATTTTTGAACAGTGACGGTCCCTATGTTGTTTACCACGGTACTTTGAATATTCGGTCTGAAATAGCATGTGTAAGTATGACTTTAAAACAACATTAGCACTATTTAATTGACTGTGAACAATGTTGTAATTTGATAGTCATTGGCTGCTAATATGATTCGTCTATTTAGAATTTGCAAAGGATACTTTTCTCTCTGATATTAATGAGAAAGTCCAAATGGGCGAATATAAAATCAATGTTAGCAATACTCACGTTTTAAAATGTTTCTGCACTCCAGCTCTTCAACGGCCGGCCGCTGACTGAGTCTCCTGCGGAAAAACACCAGAATCACATTCTGAACCATTATTTCTGTAAAATGTCCCGTTCAGAGAGATCCAGCGGTGAGTGAGATCCTGAAGGGACGCTCAAAAACTCCCCGTCCTTTGTGTTCAGCCTGACAGGTATTCCTCATCTGGATGCACACTGACAGCGGGGGTTTCAGCCGCTTTTTTAAGAAAAACACGCAGTATTAAGAGAAGGTGCTGATGAGATTAAATGAGTGGACCCGTGCTGAGAGAAAACTCTTGCTGTTGTTGATGTTTGTCGTGTCGGGGGCGCGCTCTTTTTGAACAAACTGGCGCGCGCTGAGTAAACGCGCGCTCATCCATACTGTACGCGCGCTCTTTATCGTGCGCGCGCTCTCTCTAGTCGCCTTTGTAGTAGCGTGGTAATTAGGTTAAATGTGCTTTGGAATTGATTTTTTTTATGCTGGAATATTGCATGGAGAAAGTTAGTATAGATCATTTCTATGCTGTATGTCTTAATGTATTATTCTATTAAATATTAAACTCACTTTTAAAGTAATAAATCACACAGTGAGTTTCAATTAAAGGGATAGTTATGCTAGCAATTAAAATTCAGGTTTTTCTTTTGTCGAACACAAAAGAAGAAATGTTAAAGAATGTTTGACTTAGTATTTTTCCTACAATGGATATCAATGGCTACCGGTTTTCAGCATAATTGTTCAAAATTATATATATATATATTTGTGTTAAAGATGAACAAAAGATTCGTAAATAATTTAGGGTAAATAGTGAGTAAATTATTTCCAAAATCGCATACTCTCCTATCTGTATCTGAAAACAGTGTGTTCATATAGTGTATTGAGATATATATTCAGATGTGTGACAACAACAGCATTGGTATTGTGTGTTGTCTAAAAAATTAATATAAACATGCTAGAAAGCAATGCACTTTTTTGACATGCTCAAAATGTATGCATTATGCTCAAAAGTACAATGTTTTTATTTACATTTTTGGACAAATGTCATCAGTAGTTTGCAGAACAAAACAAAAATGACATTTTACTCAAATGCATAACTGTGCATTTCCAAATGCAGAGAATCTTTATATATAAAGTGCTCAGCATAAATGAGTACACCTCTTTTGAAAATGAATATTTTTATAATGTTCTCAGTGAATATAGACAATACATTTTGGTGCATTTAAATGAAAAAAGTTTTTATTAAACCATTATATCCATTAAAAATAAGAGTTTGCTCACCTAACATCTTTAGGAAATAGAAAGATAATACATTTCATTTCAAATGAGTTATTGGGAAAAATATATAAAATAAAAAATTTCAACAATTGTCTATTGTATGTTTCCTTGATTTTTTTTCCTGTTTATTAAAATGTTATATAATATTTTCCCCATAAATATTATTATTTGGGATATAATGTTTGGACACTGATCTTTAGTACTGACTAATCTAATGTATATGCACACATATATTATTGTAAAGCATCCTGTAGAAAATATTTATTTAAAACAGTGATTTGTGAGGGATGTACTCATTTATGTTTAGCAGTGTATATACAGTATGTACTTCATAAATAAATATATTATTAAGCATATATTTATAAAACACTGATTAAACACAGATTGCATATAAAAAATTGTAGATTGTATATTTATGTTTTTATATAGTAATACTATTTAAGCACATTTCACACAAAAATTCAGTGCTTCGAAATTTCACATTTAATTAAACGTGTTATTTGCCATTGTTTGAAATTGTTAATTTAAATAGTTTAAATTGTCAAGAAATTTAGCAACTGATTTTTAAACATGTAACAAGAATAATCTAACTATTGTGCTTTAGATGTACAATAAAACTGCATGCTATCTAAAGGAAACTCATACAAACTGCTTTCAACCACACTATTACCTTGAATTACCCCACTATACAGTACCCAAATCTCTGATCAATAATAAGGCATTTTCCAGCATAATATGGTATTGCAGCCTTTGTATCTCTGCTGTCACTCCTATAAGCTTATGAGTAAGACAGGATTCCAGCAGATGTGCCGGTGTTAATATTTTATGAGCTGAAATGGAGACCTCGTCCCAAAGCCCCTCTGGAAGCTGCCTGGATATTATTGACCTGTATCACGAGTTGCCTAGCAACAGTAGCTTCCCCTTGACGACTGAAACAAAGAAACACGGCAAGCTCGCGCCATTGGTCTGCACTGTACACAAGTCATTAATCAGACCGCTTTAATTAAAGGATAGATGCATCTTTCCATCAACTGAGGCTGAAGCCGTGTTGAGTATTACAGTAGCTCTGGTATTCACTGTACAGTGCGCAAGGTGGAGATGGAGGAGGGGAACGTGCACCAGCATCCATTATTCACCAGTCTGAGCTCTAAAAATAGCTCTACCCGTGTCTTTCTTGTGTTTAAGTACAGAGCAACGCAAGCCAAAGATAGGAAGGTCATGACATGCTGCTGCGGCAAAGTGTCATTGTGTGTTTAGCTCAGACTTCAGCCTGTCCTGCAGGTGCGCTGAGCGTCACCGCTGGCCCAGTTCAACTGGACCACACTTATTTGTGCTGACTGCTGCTGTTAGACCTAAATATGACACTAAAATCAACCACATTTTTTTTAAATAACAAAAATGTTTCTGGTGTTATTGTGAATTATGCGTCTGTGTATTGTTGACCAGAAAATGTTTTTGAGTATTTCAAAACATGCTACAGCTGTTAAGCAACTCTTCTTTTTTTAAGGTGACCTGAACTGACCTGACTTTAGCTAGATAATCTAACAGTGCCTTTCTTTTATGGAAAGAGTCTTACAAACATCTAACATTTCCAAACAGCCACATGTGACTAAAAAAATCCATGAAAACACAACAAATATTTGTTGTTTTATTAAGTTGCATGTGTGAACACCTGTGTCAGCACAGCGCCTGCTTCCACACATACTTCTCTGAATCACAAACCACTCATGCTTCTCACATTACAAAACTTGGACTTATGACATTTTAGCACCTTGTGTCTGTCACTGCGGCCTGAACAAAGCTTTCTCAAAGCCTGAATTAGCCTGGACTTAAAGGCTGTTTCTTCTCTGAATCCACAAAGAGTTGCTCTCAATGGTGACAAATACCACATCTAATTACATAAGACGTTCCCTGACTAAATCTGTAATTGCAAGAGGCACTGCAGGCCATTTTCTGCTGGTTTTTATCCCTCCTAATGCTTAGCTGTAAAGATCAGACTTTAAACACTACATTTTTTTCAAGCATGTGTCACTGTTCATGATCTAATCAGGAGTCGATTCCAAAAGAATCGAGAATCATTTCCAAAAGAACAGAGAGCCAATTCCAAAAGAATTGAGAGTAAATAAAATAACTAGAAGCATTTCCCAAAATCGAGTCAATTCCAAAAGGATCAAGAGTCAATTACAAAAGAATCGAGAGTCAATTCCAAAGTTCAGATTCGACCCAGTAATAGGAATTGACTTTTCTATTCATTGACTTCTCTATTCAGGTTATTGATCACCTCTCTGACTAAGGCCCTTCTCCCCCGATCACTCAGCTTAGATGGCCGGCCAGCTCTAGGAAGAGTTTTGGTGGTTCCAAACATCTTCCACTTACGGATGATGGAGGCCACTGTGCTCATTGGAACTTTCAGAGCAGTAGAAATTTTTCTGTAACCTTCCCCAGCCTTGTGCCTCAAGACAATCCTGTCTCGGAGGTCTACAGACAATTCCTTTGTCTTCATGCTTGGTTTGTGCTTTGATATGCACTGTCAACCCTGGGACCTTATATAGACAGGTGTATGCCTTTTCAAATCATGTCCAATCAACTGAATTTACCACAGGTGAACTCTAGTTAAGCTGCTGAAACATCTGAAGAATGATCAGTGGAAACAGAATGTACCTGAGCTCAATTTAGAGCTTCAGGGCAAAGGCTGTGAATACTTATGTACATGTGATTTTTCAGGTTTTTTATTTTTAATAAATTTGCAACAATTTCAAAAAATCTTTTTTCACATTGTCATTATGGGGTATTGTGTGTAGAATTTTGAGGAAATAAATGAATTTAATCCATTTTGGAATAAGGTTGTAACATAAAAACAATGTGGAAAAAGTGAAGCGCTATGAATACTTTCCGGATGCACTGTAATACAAAGAATAACTGCTGTATGCACATATAGGATTTAAGATGCTGATTACTGTTAAACACATCATAACCATCTTGTGAAAAGGGTCCATAGCTGATTTTTTAAAAACTTTCAATCACATAAATTAATAGTGTTTCTTTAAGATTTTAACTTTATTTGTTTTCAATAAAAATCATAATTTATTTTTCTTTTGAATAGTGTTGAAAGCCTGCCATTGTTATATTACCAAAACATCCACGCATGCACATCTGATTGACAGATAAACTGCACACTCTTATTTCATTGTTATTATTGTTTCAGTGTACAGTTTGCTGTTACTATTTGACGAGTGTGCTCCTGCTTTTTAGACACAATATGCATTTTCAGTGAATAAAAATTATGTTTCATTAAAAGTAGTGCTTCATTAAGCTTCGTTTTAGCTTTTTAGATGTTGGCAGTGTTTGAGTATAAAGAATTGCATCAACAGTGAGGAATCCATTCTCGGAAATTGAGTCCATCGATTCCAGAACTAGAAATTGGAATTGGGATCAGAAATCAGAATTTTGGAATCCAGCAGCCCTAGTTAGATCTACAATTCCACACATAAAATGTAAAAATGCATTAAACAAAACAAAGTAATACAACACCAACAAAACAACACAACACAGCAAAATACAAAGCATGCGAAGCAAAACACAGCATAAAAAACACAGCTAAGTAATTGTTAAACAAAGTAAAACACAAAAGTAATAAAGTAAAGCACAACAAAGTAAAACAGACGGCAGAGAAAAAACACAGCAAAGAACACAAACCAAAGAAACAAGGCAGATCAAAATACAACACAACTAAGCACAACAAATCACAAAAAA
>CAIGQV010019951.1:4153302-4190027 GCA_903798115.1 Danio jaintianensis | reverse complement strand
GTAAAATAAACCACAAAACAAAACAACAGCAGAGCAAAAGCAAAACAGCAACAAAAAAAAACTCAAAACACAACACAAACCAAAGAAAGAGGCAGTTCAAAATACAACACAACCAAGCACAACAAATCACAAAAAGCAACAGCAAATCACACAGAAAAGAAGCAAAGCAAAACACAAAACAAAACAATAGCAAAGTAAAACAAAAGACAAAGCAAACAAAATACACAAAGCAAAACACAAAAGTAAAAGTAAAACACAACAAAGTGAAACAGACAAAAAAAACAGCAAAAAACAAACCGAAGAAACAAGGCAGATCAAAACACAACACAACAAAAAACAACAGCAAATTACAAAGAAAAGTAACAAAGCAAAACAAGCAAATAAAAAAATCTAAACAAATCACAATGCAAAACACAAAACAATAGCAAAGTAAAACGAAAGACAAAGCAAACAGACAAAGCAGAGCAAGCAAAACACAACAGAAAAACAAAGCACAATGCAAAACAAAACACCAAAAAAACAGTGAAGCAAAACACGCTAAAAACAAGAGATATAAACTAAAAAAGTAAAGCAAAACAAGCACCAAAAATGCACATTTCAACAAAACAAAACGCAAAAACAAGTGTTGTGTGCTTTATTATACAAAGCGTGAGCAGCATGGACTGAACTTCTGTAGGCAGGCATTCACATATAATGAAATACAATCAAATGAAAGCTGTACTGGATTTATTCGCTCAGATTAACTCCAATCCTCAATCACATGCAATCCTAGTTTCCGCAGTGCACCTTACATCAGATTACAAATCACTGTAATAACACCACCTCTGCACCAGAATCTGTTTTCATAATCGCTTTCACCAGTTCACTTATGCATATAATCCTTAAGTGATATAAGTAGACAGATTTGACTGTAATGGAGGAGATTGAGTACGCGATCAAGTGCTAAGCTTCCCTCTTGGACTATGTAATTAATGATTAATAATTAGTAGCTAAATTAATATTAGAAGGTTGTTCATGTAGGTCATAATGCATAGATGCTAAACAAATAGTCTCCGAAGATAATATTCTCATGCATTTCCAAAAAAGTCCTGAAGAGGGCAGTGTAATATTTGCCATACTCGCGCACACACATACTATAACACATATTTATGACTCACTTGGCGAGCTTCATTTCGATCTGCTGACGGATCTCCTGTCTCTCCTGGTCACTCCGTGCTGGAAATATGTTCCTGTCCTCCAGCTCCTGTTTGCTGGGCCGATTCCGCAGCTTCACGGCCAGCAGCTCCTTCCTCATCCTCCTTGGCAATGTGCCTGTGCATATTTGATACATAATTCATCACTTAAAATGACCCAACAATCTAAAGTACTGCAGATTTCTGGACTGATCAAGATCTTTAGTCACTTGAAAAAAAAAATATTCTAAATGATACAATAAATAGTCATGGTAAACACTCATTCTTTCTGTATCTCGTAGAAACCTTATAGGTGGGAAACAATTACATTTTAATAAGTCAGCATTAAACTGCAGAACTCTTTTGTTCTCTACAGAGCACAACAGTCTGGAAGTCTTTAAACTCCTTGAAAAAATTACAGAAAATGAAGATTTTTTTTTGTGTTTAAAAAAAGCTGGAAAAAATTTAACCCAGGCTCATTCTAAAAACAGACAGCTATATACATTTCTGGAGAGCGCCAAATATGTCCCAGCAGGTAAGTTTTTTTGCAAATCCACCAGAGGCCGCTGTGTACATTTTTTGAGATCTCAAATTTCTCTCTCGAGTGCTATTCGCGCCCGCTGTTCTCGCGTAAATCCACCAGAGACAGCTGTCAACTGACTGAATGACTGACTGACTGACCCGCCCACCCACTTAAAAAGCAATCCAGAAAAAGAAAAGCCCTTGCCTGATTTTTACCATGTTTTCAGATTTTACCACATTCTCACCCTGTTATTTACTTGTTAATTTTATTTTTTGTTTTTGTCTTACCCGATTTCTGGAACCGTTCTTTGCCGGACTCGAACCCTGTCATCGTGGTCAACCCCTCACTGCGTTTTAAGTTCATGGCGTGCTACTGGACAAACTGGTAACAGCGGGAAAGCCATCCATACGGAGGTAAGCGGTCAGCTGGAAAGCGCGAAAAGGAGCGGCGTCATACCGCCCCGTAGCGTTCGTTTTAAAGACGAAATGCAGCCATACGTACTTCTGGCTACATAATTCGTGATCTCTAGAAATGTATATAGGGCTAGGTTTTCAGAATGAGCCTATGCTGACAAAATTAGGTTTTCATTAAGAGGGTCTTGATAATATTTTTACAAAACCTTGAAACCTTTGTTGAATTATATTGACAGTATTGATCTTGAAGCAGAAGTCCTAAATCCTTTTTTATTATTAGTTTTTTAAATTATTATAATTTTTTTTGTTTATTTTTTTCTACATTTACTGTGTTATTTAATAACTATATTGTTTCTATGGTCATTATTTCATGGTTGTGAAAAAGCAGAACAGTGTGTTCCCCTTCATATGGGAACTCCAACGTGGGTCTGTTAACAGACTACGGGAGTACTTCAGACGACCAATCACTCTGAAAAGTAAGAAAACGGGCCAATGAATGCCAAAATGAATTGGCAGAGCTCAGCTCCACAGCTGACAATGATTAGCCATTAGTGCTATATAAGCTGCCAGCTGAGAAGCGAGCACTAAAATTTAGCTTTCAGAGCCTCTCACAACACTGAAGACACTCTATCTGCCAACCTGATTTCAAGACTGAAACCAGTTTACTCACCAGTGCGGGAGATGACGCGACAGCGGCGGTCGATCTGGGCTTCCTGTCCCCTGGGCGTTTCGCTGGTGTGCACAAAAGAGCAGTTTCCATTAAAAGAGCAGATTCCCTAAGAGAGCAACACAGTCAATCAACACGTCTTTTTCAAGACGCTGTTCTGACTGTGCATTTCTGGATGCAGTGGTTCCTATCTCCGGATGATGGGCACGGGTATCGCATCGCAGGTCTGGGGGTTCGGCATGTCAATGTGGTGCTCACGGACAGCTCATGCTCTTACTGTGAGGGCATGGCTGTTGTACAGCTGAGATCATGGCTTCCAAACCACCCCCGTTGCTCCCCGTGAAAGCGATCTGAGGATTACAGTGGGGGTTTATCCGTAGACTCCGGCCCCGCAGAACCCCCACTCCTCCACAGCGTGCTCCATCCAAGCTTCGAGTGGTTGTGCAGTACATCCCCCGGGATGCCCGCGCCTCCACTTGATGACACCGGAGATCAGATGTCCATCGCAACATCGGAGGGCGAGCTGTCATGCTCAGATGACAGACCGGGCTTGCTTCCATCCTACGGGGTGCAATGCGTAGTCACGGTTCTCGAATCAGACATGATGGGTGCGCTTCCTGGGCTGCTTCGGCGATGTGGCTGGAGATGGCTTGTCCCCCAGTCTCACTGCCGGACCGACTAGATGTGTGGCGTGCGGGCTGATGTAAGATGAATCTTCCAGCTCCCGTTCACTTCTTCCCAGGGGCACACAGCGAGCGCACGCTGGCATAGAGGGTGTTTTTTTTCCGCCTGGTCCTCGTGCGCTTCCGCCTTCACCTCCCCTGATGGCGAGGTGGCCAGTGGGTACGAAGCTATTCCTCAGGTGGTGGGCGCCACCACCTGGAGGGGTAAGCTGAGACCCCCGTCCAAGGCGGGTGGGTTATCTGTCTCTCATGGCCAGAGCCCACACCGCTGCGGGCCATGCCACTTCTGCCCTGCACCACGGCACCTGCTGTGCTGCACAGGGGCGGTTCTTCCCCAGGCTTATGCGTAAGTACCGCATGGTGGTCGACTATGCTCTCATGACCTTCAAGTCGGCCGCCCGTGCCCTGGGGAGGACGATGGCCACACAGTGGTCCGGAAATGCCACCCTTGGCTTACCCTGGCAGATATGCGCCGCGCCGACAAAGTACGCTTTCTTGGTGTGCCCATATCCCAGGCAGGCCTACTCGGCGACACCGTCGGGGATTTCACCCAGGAGTCCTTGGTGGTGAGAGATTAGCCGTGCGCGATGGAGCAGGTCATCTCCTGGTGGGCTCAGAAAACTGCTCCCCCACCGGACCCGTCCACGCTGGCTGTTCCTCGCCGAGAGCGCTTATCCCGCGGCTCCAAAATGCTCCGCTGTCACAGCCCGTTCCAGTGGCTAGTGAACGTGCCGAGCCCCCCCCGCAGGAAAGTTGACGCTCCCATCATAGGTCGCCGTAAAGTCTGGTAAACGGACCGCGAAGCGAACCTAAGGCGGGCCGCTTGGAGAGGGGGAGAACCGTTCTTTCCCCGGTGGAGGGCCGGGGCTCCCCCGCGAATGAATGTAGCGATCCGAAAAGAGCGGCGTTTTCTTCCTCTGAGTGTGGAAGCCCAATTGCTGCCAGCTTGGGACGTGCTGCCTTCCAGCTCTCAGCTTTGGTGCACTTCGCCACAGGCTTTGAGGGCGCCAGTGGACGAGCTCCTTTCTCACACCTCCAGCCTCTCCGCGGGATCCTGGGAGGAAGGTAAGAGTCAATCTCTTATTTTCAGTTCTTCCTCGGGACGCTCTGGTGATGCTGCTCGTTCGGACTCTGTCAGCCTGGTTAGCGCTGCTCAGCCCGTCGTAGTAGCTCACACTGACGGTCAGACTCGGCTATGCGTTTTAATGCGCTGTTGGCCTCCCGAGTTCACGGGTGTGTATTTAAGCTGTCATCGCTATGCCACCCCTGTCTCGCGTGAGAAGATTGTTATCCTCCTGGCAAAGGATACAATCAGCCGAGATGAAGAGTGGGTTTACGCCCCTACTTCATCGTACCCAGAGAGTGGTGGGTTATACCAATCCTATCTGGGCATTTTGATCTGCCATCTGTTCAGGATGCCGATCAAGATGCTCATGCAGAAACGCATCCCCCAGTGCGTCCGTCCGCGGGATTGGTTGCAGCTATAGACCTGAAGGACGCTCACTCCATGTCTCGCTCTCTCCCTCCTTATAACCGTGTTTTTACCGGTGTGCGATGGGGGCCGAGCATGGCAGTAAATGGTCCTCCCCTTCGGGCTCTTCATGTTCCATGCGTGGAGGATGCCCTGTGCCTCTTTGGCGCACACGCATCTGCATTTTTGATTATTCATTGACTGGGTTCATTTTTTTTTTTTCAGACCTTTGAATTAGTCGATTACGCATAGGGACTTGGTGCTCCGGCACCTCGGTCTGTTGGGGTTTCGGGTCAACCGAGAATGAGCAAGCTCTCCCCCGGGCAGAGCTTCTCTCATCTCGGGTTGGAGCTGGACCCGGTCTCCATCACGGTCACGCTGGCTTTGCGATCAGGTCCCCAGATGGGCATGGCGCACGGAGACGTACCGGGTGTCCATCACCACGCTGTGTCTCCGCACCTTCAGCCCCTGGATGGACCTTGCCTTCTACGGGCCTGGGTGCCCTTAGAACAAGTGTGCAGTCATGCTGTCATTCTGACGGATGCTTCCAGTATGATCTGGTGGGCTGTGTGTATCGAGCATGCAGCTGCAGGTTCGTAAATCGGACTTCGGTTGCATTGGCATTCAATTGCCTGGAGTTGTTGGCAGTGTTTCTCGCTCTCTGCCAGTTCCTACCGGTACGGGAGGGGACACACGTGTTGGTTAGGACGGCCAGCACGGCTGCGATAGCGCACATCAACCGTTTGGCTGATGTGCGCTACCGCCGCATGTCTCAGCTCGCTCGCCATCTGCGTGGAGTCATGCGGCTTAATAGCTGCGCGCAGTTCATATCCCGTACGAGCTCTACCGTGCCAGCTTACATGCTCTCACGACAGTTAAGTTTCTGGGAGAATGGAGACTCCACCCCGGCACAGTCCAGCTGTTATGGGCACGCTTCAGAGAAGCCCAGGTCATCCTGCCGCTTCTCCCGAGCGGCCCTTCGCCAGCTGCTTTCCCTGCTCTGCACAGATGCGCTGGCTCTCAGCTGTCCTCGGGTTTACGCAATATGTGTTTTTCCCCACGGAGCCTGCGTGCACAGACTCTGTGCAAGGTCGGGGAGACGAGGAGCGGGTCTCGCTTGTTGCGCCTCCTTGGCCCAACCGGACCCGAGTTTCCGGACTCACACTCCTCGTAATGACCCTCCCTGACGAATTCCCTCTGGCACCCGCGCAGCGTTCTGGAACCCCCATGGAGGGTTTCTAGACAGAGCGCAGTGGACTTAGGTGACCTATCAGTAGATGGTTAACACTGTCACTCAGGCTAGAGCACCCTGTATAGGCAAGCCTATGTCCTGTAGTGGAGTCTATTCGTTGTGTGGACATGCCAGATTAGTGTTGTGTTTTCATCCTTCAGGATAACTTGAGCGCAGGCTATCACACTCCACACTGAAGGCTTGGCGTGCTGCCATCCCCGCTCTCTGTGGGGCGGTGGATGGTAGCGTGCTGGGAAAGCATAACCTCATCAGCCGATTCCTCAGAGGCGCGTGGCGCGAGATGGTTAATTCCATCCCCGCCCCCCTCTCTTGCCCTCTCGGGATCTCTCTAGCCCCAGCGGTTATGGTTAGGTCCGTTGAGCCACTCGACTCAGTATCTATAAGTTTTCTGTCCATGAAGGCAGCTCTGCTGGTCGCGTTGGTATCATTCAGGAGGGTTTGGATTCCGGAGGCATTTTCGGTCAGCGAATCGTGTCAGGAATTCGGACCGGCCTACTCTCATGTTTACCTGAGACCCCGGTTCAGCTTGTGCCAAGGTTCCTACCACCCCTTTTAATATTAAAAGTGGTAGTGAGCCTGAAAGCGTTGTCTGCGGAGGAGGCAGACCCAGCCCTTTCATTGCTATGTCCGCGCACTGCGCTTAATGTGATACGTAGAGCATACGTCTTTAAGCAGCTCTTTTCTATTATGATCGGCAGAAGGGAAGTGCCGTATCAAAGCAGAGGTTGGTCAATTTTATAGTTATGCCATTGCTCTCGCTTCATGTGCCAGGGCGAGCTGTGTCCCACGGGAGAGAGAGCACACTTAAAAAAAAAAAAAAAAAACGGTGCCTCCTTTAGGCGTGAGTACGCAGCGCCTCTTAACAGATTATGCAGAGCTGCGGGCTGGGCGACACCTAACACATTCACAAAATTTTATAATCCTCGAGTGGAGTCGGTTTCCTCCCGATTACTGGGTTACTCCGGTCAATTGGGACGAAATTAAGCTCGGTGTCAAAAACGCTTGCTGCGCCATGCTCCCTAACCTGGAGATATGTGCGCTTTTTCTATTCTGCTAGTAAGTTTCCCGCTTGGCGAACCCTAGAGAATTCCTCCGAGGCCCCCAGCACCTGACTCAGCGGAGGAGTCGGGTGCCTGGCTCAGTGTGATGTCTGGTATGCCCACTCTTGGTCTATCCACATGCTGAGGTTCGGTGCCAGCTATGCGCGGTCCCCGATGGCTATCCCATATGCTTATTCAGCCACGGAGTGTTCCCCCTGACCAGGCGGACCCGTGTCTTCTCTACCTGCTAACCAGCTTATCATATGTAGCACTCCGCCTCCATAGGGCTAGTCCATATGTTCTTATTGCCATCAAGTCTCCCCTCTTGGGTAGCAGGTGGCCTCCGCAGCGTCCTCCCCCTTCGGGGACTGGCACGCTTTCCCAATGTACTGTCGTATTCTAAAATCCCTACTCTATATTAGCTAGGTAAAAGCACATTACCGACCCCCGATCTAAATTCTAATTATTCCCATGTAATGGTAATTAAAGGGCCTAAGGGACGTTGGAAGGTTGCGCTCTTGGTGATGCTTGTGCGCTCACGCTACGCTTGGCAAACTTCACATCAGGAGTGTGATGGGCTTAGCTGCTGTGGCGTTTTCCATACAGTCTCCCGTAGTCTGTTAACAGACACACGTTGGAGTTCCCATATGAAGGGGAACGTCCTGGTTACGTACGTAACCCACGTTTCCCCGAATAGGGAACGGAGACGTGCGTCTCCACTGCCACAGCAGCTGAGTCTTCAGCAGGCAAATTCTAGTGCTCGGCTCTTCAGCAGGCAAATTCTAGTGCTCGCTTCTCAGCTGGCAGCTTATATAGCAGTAATGGCTAATCACTGTCAGCTGTGGAGCTGAGCTCTTCCAATTCATTTTGGCATTCATTGGCCCATTTTCTTACTCTTCAGAGTGATTGGTCGTCTGAAGTACTCCCGTAGTCAGTTAACAGACGCATGTCTCCGTTCCCTATTCGGGGAACGTAGGTTACGTACGTAACCAGGACGTTACTTATTTTTGTATGTATATGCTATTGTATCTGCAAAAATAATAAAAATATACACTTGTACTATAATAAAACACATTTAACACACACACACACATACAGACACACAAAAAACTCCTTGAAAATCCATTTTTAACAATAACTGCAACAACTGATAAATCTCCAATGACAGACCTGTTATGAGCTTAATCGTTTGTATAAGCTGTTTGTTGAATCCACCTGTTTGCATTCATTTAACTTTTTTTTTTACTATTTTGTTTAAAGGGTTTATACGATAAAATGTGAGAGCTCCCGCATCCTCCACAGACAGCAATGGTCATGAGATGTTCCCGATAATCCAGAAAAGGAACCAAAAACCTTGTTAAAACATTTACTGTGGTTCAACTGTAATCATACGGAGCTCCACTTTTGTGTGGTACAAAAAATGTAAACATTTTAACAGTAGTACACGAACACCCTAATCTAATGTGGAAAACATAGTTGAACAAAGGTGTTTTTGCAGTTTTTTGGTACACAAAAGTGTTGTTGGAGCTTTGTATGACTACAGTTGAACCACTGAAGTCACAGGAACAATTTTTTGGTTCCTTTTCTGGACTTTTCTGAACATCAAGACTATTGCTGTTTATGGAGTATGAGGGAGCTCTCAGATTTCATCTAAAATTGTGTTCAGATGATGAACAAATGTCTCAGGGGATTGGAACGACATTAGGGTGAGTAATTAATAAAAAAAAAAAATTGGGGGGAGAATTAATCCGGCGGCACAGTGGCTCAGTGGTTAGCACTGTCGCCTCACAGCAAGAAGGTCGCTGGTTCGAGTCCCGGCTGGGTCAGTTGGCATTTCTGTGTGCAGTTTGCATGTTCTCCCCGTGTTGGCGTGAGTTTCCTCCGAGTGCTCTGGTTTCCCCCACAGTCCAAAGACATGCGCTATAGGTGAGTTGAATAGACTAAATTGTCTGTAGTTTATGTGAGTGAATGAGTGTGTATGGGTGTTTCACAGTACTGGGTTGCAGCTGGAAGGGCATCCGCTGTGTAAAACATATGCTGGATAAGTTGATGAATAAAGGGACTAAGCCGAAGGAAAATTAATGAACTAATCCTGTAATATTATAATATTTGCAGAAAACTACATTAACCATGATGCACTACAGAAAAATCCACTAATCAGAAAGTTGCAGCAACCAAAGCCTGCCAAAACAAATACTAAGCTCCACCCACGCCTTTAAAACATAACATTATTAATTATTTGTGTATGTATATGCATACTTTGCAGAAAAAAATATAGTTTTAATAGATACAATTAATAACTTTTAAGGAATAGTTTTAGGGCGACGCGGTGGCGCAGTGGGTAGCACGTTCGCCTCACAGCAAGAAGGTCGCTGGTTCGTGCCTCGGCTGGGTCAGTTGGCATTTCTGTGTGGAGTTTGCATGTTCTCCCCGTGTTCGCGTGGGTTTCCTCCGGGTGCTCCGGTTTCCCCCACAAGTCCAAAGACATGCGGTATAGGTGAATTGGGTAAACTAAAATTGTCCGTAGTGTATGAGTGTGAATGGGTGTGTATGGATGTTTCCCAGAGATGGGTTGTGGCTGGAAGGGCATCCGCTGCGTAAAACATATGCTGGATAAGTTGGCGGTTCATCCCGCTGTGGCGACCCCAGATTAATAAAGGGACTAAGCCGAAAAGAAAATGAATGAATGAATGAATAGTTTTAGATTTTGCTGCTGTTTTAATGAGATTGTGTTATTTACAATACTTGTAGTTTTCTTACATTCACTCCATACCACAAAAAAACAAAAACCTTGTGCATTTATGAAGTGAGCATCACAGAGGTGAATGGGCTTGACAAACCACTTGTAGAAACACTGAGCACAAACAGTTCCTTTGTATAATTAGCACTTCTTATGTGTATTGCCTCTTCTTGTTGAATCAGTGAATGCCTCCTCAATTGTAAGTCGCTTTAGACAAAAGCATCTGCTAAATGACTAAATGTAAGTGTTATAGTTCTTTCCCTCATTATCTTTTTGTTTTTTTTAGAATTTTATTTATTTATTGCTTCAAATGAAAGTTTGTAAAGCTGTGATTCTCCTCATAGCTTGTTTGATTAATGGCTTATAGTTATAACTCCTTTGTGAAAAATGAATAGGAAAAATACACTGCTGGGACAGCCACTGTTGCGCTTAATTGTGGAAAAACTGTATTATGTAAATATAACCAATTAACAATTAATTACATGGCTTTGGCTTGTTATTGGTGGATCTCGTGTGATTGACAGGCTGATCCCGCCCTCACACCAGTAAACATATCATCAGAGAAGTTATTTTGACTAAATATTATGAGGAGATGAGCTTGGAAAAAAAATTACGTGTACACAAAATTATTTATAATAAAAATAAAGTAATAAGAGCTATCAAATGATACAAGGACTTTAACAGCTGTCCAGTTACACCCACCAGAAATGACAGAGTCATTCCAGCTGTCGATATCATAGATAATTCCTGAAGCATCAGTGAAGCAGTGATCCTGTCGAACGTTTTCTTTGTTTTCCTCTGCTTCTTTTCTGCTCTCGCCGTCTCTGCTCGGCTCTCGCTCGATGCTAAAAATAAAGAAAGGAGATGAGCTCATTTTAACGGAAAAATACGTACGTACAAGCATAAAAAATAATGAAGATTGAACACCCTCACCTGTCCTGCCTGAGCTTTGATGCCAGTGCTCGGTGCAGTTCCTCTATTATGCAGCTAGGGGGCAGCGGTGGATGTATGCTACCTACGTGCAGCGAGCCAGAAAACGGCCCTCTTAGAACCACAGGACTGGGGCCGTCAGGGACTCTAGGCAGTTCTTTCTGGAGAAAAGAGTTTGACTGAGGCACTGATGCGATGACAACTTTACCTGTGTCTGTGGAAACAAAACAATACCTTCATATATAAATGTGTTAAAGAAAAAATATATCAAACGTGTATATATACAGTACTGTGCAAAAGTCTTAGGCCACTAGTATTTTCACCAAAAAAAAAAAAAGATTTAAAGTCTATTTAAATTTCTATGTTTTTCTGTAGCATATATCAATTTACATTTCCAAACATTATTTTTGTCAATTAACTTGCATGGTTCGGGATATGTAGAGCTGCGCATCGATGGATTTGCTCTTCAGTGTTTGGACTTTCAGCAGTGAAAATTAAACCACACTGAACTGAACTAAACTGAACTTCAACTCTGAAAACTGGACTGACACAGTTTCAATTTACAATAATCTTCTATGTTAAGCTGCTTTGACACAATCTACATTGTAAAAGCGCTATAGAAATAAAGATGAATTGAATTGAATTGAAATGAGCATTTGGTATGACCACAGTTTGGATTTAAAACACTTGCCCATAGTTTTTCAGGTAGCTTTGCAGGTAGGTTTTTTTGAAGCATCTTAGAGATGTTGCCAAAGTTCTACTGGATTTAGTTTGTCTCAGTTCGTAAATTGATACCTTTGATGTTTTAAATGTATTTCATGTTATATGTTTTATTCTTTTTGATTCTATTGTTATGGTATAGGGTAAATGTGTCTTTTGATTTGCTTTTGGTATTGGTTTCTATTGTTTTAGTTTAATGTAAATTAGTCTTTAATTTTGATTTTGATTTAATGTAAATCTGTCTTTTATTTGTTGGACCCCAGGAAGAATATAGCCACTATGTTGGTAGTGGCTACACTGTAAAAAATGCTGGGTTTCACACAATTTCTTCATGTTGACCCAACACAAATCGCTTAAGTTAACTTCAACGTTTTTACAAGTTTAAGTTTATTGAACATAAAACAATTAAGTTGTCCGCAAAAAACCCTAAGAATTGTATTGTTTCAGCTCATTTTAAATAAGTCATTTAAACAAACAGCAAAAGTCATTTTTTGAGTGTAATTTTGTTGAGTGTAACAAATCGCTTAAGTTAACTTCATCATTTTTACAAATTTAAGTTGATTGAACATGAAACAATTAAGTTGTCCCCCCAAAAACTTGTTGTTTCAACTCATTTTAAATACGTAGTTTGAACAAACAGCAGAAGTCATTTTTTGAGTGTACATTTGTTAAGTGTAACATTGCTTAAGTTACAGTAACTTAATAATTTTTACAAATTTAAGCTGATTGAACATGAAACCGGGGCAACACGGTGGCTCAGTGGTTAGCACTGTCGCCTCACAGCAAGAAGGTCACTGGTTCGAGTCCCGGCAGGGCCAGTTGGCATTTCTGTGTGGAGTTTGCATGTTCTCCCCGTGTTGGCGTGGGTTTCCTCCAAGTGCTCTGGTTTCCCCCACAGTCCAAAGACATGCGCTGTAGGTGAATTGAATAAACTAAATTGGCCGTAGTGTATGTGTGTAAATGTGCATGGATGTTTCCCAGTACTGGGTTGCAGCTGGAAGGGCATCCGCTGTGTAGAACATATGCTGGATAAGTTGGCGGTTCATTCCGCTGTGGTGACCCCTGATAAATAAGGGACTAAGCCGAAGGAAAATGAATGAATGAATGAATGAACATGAAACAGTTAAGTTGTGCCCCAAAAAACTTAAGAATTGTGTTGTTTCAACAAATTTTAAATAAGTAGTTTAAACAATTAAATAGTTGTAGTAATAATAATAGTTAAACAATACTGCTCTTTAAAACCGTGCCTTATTTTGATTAAGCAGAGATGAACAGACCTTCCTCAGTGCTGAGCTGAGAGACCAGATTGCCGTGGCTATTTGGAGGAGACTGCTCCTGCTCTTCATCCTCTTCATCTTCCTCTCTGTCTTCTTCATCTTCCTCGACATCTTCATTCTCATTCATAGAGGGAACGGCCTCCTCGTCGTCCTCCTCTTCTTTTTCATTTGAGTTTGGCTCTTCTGTCGTCTCGTTGTCCTGTAAGGAATCTACCACTGATGGGAAACACAGAATCACAGGTGAGGAATGTAATTTAAGGCTGAGGTTCATTGATAAGGCTGTATATTGTGTATTTGTCAAGGAAAAAAAGTGTACGATTTAGGAAAAAAATGCAGCGGATTGGGTTATTTTCATAAAATAAAATAAAATAAAATAATGACAGTCTTCAAACAGGATTCCTGGGCTCTCCCATAATATCTGCCAATGGTCAGTCAAACAGATTGAAGCCAAACCTTCAAAGTTTTGCTATTGGCTAAGAAAATGTTGCTATAACATTGTTTCAGACAATAAGTGATACATAATTATATATAATTGAATTACATTGTTTTTTTAAGCAAACAATTTTCCTTTTTTTTTACCAGACTTATATGACTTAAGGCAATACAGACAATTATTATAAGGGATGATTTTAAATAATATAATTTTTGAAAATTATATAATTTACAAATATAATTGTGATGCTATTATTTTTCTTGTTGTTTTTATTGCTAATAATATTATCATATATTATTATATTAAACTTAAATACAGTTTTTGAGGATTCTATGACTAAATATAGCATTTATTACAAATGTTTTTTGTTAAAAAAAATTTTAAATATGATAATTTAATGCACCTCTACCCCCACCCCAAATATTTTTTCTTCTTGTTATTTTTTGTTACTTAGTAGCATAATTATTTAAAAAATACAATGTTAAAAATACACACACACACACACACATTGGGTTATCTGTATATATATATATATATATACAGCCCTCCTGTGAAATATTTCTTGAAATAAATTTCTTGAAATAAATTCTTTTTCAAATATTTCTCATGTGGTATTTAATGGAGCAAGGAAATTGTCACAGTATTTCCGCTAATATTTTTTTCTTCTGGAAAAAGTCTTATTTGTAATTATTTGTAATGTATTTTTATTTTGCCTGAAATAAGTGTGTGTTTGTATTTTTAGCATTGTTATACAATGAATTAACCTAACTTGTCTTTAAATTGCTTTTACATTAAGCCTTTAGTTTATTAATAATCCTTTAAATGTCACTTTAAGCTGAGTACTAGTTTCTTGAAAAATATCTAGTAAAATATTATGTACTGTCTTCATGGCAAAGATATAAGAAATCAGTTATTAGAAATTAGTTATTAAAACTCTTATGTTTAGAAATGTGTTGAAAAAAATCTTCTCTCCGTTAAACAAAACTTGAGGAAAAATATATAAATTAATTTAAATGAATAATTCTGATCTTAACTGTATACATATCTGTATAAATAATGAAGTGCACTCACTGCTAGGGAGATTGTCTTGCTCTGAGCTGAGGTACTCCATGCTACTGATGCTGAGGATGGGCCCCTGAGAGCCAGGCAGCCGGATCTCCGAATCGGAGAGGCCCTGGATGGGGCCGCTGGGGTCTGGAGAGTGAAGTCCACAGGCCAAGGCCACATCTGCACACAGACCAACAACTGTTCATACATTGAAGCTTGCAGTGGATTGCTCAGCTCACAAACAGTCATCGACATAACTTACACAACATATACATACGCAGAAGCAGTTTCATTCACACACATTCATGTAGCTCCATCTGCGCTGTTTCCCGGCTGGTGTGAAGTGGGAAGGTGTTTGTGAGTTTGACTTTGAGATTGCTCATTTGGGGATGATATTTGAGATCTCAGTAGGGGTGCCAGGAAGTGAACGGCTATACATTGTGCTGATCGCACAACTCTGGCTCTTGTTAACTCCAAAACATCCCAGAGAGCTGAGCCTAGGTGAAGTCTTAATATTAAGGGGCTAAATATAAGGATTTTCATATATTAATTCCTTTTTTATAACTGGTATGTGAATTTGTAAGGAAATTTAAAACAAGACCTTTCTTGACTTAATGAGTGTTTCCACTGAGTGGTACGGTTCAATGCAGTACAGTACAATACAGTATGTATGGTTTGGTACGGGTCACCCTGATCAGGAGTGTATTTCCACTAGGCAAGGGATGATAACCGGTTTCAAGGATTACCGAGGTTTGAAAAACCGCTAGAATTTTCTGTTATACTGTTCCTGTGGTATATGCAAGTTTGTTTGTCAACTTGACTATTTTATTTATTTCTTTAGGACAACACTATCTCCAGCAGCAAAGAACCATCCACATCAAAAGCTACTTGTCGGCCCACGATTCAGCAAACAGTTAAAAAACAAATTGCTTATGCATCTACATCCAAGCATGTTATGGACCTGAACAGTGCAGTGGTTTACTTTATAACCAACAAAAAGTGTTTTTTTACCCAGACATAAAAAAAAACTTCTTTTAGAGTAGTAATCACAATACCCTAATACAGTGAAACTGTGATATTTTTATCCAAGGTTATCATACCATCAGAATCTTAAACCGGCACATGCCTAGTTTCCACTGCCAGTAGTACCCTTACTTGATAGTCAAGGTTTAGGCAGAAAGTCAGATCATTTACATATCGCGTATTTTTGCGAACTCATGTTCATTATTTCAAATGTAGATGAGCAGCAAGAGGACACAAATATAGAGAGACCCTAGAGCAATGTCTTTAGTGATTTCTACATGTTTTGAAGCGATGTGAATGGACTCGTAAACAACACATACAGCAGATCTTGTTTTTGCTTCTTGGCATGTGGCTGTTTGCCACAAGCTTTGTTTAAGCTCAGGTTGACCATGTTTCATTACTGTGCGGCGCCACTTTATTATTACGGTGTTATGTTTCAGCTGTGTATTTAAAAATGGCACTTCCTGTGTTGTCATTGTCTTAGCTTTTTGCACTTGCAAGTGACAATTCTCTGTAAACCAATCAGCTTTCAGCAGTGAGTCTAGCTCCACCCATTTGGTAACATACCATACTGAAAGGGTACCAAAAAAGCAGTGCTGTACAGTTTGCTATTTTGCTAACCTTGACAGTGGAAACATAAATAATTATGTACCATACTTTACCGCAGGGGTCACCAAACTTATTTCTGGAGGACCGGTGTCCTACAGAGTTTAGCTCCAACCCTAATCAAATACAACTGAACAAGCTAATCAAGTTGTTATTGGGTATACTTGACACTTCCAGACAGATGTGTTAACACAAGTTGGAGCTAAATTTGCAGAGATACCTCAAAAATTGAGATTAGGACCGCTGCTTTACTGTATCGAACTGTACCACTGAGTGGAAACTGGCCATAAGAAAGTCTTTTGCAGGAAAATCAAAAGGATGTGACTATACACATGATACATTATCTGTTGAGTGAAAGAAGAAAGTCATATACAACTAGGATGTCTCGAGGGTGAGTAATTCACAGGCTAATTATATTTTTTGAGTGAACTAACCCTTTAAGAGTTGTTTACGCATTTTCATGTCACTCATTTCATCTGTGTAACACAAAAGAAGTTCTGGACAAGAACAGTTTGAGCATTCTTTAAAATATTGTATCTTCGTTTGTGTTCCACAGAAGAAAGAATGTCTTACAGACTTGGAACAACACTAGGGTGAGTAAACGATGACAGAGATTTTATTTTTAGGTGAACTATACCTTTGAAAGAAGAACGACTGACTTTTTACTACCCTAAAATAGTAAATGACACCTCTGCTGTTTTCATCACAGGATTGACCTCAGCTTGTGTTAACTGATTTTCTACAAATTTCCCAATCTTAACCACCATCATCAGTCTAGCAGTCCTCCTTCATTCTCTGCATGCATCTACTATCATTTGCATATCACTTCCTCCGCTAATCTCGATTGGATGATGATATTGTCTCATTATGTAACTAAACTGTTTCTAAAGCTGTCTGCTATCGGTTCACTCATTTCACGCTTGATTAACAGATCTCTCGCCTTAGGCACTGTTTCATTAAAACTAAAAATTGCTGCTGACACCCCTAATTCTCAGGAAACTTTCTCTAGGTCTTTTCGAGTTACGTAATTACAGACCGATCACAAACCACTGCTGAACAAAGCTGTTGCCTCTCAACTAGAGGCGCAGCAGGTTTCTTATATTCTACACAAGCAGAATATTGTCCTTTACATAGCAGAGACAGCTCTCCACAGGGTTATAAATGACCTCCTCCTTTCTGCTGAATCAGCGGTGCTTAATATTCAACTCCTTCTGGACTTCAAGTCTTTATTGGATTCTGTCTATTAGACGGTTGGCATCACTGAGACTGGAAACTCTCCTCTGGTTCAATGGTGATAATTTTTTTTTGTTATGGCCAAAAATTTATAAATGGTTGAAATTAAAATTAATACTACTTTGTCTACATAAAAATGTAAACACTAAAACTTACATTTTTATTTTGTCTTTATTTAATCACTCAAAAACATCAAATTCATCTGTATGATCAATACCACCACATTTTCAGTCATTTGTGACAGACAAAAGAAACAAAGCCCATCACTGAGACTGGAAACTCTACTCTCATTCAGTTCTTTAGTAACAAACAGCAGTTTGTTTATCTTCTGAAACACAAGTTCTCTGTGTTTTCTGGGGTGTCCCTCAAGGCTCTGTTCTAGGACCTCTTTCTTTTCATCCAAACTGTGTTAATGTCTTTATAGATATGAATAAAATGTTAATTTAAGGTGCATTTATATGAAATTACATGAAGACACTAATAGTATGATCATCTTTATGTTGTGGCCAAAAATCTATTTATTGTTGTTATTCAAAATTAATAATATTTTGTCTAAATAATTAAATATAAACACTATAACACAAATTCTAACACTAAATTTAAACTCTATAGAGCCCTTTTATAAAAAAAAAAATACTTTAAAATAACTCAAACATCGATTCATCTGCATGGACAAGCACCACATTTTCAGTAAAGTGCGGCAAACAAATAAATGGGGAAGCAATGCCCATATTTTGTCACCTGTAGAGCTCTGTTTCAGCTTCTCGTTTTTCTTTTTCCTCCATTTCCACGGCCTGAAGATGCGTCCCAGCGTTGCCAATTTGCTGTGGCGGCGGATGGGAGGAGTGTGCACTCCACTCACCAAACAGCTGGAGCGCAGCACCTTCTGCTGCTCCATCACATCTGTGAAAAAACACAGCACAGACAAGAAACATCAGCGTTTTACACCTGATTTTAAACAGAGCTGGTGAGGTCCATGAGGCTGAAACTGGCTGCTTCATTTGGAGGAGAATTTCATCTGATTGAGGCCATGTTTCAGTGGATTTATTTGTTAAAAGCCCATTCTGCTCATTTACAACTGTGCAAAGCAGATTAGAATACAGATGGTGACACATTAATCATCAATATGGAGAAATTCAGGTGAACTTTAAAGAGCACTGGGAACCAAGCTGTTTTAGGAGCACTTTAAATACTTCAGTAGGTTTTGTTTTATTTTATATTACTATTTTATTGTTTTTTTTTATTATGAGACTAATACTGGTTGTTCTGTATGATGATTTCTTTATATATTTTTTTCTACTCATTTAAATTATTATCATTTAAGAAACGTTGAACTATTAAATTTTAATACTTATTTTATTTTGACACTTTTATTATTTATTATTTTATTTTGACACTGTTTATTTTGTAGGATTGACTAAAGCTACTCATTTCAGAAGCAATCAATGTATTTTAGCTTTAAAACTGTTTAATAATTCTATTTTATTCTGTTTTGTATTCTGGTTTTATAGTGTTTTATTTTTAACAGTAATGCTTTTTGTCAAGACAGGATCAACACAGTATTTTCTACTATTTTCCAACAAGGGATTTTAAATATTTGAATATTTATTTTATTTTTCATTTAATCTTACTTTATTTTATTATATTTTATATAATACTGCTACTGCTATAAATACAGCTCTGTATTGCTGAAGCAAACTAAACACATGAACTCATATTTTATTATTATTATATCTAATTTTCTTTTTGACACTACAGCTTTATTTTGTTGCTGGATCAAAGTACTCATTTTAGAAGCCCGTTAAATGCTATAACTTTGTCTTGGAATTGAAATGAATTTAATTAGAGTTTATTTTAGCCAGATCAATTCGACTGATACTCATTTTAGAAATACTTCAAGTGCATTTATAATTTATTTTTATAATTCGGGATAGGCAGGTCATGAAGGTCATTGTTTTATATTATTTAATTTCATTAATTAGGGCATATTCAATAGTTCTTTAATTTATTAAATATATATATTTTTATTTATAAATTTATTAAAAAGTTGTGGGCAGTTCTTTAAGTACAGTTTGGCATGCTTTAAAGCCCACATTACAAAAAAACTATAATTTCTTCTCCGGATAAATATGTCAAATTAAATGACTTTATAAACTAAAATTATGATACTTATGGTAAAATAAAAGCTAATATGAAGAGTTCAGATGCAAAAACCTTTAAATGCCATCTGAAATTTTCTTCTAAAATGAGCATTTTTATTAGGCTCCTGTGTGTAGGTTCAGTAATTTCACTTTTATATCAAAGAATACGTTTTTTTCATGCTCTTCAGAGTGAAATAACTCAACATAAACAAAGGAGGCTGAGAATAAAGCTCATTTTTGAAGAAAATTTCAGACGACATTTAGAGGTTTTTTCATCTGAACTCTTCATATTAGCTTTTATTTTATACAAATTAGCTTTTATTTTACCACAAGTATAATGGCAAATTTGTATCAGTTTTAGTTAATAAAGTCAAAGATGGCATAAACTAAAAATCTGGTTAAGTGTTTCAGTAAATGTGTGTTTTGTGACATTTAGTTAATATATTTCTTTCAGGATGCTATTAATATGCTTGCACACAAATTTGTCAAGGAAAATGGATAAGAAATGACATCATTTCCTTCTTAACTGGAGATTACAACCACATCCTTTATAAAAAAAAATAAAAAACATTGCCCTTATTTTTCTATTAAAATGATCCATTACACTCTTTCACTTTTGAGCTTAATCACAAACACGTCTGTTTACACTCACACACACACACACACACACACACTCACACACATACAGTTCAGCAGCGGTTTATCCTGAAAGAACAATAGCATATTTCCCCACACAAAGGCAGTGCAACACCCGCAGCAGCAGCATCTCTCTCTCTCCTCCAGCAGGCTAGACCTAATCCTTTTAAATATTCACACGCAGGAAGAGCTCCATTCACAGGGCGCATGAGTCAACGCTCTGCTACTGAAATAGTGTTGTGTGGGCGCGGGCGAGCGAGTGAGTGAGTGCCGATGTTGTCTGTTTTTGACCCCCTGCCAAATTATTACCCCCTCGTTGAAGACGCTATACCTGACTGCCTAATCCAAAACCTCACCCCTAATCTGAACCCCTCCCCCACACCTAATCCTAAACCCACCAGAATGAGGAGGGTAATCTGACAGGGGTCACGACCATGAGAGAGGGAGAAAAGAATGGAAAGAAAGGCTAAAAATAATCACAATTTCGAATGGAAAAAAAAGGAATAATGAGTTTATACGTTACAATTTTAAATCATAAACTTGCTATTTTAAATAACCATCTCCGAATTCTGATGTTTTTTTCTCGAAATTCTGAGAAAAAATCTAAGAATTTAGACTTTTTTGTAAGATATTAACATTAAAGTCACAATATATCTATGCAACAAAACATTTTTGTATAGTTTTGTTTTTATGTTTTTATACTTAATACATATATAATCAAACAAACTTTTATTTTGGATGTAATTAATCACAATTAATCTTTACCCAGCAATATATATATATATATATATATTTATACAACAGTTCTGTCTGGTTCTTAATTCTGATTGGCTGATAGCCGTGCGCTATATTCTGCCAGTAAAAGCACTCGGCCAGCCCCTTAACCCTTCACCCTTGTGTATTACTTCGCCCACATACAGCAACAAGCAGAGGACACTCTACAGTTTGACAAATATTGCTGCTGTTGGACAACATTGTTACGGCCATAAATATGTGCCTGTATGTTTTGCTTGTGTGTGCAGCGCGCTCTCTCTCTCTTCCTCTCTTTCTCTCTCTCTCTCTCTCTATCTGTGTCAAAATTCTCAGGATCGCCCACTCCAGTTCTCATTCGTCCATGAATACGTCAATCTTCATTAATCTATGTGACGCCATCACCTTCGCTGCCAAACAGGTAGGAAGCACAAAGTTTAAAGGGACGCGAACGGGGAAGCTCGTTCTCTCTCTAATAATCAAGGGTGATTGTGTGTAGGTAGGTTAGTCAGGAATTTAATGGGTGTAGTGTCAATGGTCCATTTAAAAGATAGGAGGCGGTAATGCACTTAGTAGTCTGCGATCCGCCGTTAAACAAGAAGAAGAAGAAGAAACTTGTTCTCTCTTGCTTGCTTTTCTCTTGTTTGCCTTTTTGTGTGTGTTTTGGCTTGTGTTGTGAGTTATGATGTTGATGTGACTGTAGAGTTTTGATTTTGCTCTTGTTTCAGTTTTGGTGTACTGTTACCATCTTGTAGGAGCGTATTTGACGATCCCTGATCTTTGGTGTCCGAATTCCCCTGGGAATCGTGAGTTTAGATGTCACGTGACATACACCTCGCAACACGCAGAAAACTCCACTGTCTAAACACACTAGTTTAGAAGTGCGCGCTGTAAGTTTTCTACGCATCTTTTGATTAGAAGAGTAGTGTTAGATATAGGGTGCAAACGCTGAAGATGTTTTGTTTGTTTATTTTCTATTTAGGTAGTTTAGAGAGTATTTTTCAGCTAGTTTTGGGGTTTTGTTATATTGCTTTCTTTTATTTGGCGCCACTTAATTCTCTTTTCCCCATTTATGACATATATTAATTGATTTTTCTTTTGTGAGATTCCAACTTGTACATAATAATTTTTGCTGTTAGACTTCTTTTCACTTTTGTAAATAAATTCACTTTTTTTTGCCTTATTTGGTTGTCGTCATGCTATTTTGCCACCAACTCAACACAAATTGAGTCACTTTAAATGTTACCTCTTTAACCCCTAGAGATAAAACTTTAAAGTCGTAACATTTTAATGGGGGCTCGTCCGGGATCTCTTTTTAATAAAATAAACCTAAAATAGTGATTATTTTGTGTTTGTTGGTGGCAATTGGCGTTAGTTTGTGTATTGCACATAATAGACGTATGCGGAATGTACTTTTGAGGCTTTTTTAGTCGAGAATGTAGTTGTTTAGATTGCAACTGTGCAGTTTATTTATAAGGATAGTGCCTATTTTAAAATATTTATAATTTCTGAGAGACAGCGCATCGGCGGCCATTAGTCTGTCTTTGAGCAAAGACGGTTGACGATGTTCATCCACAAGATGGCGACAAAGACTGCATAATAAGCCCTAAGAGCTGAAACAAACAACACCCACTGCGCCACCGTGATGCGTACTTTTAGGCCTCTTGTGAAAGAAGATCTCTTTACTTGGCAGTCGTGAACTGGTGCATTTCTATGGTGAAACACAGGTTAATCCATTTATATTATCTAAAGTAACATAAAAGGGTGAGATTTTACTATTCAGCATTGTGTCACAAGATCAGAGGAGGACAGGCGATGATTTTAATTTAAGGGTCAGTAACAGTTTTTCATGCTAGATCTCTTTGATACATTGTAGCCAGACACCTACACCCCTGCCCCCCACCCCGCTCTTTACTTTGGTCTGAGAGACAACTGACCGACAACCCCCCCCCTGGTCTTCACGTTTAATCGCAATATAATGCACTTGTACAATCACCGATTTTTGTCATTAACAAATATAAAGAGTTCAGTTGGTAAAACCTATACCCCACTACTGGCTAAGTTGTAGCATTAATTTTTGTTATTTTCATTTGGTAAAAAAATATTCAAATATACAGTTTACGTATAAATTTTATTACAGAACAAAGTGAACAATTTAAATTGACCAAAATTATTTTGTAACTTAACACTATAACAATTTTCTGTGTGTGTCAATGTGAATGTATAGTGTAAACCATATCTTCAGTCAGTTTAGCATTTGTGAATATTTCCGGAAAATGTTAATGGCTGGACTGACAACAAACAGATTTCTGAAGGGACCACCCCTGTCTCTTCTATACTTTCACAGCCTAGGCATGCTGCAAAGAAAGAAAAATGTACCAAAACAAAAATATGAACAAATAATAATACAAAACAACTATATTTAACGAACTGTTACAACTATCCCCAGCCCAAACAGCTATAACATGCATAACCCTTTATGAAATTAGCATAAGTGCCTATAGCATCAAATTAAGAGAAATGGCTAATTCATTTTATGCAAGTCAAAAAGTTGTATCTACACTACAATTAATGCTATAGACAAAAAAATAATATGGATTAATATTTGCTTATTTTTTGTGATAAACTCCACAGTCTTGCTCATAGACACAGGCCTGCCCACATAAAAATGCGACAGTAATTTATAGTAAATACTAGCTAACTATAGTATTTTTGAACCACACTATAGCAATGTGTATTATACTGTTTATATTCTAGTAGGGGAGAGCGGGGACGAAGGTAACAAAGTGATTTTCTCGAAGCCCTGACAACATTTGCTTTCCAGGCTATAACAGCACAGTCAGCATGCAACCTTTGATGGAGCTGCCAAATATAAGCTGATTTCGGGACCGTGTCACTCGGTTAGGTCCGAATTTTTGTTTTTTAATGCAAAAAGTCAATTATTGTAACGGTTCTTTTTTCCTTATTACAAGTTGTGTTTCTCTTTTCATGTGTCACAGTAATGATCAATCTACAGGTTATTTAGTGCAATAACACATCCTTAAGTTTGAATTGTCTGAGTTTTTCAGTTTAAAAGTAAATCAGGTTTAAATGGCAAGAGTTCCTGTGGGGACAAAAGTAACACTGTTATTTATGTCCCACTGATAATAGACATACCTTATTTTTCACTTCCACATTAGAGTTACCAGTGTTTGGATTCAGATGTTTTAAAAAAATTAATGCATATTGCCAATAATAATTTAAAAAATATTTAAAAATTGTAGAAAATGTTGACATTTTGCATTGGTGGATTGCTTTTGAAACATTTGATGAAACTGAAATTAAAAATGAAAATGCCGCTTAATATTTTTTGCAAAAATAAAGGACAAAATATGTTTGCAGGGAACATTAACAAGGTCATAGTCAAATATATTTAAAATAAACAAGATTATATTAAATATTGTTGTGTTACTTTTGACCCAACCGTGTGTTACTTTCGTCCCTGCTGATGGGGTCAAAAGTACCAATGTGCAACTTTTGTTTAAAGTGAAGTTATATTAAAGTTGTTCTACACTGATACAAACACCTGCTTTTGATAGACCTGTTGTGAGTTAGTAACCACAGCAAAAATATATTTCTGCATTATATTTTATTCTAATATTTCTGCATTATCTTTTAAAATTATAGGTTTTTATGAAAAATGTTACTTTCGTCCCCGCTCTCCCCTATTCACAACACTTGCTACAGCATAACTACTGTAATAAATTCTGTAGTATACTTTAGTTTTTACTAATCTTTGTTGTGTTGTGGTATAAATAATACAGTAGGCTATTTGTAGAAAACTTAGTAGCTATAAAGTATTGGATAAATTCCCTATATTAGCTAGTTATTGCTATATAAATTTCACAACAGATTAATTCAAGTAGCTACTCCACTATAGCTTCAAAAACATTAGTAGACCTACAGTATTTAGCTTACTAGTAATAACAGTAATAATTAATTGAATTCATAAAAATCATTAATGTGCTGTCAATCGATTTATTTGCAAAAAGGACGAAATTTCAATCACTCAAAACGTCCCCTATGACCGCTCTTTCTCTGTATAAAATTAATGCTTTTCTAAATTAAAGTGGACAAAATGAGACGCTTCAGGTGTGAACGGGACACGTGTCTTCTTTGTTTTAAGATTATATCCCACCAAAACGCACATTAATCGGTGTAAACGGATCCAGGTCAAGCCTGAGAGCAGAGCGGTCACAGCGGGTCAGTGAAGCCCGGCCGCTATCACTGCCGGCCGGCAGCAGATCAGACTCGGGCCGCTTGCTGTCTTTAGGAGAGGGAGGATGGGGAAACAAGGAGGGGTTTCGGGGGTCTGTTGCTATACGGAAGCGCTCACTGAAGAAAGACCTCCAGCAGCCAATCAGGACCCGGACTTTCAGCATTATAATATCCCACACACTGGCCTCTTCTCTAGTGCAGGGCCCGCTTCACAAACTGCTGGACGAGCTGCTGGCGTCAGAAATGTATATGTAAATGTAGTCAATATTAGCAGATGTAGAGTAGTAAAAAAAAAGGGAAACACGATACTGGAGAGTATTTGAATGAATATGTGTGCAGTATAAGCGAGGGAAGAGCAAAAAAAAAAAAAACGGTCAGCACACTATCTGCATGCTGGCTGTGTGCCACACATGCCCACAGTATACCAATATCTCAAAAACACCTGCCAATGCCTGACAAAACCGCTCATTTAAGAGTCATGGTGACTGTATGGAGGTGTATATCATAGTGTCTATTAATACAATAATCACTGTAATGTGGTAAAGAGAAAATTAGAGATAAATTACAGTAGGCTATTTATGTTTATAAGAAGTATTTTGTCATAAACATGTTGAATTCACATATAAAAATTTAAAATTATTGTGATACCATTATATATAGTTTGTATAGCCTGATAAGATCAGGTTTAGACAAAAAAAACATTGAATACATTTAATACAACTTTTTAATACAGGTTAATACACTTTTTATATTTTATTGTATTATTAAATTAACTAATCAGTAAATTAATAGTTATTGGTACAAAGTCATTGCAAAAAACATAATAAAAAAAACAAAAAAAAACATAGTTAATACATTTAATACACATTTAACTTTTTAATACAAGTTAATACATTTTATGTTATTTTGTATTATTAAATTAATAGTTATTGGAACAATCATTGCAATAAATACATAATAGCAACATATACTCTTGTAATCTTGATACTGTACATACATATGCTTATTTTTTTATACTTTAAAACAATAATTACAATTTATGCATTTATCTAAACATATTTGAATATATAATATATAAAGAAATCATTAACCTAAAAAACAATGACACAATAATGATGATAATAATAACAATACAAAAAAAAAACACTTTTAATGTAGTAGCAATCTTGATACAGTATAATAGAAATTTACCATCTTTCTGGATTAACTAACCTGATACAGTAATGCATATTCGTTAATGCATATATATTTGTTCAGAATTGTATTTTAATTTATATTACAATCAGTCCACATTTCAAGTCCAGCTTGGTCATACTTCATAACAGCATTAAGAAAAATGCTATAAAATGATTTAAAATAGCCTATTCTACATCTTCCCAGAGGATTATTACAAATTTTATACGATAGAATTGTCATACATTAGATTGTAATACTATTCATATTTGAATTGGTTGGATGAACTGTTTTATTTATCTGACCGATATGCAGGATACACACTTTAAATCTGTCACAGTGATCTTAAAACAATACGCTATATTAGTATTGTTATTAAATTTCCACTCATATGGCTTTACTGTTTGTAAGATAAAATACGGTAGTAAAACAGACAAATAAATAAAGAGAGCTCACGTTAAGTAATGCTTCTGGTTTGATTTACAATAATCACTGTAATGTGGTAAAGAGAAAATTAGAGATAAATTAGTAGGCTATTTGTGTTTATTAGAAGTTTTTTGTCATAAACTTAGCACATAAATTAAACACCACATGTTGAATTCACATATAAATATTGAAAAGCATGGTGATACCATTATATATAGTATATATATTGTATAGCTTGCTAAGTTCAGGTTAAGATAAAAAAAAACATCATAGTTAATACATTTAATACACGTTTATCTTTTTAATACAGGTTAATACACTTTATATTATATCGTATTATTAAATTAACTAATCAGTAAATTAATAGTTATTGGAACAATCATTGCAATAAATACATAATAGCAACATATACTCTTGTAATAATAATAATAATAATTCCTTACATTTATATAGCGCTTTTCTATACACTCAAAGCGCTTTACACATTGGGGGAATCTCCTCATCCACCACCAGTGTGCAGCATCCACCTGGATGATGCGACGGCAGCCATATTGCGCCAGACCGCACACCACACACCAGCTGATTGGTGGAGAGGAGACAGAGTGATGAAGCCAATTATGATATGGGGATCGTTAGGAGGCCATGATGGACAGAGGCCAGTGGGCAAATTTGGCCAGGATGCCGGGGTAAACCCCTACTCTTTTTCGAAGGACATCCTGGGATTTTTAATGACCACAGAGAGTCAGGACCTCGGTTTAACGTCTCATCCGAAAGACGGCGCTCACTGAGCAGTATAGAGTCCCCATCAATGTACTGGGGCGTTAGGACCCACACAGACCACAGGTTGAGCGCCCCCTGCTGGTCTCACTAACACCACTTCCGGCAGCAACCTAGCTTTCCCATGTGGTCTCCCATCCAGGTACTGACCGGGCGCAGCCCTGCTTAGCTTCAGTGGGCAACCATGTGAGAGTTGCAGAGAGCTAGCTGCCGGCGGAAAGTAATCTTGTAAAGTATGTAATCTTAATACTGTACATACATATGCTTATTTTTTTATACTTTTAAACAATAATTACAATTTATGCATTTATCTAAACATATTTGAATATATAATATATAAAGAAATCATTAACCTAAAAAACAATGACACAATAATGATGATAATAATAACAATAATACAAAAAAACACTTCTTGATACAGTATAATAGAAATTTACCATCTTGGATTAACTAACCTGATACAGTAATGCATATTTGTTAATGCATATATATTTGTTCAGAATTTTATTTTAATTTATATTACAATCAGTCCAGTCCAGCTTGGTCATACTTCGTAACAACATTAAGAAAATTATTTTAAAAATAATAATAATTAAATAGCCTATTATACAGCCTCCCAGAGGATTATTACACATTTTATACAGTATAATTGTCATACATTAGATTGTAATACTAGTCATGTTTAAACTGGTTGGATGAATTTCTTTATTTATCTGACAGATATGCAAGATACACACTTTTAAGCTGTCACAGTGATCTTAAAACAATACGACGTATGATTTTATTGTTATGAAATTTACCACTCATATGGCTTTACTGTTTGTAAGATAAAATACGGCAGTAAAACAGACAAATAAATAAAAGGAGCTCACGTTAAGTAATGCTTCTGGTTTGATTTAGGCTCCTTTAGAAGTTCATATGTGTTTATCTCTGTCACAGCTCATTAAAACACTTTAAACGTGCTTTTAAAGAGGGGAGATCTGTTCATTTAGCAGGCCCAGACAACAAAGACACAAGACCCTTTATCACTGCAGATTGGCAAACACTGATTCCAGCTCTGTCAGCAAAATCCACACTCCTTCAGTCTGCAGAGCCCTGCACACCTATAATAATATTCACCTTTATGCTTTGTCATCCACACACCAATCAAACCTTTAATAGAGTTCACTATAAAGGTTCCAAAAGGTTTTGCAGTGATGCCATAACACAGATTTTGTTTGTTTAATAAAAAGCCTTGAGTAAAAACCCATAAAAATACTGTATCGATTTGTTGTAGTGTATTATACATTACAGTATTTACAATTTGTTAATAAATTCTAATGTAGTATTAACTATAGTGAACTGATAAACTGTAATAAACACTTTAGTTTTCAGTAAACTGTGGGGAATGAGTGTGTGGGTGTTTCCCAGTGATGGGTTGCTGCGTGGAACATGTGCTGGATGGGTTGGCAGTTCATTCCGCTGTGGCGACCCCTGATTAATGAAGGGACTAAGCCGAAAGGAAAATGAATGAATGAATAAACTGTGGGGTATTGTATAGTGTAGTAATATAACTATGGAAAACCTACTACAGTATATTTGGTAATTTCTTTATATTACCATGGTTGTTGTATTACCATAGCAACTTTAGATTTCCCACATATCTATGGATTTACCACAACTTTAATTAATTTGAGTATACTTTAATATAGAAGTTCAAAATCACTATAACATTTACTATAAGTTACTGTAGTATTTTTTTATTCATTCATTCATTTTCACATTCATCAGGGGTTGCCACAGCAGAATGAACCACCAACCTATCCAGCATATGTTTTACGCCCTTCCAGATGCAACCCAGTACTGGGAAACACCCATACACACTCACATGCACACACATACACTACGCCAATTTAGTTTATTCAATTCACCTATAGCGCATGTCGTTGGACTGTGGGGGAAACCGGAGCACCCAGAGGAAACCCACGCGAACACGGGGAGAACATGCAAACTCCACACAGAAATGCCAACTGACCCAACCGGGACTCGAACCAGTGAATACTCGAACCGGGACTTCTTGCTGTTAGGCGAAAGTGCTAACCACTGAGCCATCATGTCGCCTATAGTATTTTTTCACGTGGTTTAAAATAGCTTTTTTTTTTCTTAGTGTAAAGAATATTCTAAAAAATGTAAAGATACATATTCCATAAAGAATTTTGTGGAATGGAAATATTTAATTGATGTTAATGGGTTTTCATGAAACCATAGCCATAAATGATATAATAACATGATGCAATATGAAATTCTACACTTTTTTTAAAATATTTATTTATTTATTTATCTAATTAGTGTGTTTGACCTGAAGAGGATTTTGTTTTTCCTGTAAATGTTAGTTTATGTTTCTACATTGGACTAAAATTGACTGACTTTGCTCACACAGAGTATAACTAACTTTTTTCTCACCTTGTGGTTTTCCCTGTCAAAAATGAACAGCCTTCAAAAAACAGCTTTTAAATCTTGTATTATGCTGCATTATTCATTACTAGCAGTTATACTTTATTACTAGCAGTTTGATCTCCACTGTATGTAATTGTGCTTGCAAACTGTAAAAGCCTTATTACACACACAGACAAAACGTTAAGCATTTGTATCAAAATGGCAGCATTAAAAAAGTTTGCATGTCATAGAATACACAAAAACTGCTTCTGTTCTCAAAAACTGAGGTGCAAAAATTCAGATTAGTGACTATGATAAGCCTGATTAAAGGTGCCACAGAATAGAAATCAGTATATATAGTTGAATAATAAGAGTTCAGTACATGGAAATGACATACTGTGAGCCTTAAACACCATTGTTTTATCATTCTCATGTAAATCTCTGAGCGAAAGACTACAGAAAAATATGTGAATCCGAACTGTTACGTAACACTTGGGATCAATTAATTTGCATGCCCCCAGCAGCGTTTGGTTCATCACAATATTTCTTAGTGAGACAACAACAATGATAAAGACGTTTTCTTATGTTCTAAGTTTAACCCAGTTTATTATATTTCCTATGTGTTTGGGAAGAAGAGAAGCTCTGGGTTACAATAATGCCTCAGAAAGCTAAATAATGAAAATATGGATTATATGGTTTACTCAGTGAATAAACTTAAGTATGACTATTTTGGTCTGTAATGCTTCAATTGTGGTTGATTGTAATACATAATATGGCCTATAATGCTTCAGATATTGCTGTTTTTAATAAACAATGCAATATATTGTGATTCTGGGTAAAATATTTATTTATTTATACTATATATGTACCTAATAAAACATCATTTCCAAGAACATCCTTAATATGGCCTATTATGCTTCAATTATGGCTATTTTTAATACAAAATATGGTTTATAATGCTTCAATTATGGCTGTTTTATTACACAATGCAATATATTGTTATTCTGGGTTATTCATTTATTTATTTATACATGCATATTCGCAGCAAATGAATAATCATTTCCAGTAACATCCTAAAAATAGTCTATAATGCTTCAATTATGGCTGTTTTTAATGCATAACACAATATATTGTTGTTCTGGGTTTATTTGTTTATTTACATATATACCATATTTGCACCAAATAAAACATAATTTCCAATACCATCCTAAAATGGTCTATAATGCCTTAATTATGGCTGTTTTTAATACATAATAATATATTGCTATTCTGGATTGAATTTTTAATTATTTATACCATGTACTGTATGTACCAAATAAAACAGCATTTCCAATAACGTCCATAAAATGGTCTACAAAGCTTCAATTGTGGCTATTTTTAATACATAATGTAATATATTGCTATTCCTGGTTGAATATTTATTTATTTATATTCATATATGTACCATTCATGTTTATTTATATTCATATATGTAAAAAATAAAACATCATTTCCAAGAACATCCTTAATATGGTGGTCTATTATGCGTCAATTATGGCTGTTTTTAATGCAAAATATGGTGTGTAATGCTTCAGTTATGGCTGTTTTAATACATAGCAAAATATATTGTCATTCTGTGTTATTTATTTATACATACATATCAAATTTGCACCAAATAAAACAATTTCCAATAACATCTTTAAAATCTATTTTAATGCTTTAATTATGGTCGTTTTTAATGCATAATATAATATACTTTCATTCTGGGTACACTGTAAAAAGTTTTAAGCCAGTACAACAACAACAAAAAAACATCATCCTTATTTCCTTTCGCTTTTTCTTGTTCACTCAACTTTTGAAAACATCAGCTGCACTGACCTAAAATTATTTGTCAGTAATACAAAAAACATTTAGTTGGGATAACATAAGATTATTAGTTTTCTGGAGAGGTGAACTACTCTGTAACAAAAAATTTTAAGTTGTGCCAACTGAACATTTTTGTCTGTAGAACTGGAATGCCTCAACTTTTGAAAACATCAGTTGCACTGAACTAAAATGTCTGAAGTTGAGTAAACAAAAAAAACTCTTTTGGAAACTGATACTAAGAAATAACACATTATCAGACCAAACAAACAGTTTGATTGAAAAAACAAAAAAAACTAAAACAGAGACAAATGTTAACAAAACATTTATTAGACACAGAATTAGAAACAAGACAGGAGGCAAAACAACAATAACGGTAAACAAGACAAGGATCAAAACATGGCAGGACTAACAGGGAACAATGCTTTGTAATGCTTCACAGGGAAAAACAAGACTCAGCAAAGAGTCTGTGTGAATGAGGTGTCTTTATAGTCCTAGTAATCAGTCCATCATGAGCTTCCTGCTGTGTGTGAGTAATCAGGAAACTGGTTCCTCCACTTGAATTATACTTTGATTTGTCATTTAGTTATTACAGGATTTTACTGAGTTGTTGATGAAAATTAAATATCAAATGCATTTGATTTCTCATTTGAAAATGCATTTTGATTTATTATTTGATCGTTTGATTTATCATTTGGGTAGTTGTTTTGAAAGTTCGATTTATTATTTGATCTTTTTAGGCATTTGAATTTTCATTTTAGGAAAAAACTTCCATATATACACATAACAGTCAAATACAAATTAACAGTCCACAGGCGCTAAGAGTTTCTTTTTGTAGAACGAACTAGGTAAATGTAAGACGGAAATTCACATTAAAAGTCTTTCTGCAGCTGTGCCCCCCACCCAAAAAAGGTCAATTACGAATGAATAATAATTTCAAATTACGTTAGCATTATTGCAGTACTATTTTGTTGTTGTTGCTGTTAATAATAGTGACATTAATGTTATTATTGGTGTTACTATTATTTTTGTTGCTGTTGTTAGGGTTAGAAATACTGCAACCTTTATTTTTTCAAGTAAGGAGGTCTGAGATTAACTCAACTTAAAGTAACAAGTTGGCAGAAGCTTTTTTGGGTGAACTTGCAAAGTTTTGCTCACAAAACTAATCTTCTTAACTTAATGAAGAAAATGTTGATATAGGTTAAGTAAACGTGTAAAATGTAGTTATACACACATTTTTACTGATTTTTGCCAAACCTAATTTTAACTTTTTTCAAGTTGGATTTTTTACAGTGTAGAATTTGTATTTATTTATACAATATATGTTCCAAATAAAGCATAATTTCCAAGAACATCCTTAATATGGCCTATTATGCTTCAATATGGCAGTTTTTAATACAAAATATGGATTAAAATGCTTCTATTACAGCTGTTTTTAATACATTATATATATTGTCGTTATGGGTTGAATATTTATTTATACCATAAATGCATCAAATTAAACAATCTACATAATTTCCAAGACCATACTTATTATTGTCTATATTTTGCTTCAGTTTTTAATACGTATATTTCAACTCAGGTACTCAGTTCATGCATTTATCTGGCTCAAGTGAAGCACTCATGAGAATAAACCTTTCGCTGTACATTAAACAGTTTGAAGCTGAAATTGACTTTGAGCCTCTACACTCAGGTGTGATGGATGTTTGATGTAATAAAGCGCTTTAAGTAAATGTATGTAAATGCCTACGGTTCGTCCTCCCGAGGCTTGTTTTGCAGATGCTGACCACATAAACAGGCAGCGGGCAAAAGCCATTTGTCTGCAGCAGAGAGATACTAAGAGCTTGTTATTGTAATGTCACCCTAGAGATGAAGGCAAGAGATTGAGAATATTATTCAATTCATCAACGGCTGCTCACTAAAGATGCAATCACAGCAGACACGTGAACGTGGGCCTCGCTGAAAGAGCTGGGTGAGTTTGGGTGGTCCTGCAAAACCAGGTGCTGCTTGTGCTGATCTGAGAGCAGTTTGGTGTTTTTATAGGCAGCAATACAAAAGAAAGTTCGTTATGACTTTTTTAAAGTGTTTTCTTATGAACACTTAATAAATTTGACATGGTTAGGTTATATTATTTCTATTAAAGGGGGCCTATTGTGCCGTTTAAACAAAGTTGTGTGGCAACAGTGGGTAAATATAACCAGCTTCTAATGGTAAAAATTAATTAACTGGATTTTTTATAATCACACTTGATAAGTCTGCAGAAAGACTTTGATTGGCATTCTCCCTTTGTACGTGTCATCAGATGGGGTAAGCCCCGCCCATTAGTGACAATCTCTCCCTCATTAGCATAGACAGCCCCTGAGTGAGAAGCAGCCATCCACCATTGTGACATTTTTTACGTTTTTCAGAGATCACGTTCGTCCTGTTTTGAATCTGCTGCTTTGCTGACACATAGGTGTTTGTAGCTCCGCCCTCTTTTTAAAAAAGCACAATCTCATTTGAATTTAAAGTGACAGTCACCAAAACAGCACAATTTAAACAGTACAAGTCTAAAAAAGGGTGTTTCAAAAAGTTCATTCACTCTCCTTCAGCTTAGTCTCCTTCATCAGGGGTCGCCACAGCGGAATGAACCGCCAACTTATCCAGCATATGTTTTACACAGTGGATGCCCTTCCAGCTGCAACCCAGTACTGGGAAACATCCATCCACACTCATCCACACACATACACTATGGCCAATTTAGTTTATTCAATTCACCTATAGCGCATGTCTTTGGACTGTGGGGGAAACCAGAGCACCCGGAGGAAACCCACGCCAACACGGGGAGAACATGCAAACTCAGAAATGCCAACTGACCCAGCTGGGGCTCGAACCAGCGACCTTCTTGCTGTGAGGTGATAGTGCTAACCACGTGTCGCCCTCAATTATCACTGCTTTAATTGTATTTAGGCCTTCGATATCTGAAGTCTTCTAAACCTCTAAAACTGCACTATGACAGGATAATACAGTAAAATGAAAACAAATACTCCATGCATATTCTCTGGGGAAAAAGAATATTAAATTATAAATAATAAGGAAGAATACTATAGTATAACAGAGAACAACATAGCGATATCCAATTTCAGAGAGGCAGGAGAAGAAGAGGAGCTGCTCCTGCTTTTAACAGATCAAAAAGAAAGAAACAATATCATTTATACCGCTCAGAGAGAGTATGAAAGGTAAAATATGCTTTTGATCAACCAAATGAGCCAATAATAAAAGAAAAGACTTCCATTTAGACAAAGAGAAGTCACAAAAACATTTAAAAGAAATGTTCATTTTCATTACAGAGCATGCATATTAGTCTATACTGTCAGAACGAACATTAGGGCCGTCAAAAATAATGTGTTCATTTCTGTGATGAATGATTCGTTCGTTGCATTTGATAAAAAGACGTCATTACTAAATGTTTTTACATTCATTTAGAGAGCTTATACTGACAGACAGAAACATCACAATGTTTATTTAGAGTAATCCTAGTAATAAGTAATAATAAATGGCAATAACTGCTCATTTCATCCTAAGAAATTGAGAAAAAAATTCATTTAAGAGACATCAGCATTATGTGATGCTGGCCTTCATTTGCTGAAAGTAACAAATAGACTTTGCTAAATAAATATTTGTACATTCGTTTAGAGAGAGCTTATACTGACAGACAGAAATGCCACAATGTTTATATATTAATATTAGTAATAAGTAATGTCAAATGGCCATAATTGCTCATTTCATCCTCAGAAATAGAGAAGAAAAAGAGACATCGGTACTGGCCTTCATTCTCTGTCCTTAAAGAAGTCATTAAATAAACATTTTTATACACATTTTTAGAGAGAGCTTATACTGACAGACGGAAACATCACAATATTTATAGAAATAGTAATTATTATTATATTCTACACATTTAAAACTGTCATCTCCAAGTCATTGATGTTTACTTTTATCTTGTGGATATTCCTCAGCGATTTAGTCATTGGTGACGGTGGTATAGCACGTAAGTGTCTGTTTTTATATTTATTGTTTCTTTTGCTTAGATTAATATTTGCTCTTAGGGTCAAATCTATTAATTGACTTCTGCTATTTATACTTTGACTTTGCATTTCAGTTTATACTTTAATTGCTCTTAACCTGTAAATTAGTATAGAAACTGTATATAAAGCATACAAACACAATGACAGTTATACCATAGATTGTTATGGGTCAATGATGCTACCATTTGACACAAATCCATGAACTTCTCCTTTCTGGCTGTTGAAGCATAGCCCAGGCATGTATCTCTTCGGTTAGTAATGCTATATCCTATTGCACAACAATTAGCTGGCTTTTTTGCTAAAAAAAGAGAAATCCCTCATCCCGTGACTTGGAGGTAATGTGACTTGGTTCCCCTAATGGTGTGAAATACTATCAGTGGGGCTTAATGTTTGAGGATAGCTAGGCCTGTCACAATAATAAATATATTGACTTATCGTGCAATACTTGGAGATGACCGCAATAATTTGTGCCGTTGCAATATATATATTTACAAATTCACAAATAACGTGGTTTGAAATGTGCATTTTTATTTGAGGTTTGACATAATCTCAACTGAAAAATGAAGGGAGGGCAGGACAGAGTAGCTCCTCCCCTTTAAAAAAACAGCCAATAGCGTTTTGTTTTATCACAGCTCTGCCACTGAGAGTGGTTGAGCTCAAGCGCATCAAATGAAAAGCAAACGAGAAGTGACTTTAGGGGGGCGGGGCATGTCAGACACTAGAGAGCATTTGATTGGTTAAGATTTGATGAGAAACTGAAGTATGAGGTGATGTGAAAAACAACGTTGATCCATTTAGGCGGAAGCAACAAACTACAAGCTTTATATGTTTATATTAGTTTTATGTCTTCTAAACGTGAATTTTGTCACTGTTTTGTACCACACTAGCTTATAGATATCCTTGAAGACTAACATACTGATACTAGCTTCTAAAAAACGTTATTTTAATTTTAGTGGACCTTTAATGTCATTTTACAATGACATTTACATTCTACCTCACCAGTGTCAAAGTTTA
>CAIGQV010019951.1:4036866-4143302 GCA_903798115.1 Danio jaintianensis | reverse complement strand
GTTCTTGAAGTGTAGGAAGGGTAGTGCCAGTGATTTGTTCAGCAGTCCGGACTATTCGCTGTAGTCTACGGAGGTCGGTTTTGGCAGCTGAGCCGAACCAGACAGTGATTGAAGTGCAGAGGATGGGTTGGATGACAGCTGAGTAGAACTGTACGAGCAGCTCCTGTGGCAGGTTGAACTTCCTCAGCTGACGAAGGAAGTACAGTCTCTGCTGGGCTTTCTTCACAATAGAGTCTATGTGAATGTCCCACTTCAGATCCTGAGAGATGGTGGTGCCCAGGAACCTGAATGACTCTACTGCTGTTAATGATGATGAATGGGGGAAGTGCAGGGGGGTTTCTCCTAAAGTCCACTATCATCTCCACCGTTTTGAGCGTGTTCAGCTCCAGGTTGTTGCATCTGCACCATAAAGCCAGCCGCTCCACCTCCTGTCTGTATGCAGACTCGTCACCATTCCGGATGAGGCCGATAACAGTAGTGTCGTCCGCAAACTTCAGGAGCTTGATGGAGGGGTCTTTTGCAGTGCAGTCATTGGTAAACAGGGAGAAGAGCAGTGGGGAGAGAACACATCCCTGGGGGGCACCGGTGCTGATGGTGCGGCTGTCGGATGTGATTTTGCCCATTTTGACTAGCTGTTGTCTATCTGTTAGAAAGCTGGTGATCCATTGACAGACAGAGCTAGGAACAGAGAGCTGGGTCAGTATGTACTCGAAATTACATCTATATCACATGCATACAACAACAAACTAAACGAAACTATTATAACTCACCATAACAGAGAGAGATGTTTGTTCCCCACTCTTTCTGGAGTAACTGAATCTTATAAAGAAGGGTGCCGCACCCAGCACATTATACGTTGCTAAGCAACACAAACAGATTCCAATTGCGCCGGTGTTCGTACCAGGTTCGTATCCTCGTAGAAAAAGTTTACAAATGTTTCAAATTCTAGTAGGGGAGCAGCGCTTCTGGTGTCCGGATTTCAGTGTGCACAAATATGGATGTGGATAACACAATAAAGTGGGATCTCACATAGAGTAATTTTGAGCTCTTGCAGCCCGATACACACTCTTTCACGACCTGCTGGTTGGAGACCCCTATTTAAAAATCTTTTCATACATAAAAAATTACAATATAACTGTTTGTACTGTTTTAAAAATCTAATACATTTAGTGAAATCACTTAAAGGGCACCAATTTGACCCCTTTTTCAAGATTTAAGATAAGTCTTTTGTGTTGTGTAGCTTCTCCTGCTGCTTCTCACGCATAAGCAACACAGTATCAGACAAGAATGAAGCAGATCTCCCTTACTACAGTCACACACTTACTACAGTAAGTAAGTAGTCTCCCTTACTACAGTCACACAATGTCGTTATAAAGTTCACGCTTGTGCATGCGCTCGCTCACACACACGCGTGTTTAGCTTTGCTTTTAGTTTTTGCACGGCAAATGTGACAGGATACATGTTAATATACACTGCTGTATGGATATCCGTTATGTTAATGTACAAAATAAACCTGATTTAAGTCCATGAACCGGGATTGAAGAGTCTTCTTTTATAATTGTACTGACACTATGCGGCTGTGGTGAAGAATTACGAATTTCTGACTTTATTACAAACATGCACTGTTTTAGAAACGTTTTAAACTTGTAAAACCCATTCTTGAGGTGCTGCTGAACACAGAGAGCTGAAGAGATCTTTAATTCCCGGTTGCTTTGCACACGTCTTGTCTTGTGGATATGATTATACACGTTACTACGGAGACATGTTAATATGCAGCTGTCAATCAATTCGCTGGGCGGGGAAACCGCACTCCTACGTCAAGTTGCGGTCGGCCTCAAAATGGGAGGGATTTGGATCTAATATTTAACGTCAGAAAATTAAAAAAAAAGAGACTTATAGTGTTTCTATCACCCCAATGTGACTGTGGACACATCATGATTTTCATCATAGGTGCCCTTTAAAACATTTATATTACACAACAAATAAAGTCTTGAAGTATAAAGAATTATTTTCTTATAAATCATACTTCAGTAAACCTGGTTTCATTTATTATTATAGACGACTGAAGTATGGGTTGCCAATATTTATTGGCAAATTTTAGATTCATTTAAAGCTATCTGCAAAAATATAATTTAGGCAGATACAGATAGTTTATTAATTACACTGATTAAATGAGCTGTGCATATTTTAAATAATCCAATGTTTTTCTCAGAGCAAAATCATAAAATAGTTGCAAAAAGCAAAATAAAATTTGTACACCTGGGTCTAATACAAATGTGAGATGTGCTTCGGGAAAGCACATTTAATGATGTGGATCATTAAAAATTTGTTAGTTTGGGTTAAAATGTCTTGGACTATAAAAGAAAGCAATTGCACTTTAATGAGGCCATATTTTTCTGAAGCAGAGAAATATAATCTACATATATTGGCACATCTCTAACTTATAATTATTATTTTTGGTTACTAATATCGATTCCTATTTTGTGTTTATTAAACAGTAACGCATGCATCTTGGTGTCTCAATATTAACACAGAATGGATTCAGACCCAGAAAGCGAAGAGCAGCAGCTAAAGGCATTAATTAAGGGCACAGAAGCCACAGGAGAGAATGAAGGGATCTGTGTGTGAGATGGTGATTGTTGAGAGTGTATTATCTGCCACAGCTGCTGATCCTCTCTCTGAGCGCAGTAATCTGGCCTGGGTCGCTCTCGGTGGTGCTGAAGCCCTCGCCGCTTTACCCTGCCTTTCACAACCAGACACAATGCACATCTCTCTCCTGCCACGTGTACGACTTTAACTCTCTGAGATATATTTATAGATACAATTGAAGTCAGAACTATTAGCCCTCCTGAATTATTAGCCCTCCGTATAAGATTTGTTCCGATTTTTTATTAGTTTTAATAACTAATTTCTAATAACTGATTTCTTTTATCTTTGCCATGATGACAGTACATAATATTTTACTAAATGTTTCATGCCTGTAGCCAGGGGGGGTTCGGGTGGTTCAAACGACCCACCCCCCACGGCCAAAAGGTCCAGAATTTGTCCTTTTAATTATTTTATGTAATCCCGTCACATCCGTGTTTTTGAGGCTGTTTACACCTGGTCACTTCATTCGTTTTATTCTGATCGGATATAAATCTGATCGCTCTGACAAGTTCAGAAGGTGGTCTGGGACGCATTCCAGATGAAACTGGACGGGTCTAATTATTTGTTTTTAGACAAAATTAATTTAAATAAAATAAATTATAACCTGGAGAAAATCTGACCTTGCCCCTGTTTAGAGAAACACCTGTAGGTGGAAAAGTGTAAAATAAATAAATAAATACATATTTACTATAAGCATAAAACATGTGTTAATGAACAAAAAGCCTAAGCAAGATTTTCGCATGCCAAATTATATGAAAATGTTTGAATAATAATGTCTGTTTGAATATAAATCACCTATAAAATATTCAAGCATGTTGTGCTGTGATGAACAACCACTAATACAATCTAAATATATATTTAAAAAGCACTCTAAAAGTTAAAATAATTGTTATCAATATTGTGCATATTGATTATCACAACATATTGCATTATTGAATATCGATATATGTCTACTATGTCACGGGAAGTCCCCATAAAAATGAAAAAAATAGTGTGTGTTTGGACTGCCAAAATTTGCACATGATCTTAGTAAGCAACTTGATTCACGATGCACGTGATTCCAGAAGACAAGCTAATCCAGCACTAAATATTTCATAAAATGTCACCAAAATGTTGTATTTAAACTTCTTAATCAAATCCTAATCAAATACCCTTAATCAAATATAAAACGTGGGGAAAAAATGCCAAAAACGGTCCACTTTTAAAGAAAAAGAATCCCCCTTCTCACTAGGCTGGCTACGGGCCTGTGTTTTTCAAGATACTAGTATTCAGCTTAAAGTGCAATTTAAAGGCTTAACTAGGTTAATGAGGCAAGTTAGGGTAATTAGGCAAGTCATTGTATAACAGTGGTTTGTTCTGTCAAACAATCAAAAATATATATATTAAGCAGGCTAATCATATTGACCATAAAATGGGTTTAAAAAATGTAAACTGCTTTTATTCTAGCCGAAATAAAACAAATAAGACTTTCACCAGAAGGAAAAATATTATAGGAAATACTGTGAAAAATTCCTTGCTCTGTTAAACATTGTTTGTGAAATATTTGAAAAAGGAAAAAAATTAACAGGAAGGCTAATAATTTTGACTTCAACTGTAGATTTACTGGACTTGGACAGAATCAGATTTCATATTTCAGTTTTGGTGCCACTTCAATGCCTAAGATTTAAAGTATAGTGGATGAAGATACATGAAGAACTCGTAAATAATATAAATGCAATTTGTAATTGTTGCGAAACCTACATTCTCTACACAAGCAGCTCAATTTTCTAACTGTGCATTCAATGAATAAGCAGCTCACACGCGTGCTTTGAATCGTTTATGCACTGCTTTGTTTGTCCACAAGATGCCAGCACAGAACCGCATCACTGTTTGTTTCATAGTTGGATAAGACTAATGTACAATGTCACAACAACAGAAGACAACTTCTGATGACAATAACCACAGACACAGTGTATTGTTCAAATATTTTGTTGACAAATGAATGTATTATTATTATTCTGCACTTTTATTATTATTCTGAAGTATTATTATTCTGCACTTTTATTTCAGAGTACATCACACTTTGTGGGTGTGTCTTTGAGTGAGAGAGCAGGTATTGAGCTGCGAGAGCATCAGAGCAGTGCTCATTAATATTCATGAGCATTCTAAATAAGGTCAATAATGACATTCTGATTCTAGGGATATATTCTGGGGTAAGAAATGAGCACATAAAACTGTTTCTGGATAATTTTTGATCTTACCTAAGCCACATATCTACTATGTAGATATCAGAGAACTATTTAACATATTGAATCAATGCACTATATGGCACCTTTAAACGTTTTGGACAATACATGTCTAAATTAAGGGTGGGAATCACAGGTTAACTCACAATACGATATTATCACAATATTGTGCCCCCGATATTGATATATCACGATATCAGCGATTATGCTATATAACAAGGAAACCACAAGGAAACCATCCACGATATGTTACGAAGTTATAAGATGCATTTAATATATTTATTAACAGCACATTTAGACAAATATCAATACTTGGTGCCAGAGTATCGATAATGTATCGTGGCCGGAAATATCACGATATATCGGCATATCAATATTTTGTCCCACCCCAAGTCTAAATACAACTCTGTTGATCTATTTTGACAAACAGAATTTTAATTTAGCCTATATTTCATCCACAACACAACAAATGAGCAAACTAGGTCACTCTGGTGGCATAAAGATACCTTACTCACTCCTTCTAGCTAAAATAAACCTCTCCATCACTTCAGTTGAGAAGTATAAGAAGGCATTTTTTAACTTAACATATTTTAGGGTTAAATTACTGTAGTTGGGTTTAGTGGATTAGGTGTAAAATAATATACACATTTATATTACAGTAAATTTGTAATATAAATTGTATTGTTTTTGTATTTACTGTTTTTTATTATTATGTTTAATGTTATCCAACCTCCATCCATCCCATAAAAAACCTAACAATACCCATCCTTATTCATATATGCTGAAAATGATTGCATACGTCAAGCTAATCACAGAATGACACAAATGCGAAAAGCACCTCTGCCTCTTATGTGGGTGTGCAATGGTTCAGAATAGAAATGTGGCCTAGTGAGTATTGGCAAACGTATATATTTGCTTTTTAAACATCCTCATTGACTCTCTGGTGAGTCACTTTAAGTCATTTTCATCCTTCTGTGTCTCTTCATTGTTTTTTTTCACCTCCCCTCCCCCGTTTCCCCTTCATTCACTCCCACTCAGCCTCTCTCCTTCTCCATTCTTCCCTTCTCTCCATCTTTAATCTGCAACACACTCATGGTTTCACTTACGGTACAGCACAAACACACACACACACACACACACACACACACCCAGGGAACTCCGTCTCATCGGGCAGCTCTAAAAATCACAAATGGCACAATAAACTCAGGCTTCTCGATGCTTATGAATGAGAAATGAGCTTGTGAAATATTTTAGATGTTCAGGTATGCTGAGAGTGAGACCTGCTCTTTTTAGTGGCGTCGCATTCAATATTAACTACACTTGCTCTCTGAAGCGCTCAGCAGAGAGCTGAGACAGTCAGATCTGTTGACTGCGCAGAACCACGATTAGTGCACGGGACCTGATACACTCACTCACATATGAAAGACACGTCACTTTATGTTTAAAGATTTGGGGTTGGTAAGATTTTTTCAAGTCTCTTATGCTTCTAGAGCATTATTTTGATTGAAAACAGGAACAATAGTGAAATGTTACAGTAATTTAAAGGAAGGGTTCTCAAATTCTCAATTTAAAGGTCCATGTGTGAATTTTCATCATTGTTAACCAAATGTTAATGTCAAAACTATATTTTAATAAACATTCACATACTTAAATAAGCTATTAAAAATGTAAATGCCTTCTCTATTTATGTGCAAAAGTGTCAAAATGACAAGTGACATTCATTATAATCAAACATAACAGTTTTGTGGTGGATTGGAACAAAATGAACTCAAACCCCTGTCCAATCATCTCTGAAATCTTACATTTTCTTCGTCAACTTCTCTTTCTGAAAACTGAAGTCCCCACCCTTTCAAATGCTCACTGTGTTAAGTGTCACCTGATTACAGCAAACGTCATACACTGACTGGATGTCATGACAAAAGCATATATAATATGTGTATTTTTATGTGATCTCACATGAAAACAGGCTATAAACTGGTAGTTCGATGTGAATTTAGACATTGAGAGACCCTCATATAGCCAAAATGGCTTGATCCTTGTTTCAAAATTCCCTTTGCAAATATTCAAATGAGAGATTGGCTCCTCCCATCAAAGCATTGAATTTTCAACGATTCTGAGTCACCCCATATATGATTTGATAAATCAGTAATTTTAATTGATAAATTATATAATTGCTGGTGACACGGTGGTGCAGTGGGTATCGCTGTCGCCTCACAGCAAGAAGGTGGCTGGTTCGAGTCCCGGCTGTGTGGAGTTTGCATGTTCTCCCCGTGTTCTCGTGGGTTTCCTCGGGTGCTTTGGTTTCCCCACATAGTCCAAAGACGTGCTCTAGGTGAATTTGGGTAAGCTAAATTGTCCATAGTATATGTGTGTATGTCCTGGTCCTCCAGGTTGGGGGTTGAGCGTTGGGCTAACAACCCACCTCATAAAAACTAGATGTAACGAAACACCAATATGGTGCGGCTAAATATCAACTTTGATATAAATGGCCCTGGGAGTAAGTAAGTATATAATTGTTACATCTACTGAGCTATGAAGGTGAAAATGAAGATAGTGAGGAAATTCTATCAAACAAACCAATACCTAATAATTCCAGTAAATCCAGATAAATTTATTTCCACAACTGTATAGTAATTTATTATTAGCCCTACTAGTAGTAGCATACATTTAACACCAATGTTACTGAATCAAAATAAATAATTTAAACCCCAAACTAGCAATTAAATACCCGTTTTACTGCCCTGTCATTGCGTTTTCAGAATATATGATTAATAAAGTACATATAATTATTACAAAGAATTAGAGATACTTAGTATTTTATTATTGTTGTTATAGTTGATGTTGTTATTACATTTTGTTTAAGCTGCTCTAAGGTTTGGGTGCCTGTTTTCTTTTTTCCACCATCTTGGAAAAAGTTTATCCTTATGAGAATGAACCAGTGAAGCTAATTTGTAATTGGAGGGCAGCAGGGATCAAACCGCATGGCTGAGATGTCTCTGTTTTACACAAACTCCACAGTTCTGCTTCCTCTCTTTCACTGCACACACACAACCTCAACAAAATATCAAACTTTGTGCTTCAGGTACATACACAACCAAAAGGACAGTCTGTCATCCGCCTTATCTGCTGTGTGTTGTATCTCTAGGGAGGTCGCTGAGCTTGTTGTTGTGTTCCGTTTTCACGCCTGAGGAGAGCTGGAGCTGCTGAACTGTGCTTGACAAGGTCAGGTCTTGTCTCCTCTTGTACACTATACACTCTGCATATACCTTAGTCTGCATTGAGGAAAGACAATCTCAAGCTACAACATCAACTAAGGATTTTTTCAAAGGCAGGAGGCACTAACAATGTTGTTGTTTCCAGTCAGTAGTGAGTGACCACTACTACTATTTTGAACACACTCTTTAACCTAGATATTGGACTTGGGCACACAGCTTTCTCACACATTTGAGCTACTGTCGTCTCATTATGTGATTTTCTGTGGAAAGGTGTGAGATTATTTTCTCACATTCTTATATTGAAGAAGGCATCCAAGTCACATACAGTATGATAGAATCAGAATAAAATAAAGATGTGTTTTTTTTTTATTGCCAACCAGCCACATCCTGAACATCCTTAGAAACTGCCTAGATACATCCTAGCAACTTCATAACAGTGTGCTAAAATCCGCACAGAACACCAACAAAAATAAAAAACCCACAGAGCAACATCCCTGAAACGTCATGACAATACAAGAAAAATCACCCTGAACCTCCTAGAAAGCCCCTAACTGCACCTTAGCAACTTCATGACAACACAAAATCTAATCAGGACACCTTAGAAACCACCAAGCAACAGCCTAACAAATTGATGACAACACAATAAAACCACCCTGAATGTCATGGAAACCCCATAGCTACACCTTAATTACTTCATGACAACAAAATAAAAACAATCAGAGCATCATGGAAACCCCCTAACTACCCATAAAGCAACTTTTGGACAACTCAAAGAAAAATCATCCAGACTACACTAAAAACCCCATAGCTGCACCTTAACAACTTGACATGAGAACACAACAAACCAACCAAAACACCCTAGAAACCGCATAACCTACACCTTAGCAACTTCACAACAACACAGTAAAAACTAACCAGAACACCATGGTATCCCTTTAGCTACACCTTAGCAACTACATCGCAACACACTAAAAACCACACAGAACGCCCTTGAAACCAGAGCAACACCATATCAATTTTAATGACAACATAATTGAAAACAACCTGAATGTCGTAGAAACCCTCTAGCTACACCCTTTCAACATCATCATGGCACAATAACAACCAAGAATCAGAACACCCTAGAATCCCCATAGCTACACTTTAACAACTTCACCACAACACAGTAAAAACCAACCAGAACACCATGGTATCCCCCTAGCTACACCCTAGCAACTACATCAAAGCACAATAAAAACCAAACAGAACACCCTAGAAACCACAGAGCAACACCCTAGCAAATTCATGACAACACAATTAAAACCAACCTGAATGTCCTAGAAACCCCCTAGCTACACCCTATCAACTTCATCATGACCCATTAACAACCAACAATCAGAACACCCTAGAAACCCCATAGCTACACCTTAATAACTTCACCACAACACAGTAAAAACCAACCAGAACACCATGGTATCCCCTTAGCTACACCCTAGCAACTACATCAAAACACAATAAAAACCAAACAGAACACCCTAGAAACCACAGAGCAACACCCTAGCAAATTCATGACAACACAATTAAAACCAACCTGAATGTCCTAGAAACCCCCTAGCTACACCTTATCAACTTCATCATGAAACAATAACAACCAATCAGAACACCATGGTATCCCCCTAGCTACACCCTAACAACTTCACCACAACACAATAAAAACCAAACAGAACATCCTAGAAACCACAGAGCAACACCATAGTAAATTCATGACAACACAATTAAAATCCCCCTTAATGTTCTAGAAACCCCCTGACTACACGCTATCAACTTTAAGGCACAATAACAGCCAATCAGAACACCCTAGAGACCCCCTAGCTACACCTTAACAACTTCATGACAACACAGTAAAAATCACTCAGAAGACAACAGAAACCACTAAGCAACACCCCAGCAACTTTAAGACAACACAATTAAAACCACCCAGAATCTACTAGAAACCATCAAGTAACAGCCTAGCAACTTAAACATAACAATTTAAAAGCCACCCAGAATTCCTAGCAACAACATCACAACCACCAAAGTGACTTCTACACAATAAGCCTAATGGTGTTGTTGTTGTCTCAGAAAATGTAAACATCTAGTTATTTCTCATTCTTTGTGGAAAAAAAGATTTTGTTAAATTACAACATTCTGCGCAAATTCTACACAAGCTCTGCAATAATTATTACAGCTTTATTTACAGTCTTGAATTTGCAACAACAGATTTCTATGGAGATATTCACACTGCTCGTGTTTAAAAGCAAAGCACGTTTTTGTTCTATTTTTGACCAATTTTAGAGATTGATGGACGAACAGACAGATGGATAGATGAATGGATGGATGGATGCTATGGATGAAAACAAAATTTTCAGCCACACAGTTAGAAAAAGGCCCACAAAATCATTAAAACTATATCTGTAAATACGTATTTGAAGGGGACAAAGATTGCCTTATCAAAATTTAATATTTATCTGCTGTGGTGAACTAAAGTGTTAGACCAACTAAGAACTAAGTGTGAATTTAGTGTGTGGTCAAGATCAAATATCATACAATGAACACAAATACCGATGAGCAACAAAAACCAACCCAGGCTCATTCTGAAAACGTACTGCTATATACATTTCTGGAGAGCGCCAAATACGTCCCAGGAGGTACGTTTTTTTGCAGTTTTTGTTTTCGCGAATTCACCAGAGGCCGCTGTGTACGCGTTTTGAGATCTCAAATTTCTCTCGCGAGTGCCATTCGCACCCGCTGTTCTAGCGTAAATCCACCAGAGGCCACTGCCGACTAACTGACTGACTGGCTGACCGATCGACTGACCCTAAACCCAACCAATAGTTGTCAGGGTTCTGCCACTCCAGTCTTGTAAATTCTTGTTTTGGTGGCAGAGTCCAGACACTAGTTTTGTCTTGTCCTGTATGTTGTGCTCGGCTTGAGTTTTCTTGGGTCGAGCACTCATTTTGTCATTGTGTGTCTCTGTGTAAGCGCCGTCGTGACCGCGCTCAGGCCATGCGCATTCCCGCTTGATGCGGGCGCGCGAGGTCTGGGCGTGTTTGCAACGCGCGCTTTCGTCCTGGTGTTTATGTTCGTTCTGTCTGCAGCGTGGCGTTTCATTCCCAGCGTCTCAGTCTAGTTGGTTTCAGTTTCGGTTGGCGCTGGGATGAAACATGGACATTGCATGTGTGAGTGCACGGTGAGTGTTTTCATTTATCGTGTACTCATGTCTTGCGTTCAGTCTTTTGTTGGTGTTGTGTTTAGCACGTGGTACATGTTTACATGCGCCGCGTGCCTTGTCTCATGTGAACACGAGTTAAGGAGTTCTCTCATTGTCTGCGTGTTCTAGTCTTGTTACATGTGAGCACATGGCTTGTGTTGTTTCTTTGTGTCATGTGCTCTCCTGTCTATTGTCTAGTCCCACCCTCCTTGTTAACCCATTATTAGTTTATCCTGTTCACCTCTCTGTTTGTTAATTATTTCTGCTTATATTCTCCTCATGTCTGCTGTCCTGTGCCAGTTCGTCATCGTATCTTGCCTTGTCCTGTTGTGTGTTCCAGCCCTGATCCCTGCCAGCCTGTCCAGTCAAGTTTGTTTGTTTATTTGTTTTGTTAATGTTTTCCCCCTCGGGGTAGTTTGTTTTGTCTTTTATTTAATTTTTATTATTAATAAACCCATTTTTAGTTCTGCAATTGAGTCCTTGCTCCTTTCCCCACCCACTGACCGTGACAATAGTGTTTTCAAAAGAACCGATTGACCCACCCACCCACTTCCCTAAACCCAACCGACAGTTTTAAAAAGCAATCCAGAAAAAGAAAAGCCCTCCCCTGATTTTTACCACGTTTTCAGATTTTACCACATTCTGACCCTGTTATTCACTTGTTTATTTTATTTTTTGGCTTCTGTTTTTGTCTAACCCGCTTTTTGGAACCGTTCTTCGCCGGACTCGAACCCCGTCATCGTGGTCAACTCCTCTCTGCCTCTCAAGTCTGCCGACGTACATGGCGAGCTACTGGACAAACTGGTAACAGCGGAAAAGCCGTCCATACGGAAGTAAGTGGTCATCTGGTAAGCGCAAAAAGGAACAATGTCATACCGCCCCCCAGCGTTCATTTTAAGACTAAATGCAGCCATACGTACTTCTGGCTACATAATTTGCGATCTCCAGAAATGTATATAGGGCTACGTTTTCAGAATGTTGACAAAAACACAACATAAAACACATACAGTGCAATCAATCAGTCACGATTCAAATCTGCCAGCTAGACAAAAGTCTGATCTTGTATTTCCTATGTGCCTTCATCTAATATTCACTGTAACGTCTACAAAGGGCTCTTACCGTTAAAAGACACGATATCAACAATGAAAGTAGATTAATGAAACCCTGATACTGCCTTTCAAGTCACCGCAAAAGGAGAATTCCAGCATCTTCTTAAGGACACAATCACAGTCAGTACAAAACCATGATGTTTTATGCAAATCCTGCCAAAGAAGTGAAAGGAATATAAAAAGGAATATCAAGGACTTTGAGGGCCAGCCCTTTTCATCAGACTCTACACACACAGCCTGGTGAACAAGCACTCACACCAGCCAGCAGAAGATAAGCTGATGAGTCATAGCCGACCTCAGAAACACAGCCTTTACACAACCCCAGCGTTATGTAGAGGAGACTTTAAAACATGGTTACATACTGTAGCTCAATAAGAGAGAGACTGGGATTTTTAAACTGAGCATAATTATTACGTGTTATTTCTCTTAGTTTCCTAATGAAACACACTTTTTCACATTGCACATAACCTTGGGTTATCATTATTCTGCAAATAATATTTTTACATTTGTCATTTAAAGTGAGGTTAGTTCTGTTTTTTTAATGCTTAGCAACCAAACAGCCAATCATGAGCCTCATATTCACATGCTTTTCACATTGCAACCAATGCTATCATCACTCAAATCACTGCTTTTAGCTTGAAATATTTTATTTTAGAAAAAGATGCAAGGTTAGTACTACACTCAAAAATGACGTTTGTTGTTTGTTCAAACTACTTATTTAAAATAAGCTGAAACAACACAATTCTTGAGTTTTTTGGGGGGGACAACTTAATTGTTTTATCTTCAATCCACTTATATTTGTAAAAACTAATAAGTTAACTTAAATCCTCCACATTCGTTCTTTGATTTGCACTTGGTGAACAGCGAAGCGATGACCTTCTGAGCCAATCACAATCATATCTGTTGAGCACGTGAACACAGTGGCCAATCAGCAGGGTTTAAGAACCTGCCCAACAAATTGTTGCTTGCAAATGTTAGTGGGAAATTGACCTTTTTATAATTTCAGTCACCAAAGTCGATATTTTTGATAACCCTATACTACATTCATCACAAAACCCACAACAAAACCACAGATTCAATCATGACATCGCTTGATGTAGCTGTTGACTGGCCTACGCCACTTCAAAGTTGCTAGTGATGATGTGAATGATATTAAATGGCCTATGGGAAAATTTAGCTCTGGAGGCTAGTTCCTATAACTGAGTTCCTTTAACTACCTAGTGCAAAAAGCACCTTATGTTTTATCTTATCTTACCAAGCTGATGCAGTCATGTGTTTTGGACAGTAATGAAACCCTGCACATTGTATATAAACAGATGTCTTAGCATTTAAAGAGAAATGGAGTGTGGGCGCCATCTCATTTTTCAACTTTTAGTCCAGAAAGTTCCTCCAGGATAAACAGTGAGCAATACATACAATACAATAATAATAAAATTCACAACAGGTAACACTTTACAATTACAGTACGTGAATAATGATGTACTGATATGTAAACTAAACTTTACTTCGTTATGAACTAATGATGAGTTAAGGCATGCGCTAATCATGAACTAACTTTAACTACAACATCAGAGTCACATCAGTTCATGTGTAAATAATGGCTACGTTAATTACTTGTTAGTAAATGTTTGTTAATTAATGTATTAATTAACACTTTAGTTTTAGCTGAATGTAACTAAAATGAACGCATGACCTGTTAACGTATCATTATGTCATGACTTTACTTGGAGGGGCACATTATTCTGTGTTTAAACGTAACAGTTTTGGACGTTCGTCTAGTGCGTGTTTACATTGAAAAACAATAGAAAAGTGTTCTGTCTACATCAAAATGAACAGTTTAAACATCAAAAAGTTAGTTCATGATTAGCGCAATGACTTAACTCATTAGTTCATAATCACATGAAGCACATCATTATTCATGCACTATTATTGTATAGTGTTACCTATACCTATGTTACAACAAAAGAACCTTTATATTCTATAGGCTGCATGCTGAGGTTGTATATGCAATGATACTGACAGGACTTTACTAACCTTAAATTAAAAAGAAAACAATTAAGTTTAGATTAAAATCTAAATAATCCAGGATTATGTTGCAGGGTTAAATACATCAATCGTGACAAGCCAAGTGCACATTACCTTGTGCACAGGACACAAACAAAACCTGCAGTATTATACCTTTATTATACCTGCAGTAACTAAGTATTAAAGGGGTGGTCCACAGTGGGTTTTTTAAGGTTTGATTGTGTTTATGGGGTGCAAAACAATGTGTGTTCGTGATTCATTTGTAAAAAATCACGTTATTTGTTCACATATCTTACTTTCATTTTATACAGCTACTAAGCTAACATGGAAACGACCATCATATTTCCTGGTTCCTCCTATAAGGCCCGCCCTCAAAGGCCTCTGATTAGTCAGCTAACCTAATGTGTTGTGATTGGTGGATCGGCTTCACGTCACCAGGAAACGTCATGCCTCTCCTGCATGCTGTCTGTCAGACTGTAAATAATGTCAGTGAAGCCCTATCAGTTTGAGCCTAAGTCAGACACAGAAAATGAAGAGGACACAGCTGAACCCATGCAAACGCGACTCTTGCAAGATGTTTCTAAATGGTATGTTTTTTTTTTTGTTTGTTGGTAAGAGGAGGAATGTGGTCAAGACATCAGCATTTCATTTCAGCATCTCATATTAGTGTATATAGGAAATGATACATTATAAGATGGCTGTAAAGTTTCCGTTTCTAATAGATAGCAGGTAAAACGGTCTACTTTGGTTTTTCGTTCACTTTCTGAGGTTTAACCACGTCATAAAAATGCAATCGTAATGACATTGTACTGTAGTAAGCTAGGACAAATTAAAACGCACTTCAGGTATTTATAAAGAGTATGTTTATGCTGAATAAATAAATGAAAATATAATGAAAGCAAGGACAAACCTATTTTGAAAACAACGCACTTTTGTAAATAAATAAATAATGAAACATACGTTCAGAAAAAGGAATAAATGATATGATGTGGTATTTTCTTTATTCTGAGTAAAACGGTTCACAAAATTACCGTAATAGTACGCGTGCTCAACAATGCATTGCTGCCGTCTTGACTGTTTTTCTGAAGTGCTGCTGGCTTGACCGCAGTGTTGTACATCCCTTTTTCTTGTTTTACATCTAGTAAAACAAGTAGGGGAGGGGGCGGTGGCGGCGCCTCAGGGAGACTTTGGATGTCTGTACATAATATACTCCATTATTTCAAATGTAAAACTCAAGGAATGCTGACGCATACAGATACATTGCGGTGAAGATTGTGGATGTTTACAGGGGTAAAACGGATACATATGTTTGTAGCTGTAACATGGTACAGTTATTAACATCATATACACCTGCAGCCCATCAATTTTGGTATAGCATCTAATTGCCGCAGCTGCACAGTGGCACAGTGGGTAGCACGTTCGCCTCACAGCAAGAAGGTCGCTGGTTCGAGCCTCGGCTGGGTCAGTTGGCATTTCTGTGTGGAGTTTGCATGTTCTCCCCGTGTTCGCGTGGGTTTCCTCCGGGTGCTCCGGTTTCCCCCACAAGTCCAAACACATGAGGTACAGATGAATTGGGTAAGCTAAATTGTCCGTAGTGTATGGATGTTTCCCAGTGATGGGTTGCAGCTGGAAGGGCATCCGCTGCGTAAAACATATGTTGGATAAGTTGGCGGTTCATTCCGCTGTGGCGACCCCAGATTAATAAAGGGACTAAGCCGAAAAGAAAATGAATGAATGAATCTGAACGCCACCGGCCGACAACATGGTACAGTTATTAACATCACATACACCCACTGCACCCCCCCCCCCGGTTCTCAAGTTCTCAACTTTGTTACTCAGAGACCACCACACTAAATCAAACTCCCCACACACCCCGTTCTTGGGAAATTCGGGCACAAATGTTGGCAGGCATGAGCTAAATTGCAAATAATAATTGCTAGTGACAAACCACGTTTCTCGTTGTTTATATCCTTTTTTACGTCCTTACTACAACACGGCCTACAATGAACGCTAGAAACTATGCATGTAAGATATCAATTTTAACAAAAAGAAGTACTTACAGGTTGTGGCTCACAATCCACAGCTTCTTCATTTATCATAGGTACTGCTTCTTCTTTGAGGAGACGTTTTTGGCTTAATCCAGCACTTAACTGCGACCAATTGTGGAAGCTGTCCTTTGTAAAATGCTTTGCACAGAGAGCTATATCTTTTTTATAATATTCTGGAACACAATTAAAAATGAATTTTAACCACTTCTCTCTTTGTGTCACGTCCCTTGGAGGGCCAAATAGTGAAACAGAACAAGATCCATGGAAATAGCAGCATTTGGATGGCATTTTCCTTTCTCTACTAACGTGTCTGTGGCCACGCCCCTTTGCTGCGCGAGGTGTATGCGCAGTGAATGCGCGTAACCTGGAACGTTTGTGATCTCATTAGCCCGGATGTATTTTTTTGGAGTCCCCAAATGCGTTCGCTGTAGGCTTTGCTAAGCTAACTCTGTAAAAGCCAATGTCTCCCTTTGCATTAAACTTTAAGCATCTTACATTCAGAGATGTTGTTTATGTCCACACAGCAACATTACACATCAACTGAAGTTTAAAATATGATATCGTAGTGGACCACCCCTTTAAGACTCATACAAAGACAAAGATTACCAATCACTCTTTAGTCGCTTTATGAAGCATTTCTCTCACTTGCACAACCCAAAATGTTCACTTTATCTCAGTTAGGCCTTCACAAAAATAGTTCATTTTCATCCCATTTTCAGGGGCAAGAAGTTCAGGGAAACTGTGAAGACACTTTTAATGTGTAAAGAGGTGTGAAGTGAGAAGGGACATGTGGTGCATCTTTTTCTAAACGGAAGACTCTTTTAATGAACTTCCTAATAATCTTATGGGACAATGGCTCAAATCTAAAAACACAAATCTAAGTCAATATTATAAATGTCTCTCTGTCTTTCCATTAAAAGTTTGAGATCTAACTTTGACATTTTGTACAGCGTTTAAAAGGTTAACCCACCCGTGATACACACATAGTATTAAAAACCAAGGGTTCATGGGGTTATTTTAATAATTTTGGTGATTTTTGACTATATGTCAACAGCCTTTAAAAATTCTATTAGTCTGCCCATATAGAAATCTGATATATGGCAATATATATGCAAATTACAAATTTACAAGTTCATATATGGATTTCACATATATAACATGAAATATATGTCAAAATATACATGTACATATTTTTTTCAACCAAATATGTACATATATGATCAAATATATTAGCAATCATTTTATATATGTTTTCATATATTATATCTAAAATATTTAAACATATATGTAAATATCTGATGGCTAAAAATATATATATAAATGGCAATTTTTACAATATTTTTAAATATATGTTGTAAATATGACATGTGAAATCCAAATGAACTTGTATGCCATATATGTAATTTGCATATTGCAATATATCAGATTTCTATATGTGAAGCGATGATCATTGCAGCCAATCAGTGTTGGGTGTAATTAGTTTTAAAGTAACTATTTATCCTATGAAAAAGATCACTTTTTAATTTTTTGTTAAATTAATTACAGTTACTTTCAATATTCATTCATTCATTTTCTTTTCGGCTTAGTCCCTTTATAAATCTGGGGTCGCCACAGCGGAATGAACTGTCAACTTATCCAGCATATTTTTTACGCAGCGGATGCCCTTCCAGCTGCAACTCATCACTCACCCAACACACTCATTTACACACATACACTACAGCCAATTTAGCTTGCCCAATTCACCTGTAGCGCATGTCTTTGGACTTGTGGGGAAAACCGGAGCACCCAGAGGAAACCCACGCGAACACGGAGAGAACATGCAAACTCCACACAGAAATGCCAACTGACCCAGCCAAGGCTCGAACCAGCGACCTTCTTGCTGTGAGGCGATCGTGCTAACCACTGCGCCACCGTGACGCCCTACTTTCAATATACTTGACTTAAATACTATATATTCAACAGTATAAATCAATTCAGAGAAGCAGAGTAATTGTGTTTTCTTTTTGTTTCACCAATATATTATGCTGAACATTTTTTTGTATTTTTAACTAAAGGTTAAATGTATCAAGATGTATTGGACATGCTTAAGAAAAAAATATTGAGTGAGAAGACAATTACAGCATATTTTAAATTAAGAGAAGCAAATTAAGGTATGAAATATGGTGTCATTACTTTGATACGTTTCCGGTTTTGATATATATTTTTAACTTTTCTTGATTATTAAATTATTTATAAAGTTAAAAACCCTGTTTAACTCAAATATAAAATTGTTTATGGTCTATGCATTGAGATTTATGAGGATTTTGTATTAGTAGTTGTATATTGTAAAGCTTTTTTCATACAAAGTAATTAGAAAAAAGTCATTTAAATGCAGTTTTAATGATGTAATTAGTAATTCATTACTTATTTTTAAAAGTAACTTACCCAACACTGAAGCCAAACACAGGTATGTCTGTTGACAGCAGGGTTTCATTTTTTAAAAACTTTTCTTTCAGTACTGAGTCGGTACTTTTGACAACCCTTATATTCATATAATAACTTAAGCATATTAATTAGGATATGTGTCATTTGTGATGTAATTATTTATGCATTGTAGATTTAAATTTGGCATATTTATGGCACTGAGATTTCCATGTAGGACGATGACGCAATGCCATATATTCTTCTGAAGAAGGGAAAGTGCTAAAACAGCATCATCCCAAAGTGTGAACAGGCATCCGTGAGCAGTGTTAAATCGTGATGCATCAATCCTCTCCAGGCGAGATGTGCGTTAAACAGAGGGCCACATATAGTTCAGACGTTTCATTAATGAATGTTGAGCTCAGGAAGGAAATGATGGATCACCCACAACACCGGCACTAGTCGATGAGGACCAGAAAACACACGGCAGACTAGATTATCCTCTCTCTATGTCTGGGTCAATCTTACAGCTCACATATCTGTCTTAGATCCATCTCTTCCTTTTTTAACCTGTACTAAAGGTGTGTAAAAGGGAATGTAATATGGAAATTTTTTCAGTTTATATTATGTTAGGTGCTATAATCGAGTCCCCGGTTCATCTATCAATAGAGAAAACTTGAAAAAGACAACCTTTGTTAAGTAGGGATGTATTGTTAAGTAGGGATGTATTGATTGAAGGGTGATTTATACTTCTGCATCAATCGCATGCGTATGGTCCGGCGCAGCCTCTGATTGGCTGCGTACCCCTCGCCATGGCTGTAGCGGTGATGAGTGTGGGCGTTGCTGAGAGCCGCAAGCCCGATGGAGTGAGTGTTTACAAGTATCGAGTCCCGTGAAGAAGCTCCAGATGGAAACTTTTGTTTTGTGTTTACCTTATGATTAATGTTGTTGCACGTCCGCCAGTTCCCACCTCTGAATGAGCGAGTTTTATCTACTTGTATATTAAGGTAGTGTTCAGAAAAAAACTAAACACTCACAAAGAAACTCGACACAGAGGAACATAAAAATACTGCCAGCTAGCATTTCGGAAGTGTTATTCCAGAGCAACACAAACAGCACGCAGAAGTGTAAATGCATGGCTACGCGCAAGGCATGCACCATGGGTCACGGCAATCACTCGACTCAGCCTATAAATCAGCCTTAACTCAATTAATCATGCTATATGACTCATGATATTGATCTCACGATACAATTTTTTTCACAATTTTGTTTTTAGGAAAATTAAAGAGAAATTTGAAATTAACAAGTGCCCTTTTATTATTTTTCAAATGCTGCACATTTCTTTGTAAAATTGAAATATATCATATTTTAAATAACAATGCTCAATTGCATTTTTAAGACAATTTCACTTTTTAAAAAATCATTCAAATAAATTCTTTAATTTCTAAAATACGTTATATACATTATATAAAAGAAATTGTGTTGATCAAACACATAGGCCTATAATGATGTGACAAAGATAAGTAGTAGATGCAGGGTATTTAGTATCTAAAAATAAACTCCAAAAATTATCATCATAGCTGACATCAGTGCATCAAACAATACATTTTACTGATTATAAAAAAATTAACACAAATAAGTTTGGCTGCACCATATTGAAAAAATCTAACATTGCAATATTTTTTTATTTTGCGATATACACTGCAATATGAATACAATTCCACTAGATGAGCTGGATAACTATTTGGAAAGAATTTGATCATTTTAGATTGATTGGGAAGATTCTGTAGGGGAGTGCATCTGCATAAAATATAATAAACAATCTACAAGCATAGATAAATTCAATAAAGTAAAAGATACAAATTAAATAAACAGCATTTTATTATCTAACTGTATTCAGCTATACAGTAATTGAATAATCAAATGTTAAATAATACTGCATAGTCTTTGTTTTATAAACAGTTCAATAAAATTAATCGTTGTTAATTTGTCAAAGATACAAACGGTACAATTTCTTATGCCTGAAGGCATTTAAAGTCCTCACACGGTCCACCCGATTCGAATGTTATCACTCGATTGAATGGGCGTTATCAGTGGATATCAGCTGATAGATATGGGCCAGTAGGGGCCTTCTGCGCCTCCTAGTGGGCTCAGAAGGTTGTAATCATCCATCCACATGGTTAATCAGCTATTCTAATAGAGAACAGTTCAGATCCAGATGTGTTTTTACATTACTGTGACGGTTGGGTTTAGGGTTGGGGTTGGGGTAGGCGTTAATAAAATACAATTAATGGGAAATTTTACATTACTGTGACGGTTGGGTTTAGGGTTGGGGTTGGGGTAGGCGTTAATAAAATACAATTAACGGGAAATAGTATAATTTCATAAATAATCACGCGTGGCGGTATACACGCTTACCTCCATATGAATGGATTTTCCGCAGTTATCAGTTTCTCCAGTGGCTCGCCGTGTACGTCAGCAGACTTGAGCTGTGGAGCGGAGTTGACAGCGATGACTGGGTTCGAATCCGGCAAAAAACGGTTTCAGAAAGCAGCTAAGACAAAAGTTAGTTATTTGTTTTTATTGCTTTTTTAAAAACAGACGGTTGGGTTTAGGGAAGGAGGAGGGCAGGTTAATCGCTGCTTTTGAAAAATAATCGCTGCTTTTGAAAAAATAATGACCGTTGGGTTTAGGGAAGGAGGAGGGCAGGTCAATCGGAGCGGCCTCTGCTGGATTTACGTGAGAACAGCAGATTAACCATGTTTATGGTTGATAACAGCCTTCTGAGCCTACCAGTAGGCGCAGTAGGCCCCTACTGGCCCATATCTATCAGCTGATAAACCACTGATAACGTCCATTCAATCGACCGACAACACTTGAATCCGCTGCACGGTCACAGGCCTAAAAAAACACTTGCGAAATTATAAATTATAATCCAGACTCATCATTGCATATGCTCGCGATGTGACTATTGCGAATGATCACATTGCGATATCGATGCTAAAACAATGTATTGTGCAGCCCTAACACAAATAGAATGAAATATCTAAGTTGGCAATATTTAAGTAAATAAATATGGTGAATGGCGCCACTGTGGTTGAATTTAATTTCTAAAGGAAATGGGCTGAAGAATTATGGCAGAGTTTTATATATTTGTGCAAAATACATTTCATGCTGGACTGTTTTATCAATGAGAGTTCAACAACTTCATATTTTGCGAATGTTTCCAAATGTCCTTTCTGAATGTGCTTGTTAACATGCTGTGCGGCTAATGTGGTTAAAGTTACCATTGCATCTGACTGTATACACAGAGACCAGAGGTATGTTGTTAGATGAATCCCAAGAAAGCTCATCGTTAGTGTAATTCATAAACACACCTTTATTATGCACTGTATAGCAAGGTGACAGACTTTTTCCACTTTATGTAAAGACGAGATTTGCAATGTTTATTTGTGGACTCCATCACATCAGAACAGAGCAAAAACTCATAGTCAATGAGTTTAACAGCCTGATCTCATAAGGAAATGTAACTATTTTACGCACTGGCAGAAAAATGGCTAATTCATACGATTTCATTTCTATTGAAACGTACGATTTTTAAAAGGAGGTGTGTCCCCAAACCCCACCCCTAAACCCAACAGTCATTGGGGGATGAGCAAATCATACTAAAAGGTAAAAATGGGATCATACAAGTTCATACAAATTAACCATTCATTCATTCATTCATTTTCTTTTCGGCTTAGTCCCTTTATTAATCTGGGGTCGCCACAGCGGAATGAACCGCCAACTTATCCAGCATATGTTTTACGCAGCGGATGCCCTTCCAGCTGCAACCCATCCCTGGGAAACATCCATACACACACTCATTCACACACATACACTACGGACAATTTATCCTACCCAATTCACCTATACCACATGTTTTTGGACTTGTGGGGGAAACCGGAGCACCCGGAGGAAACCCACGCGAACACGGGGAGAACATGCAAACTCCACACAGAAATGCCAACTGACCCAGCCGAGGCTCGAACCAGCGACCTTCTTGCTGTGAGGCGAACGTGCTACCCACTGCGCCACCGTGACGCACAAATTAACCACTAAATCAAAAAATTACAAATTTCTGTAAATTTTACTCTAGATTTTATATATATATTATATATATATCTCCACTACCATTCAGAAATCCAGTTGTCTGACTCTGGTTTGAACAGGTAGGACTTTCATGCTCTACTGCTCAATTCTGATATTTTGGCTCAGTTAAATTCACTTGTTTTGTTTCTGTCAGAAATAAGGTGTAAAGGATCCACCATCTTCTGGAAAACAGCAGCTCATTCGCATTTAAAGGGACACACACAAAGCGGCTTGTTTTTGGTCACACCCAAATAGGGGCTAATTTGACAAGATATAATAAAAAGACGTGAGGTAGTTTAAATTCCATTTGAACCGACTTTTATTTCAGTATGTTAATGTACTTCCAACTGAAACGGAATATTGAGTAGGGGCGGGGTTTCATTTTGCACATCATTCCCTCATAACAAACTAACGGTGAGAGGGGCGTGGTTAAGAATATTGTGTCTGAACGCAGAAGCAAATTGTCAAACTTTGATTAAAGATGATCAAAACAACATTTTTTTCAGAGGATTAACTTGCACAGATTAATTGTTCATCTAAAGACTAACACTGTGCGCTACAAAAATAAACATAGTCAATTTTGATTTCCCCAAGTACTTTAAGCTAAAACCTCACAGACAAGTTCTGGAAACAAAGGAGATTTGAGTTAGATCTAATGAAATCAGCCATAATATGCTGTATTTAATGCAAACATAATTCATTAAATGCAGTATTTAAGATTTAAACATAAAAGTGTCACTAAAAGCAGCCACTGTTTTAAGAATCTGGACAAAATGAATCCTGAAATGAACCTCCTCTATATTTAAAAGCCTAAAAATACCTGCACTCAACAGTGAACCGTCTCTTGTAAAAATGTGCTGCTCCCGCACTGGCAGAGAGGAGGTACTTGCATATGACATGCCACATCTGATTTTTTCATCACTAAAAAGAGGAAAGGTTAACATGACTCCTGCTCTCATTGATTGGTAGCAGAGTGATGATGAAATTATGTTCCCTACAGAATAAACCAATAAACCTAAAGGTGACACAGCGGGGATTCAAAGAAGTTGCCTTTATCGCTATAGATTTGGAGCTTAGATTAAAAAAGATCTACTGCTATTTCTTACTCAAGACAGATTGCTTGGTCATTGTGCATTATTTGCATTCCTTTAAGACACTGAGCAAAGCAAAATAATCCTGGTAACTGCAGATTAAAATCACAAATTGTGTGCAGGCCACATTTTACAGTGAATGTAGAAGATTTGTTTATTGTTCATTCATTCATTCATTTTCCTTCGGCTTAGTCACTTTATTCATCAGGGGTTGCCACAGCAGAATGTACCGCCAATTTATCCAGCATAAGTTTTACACAGCGGATACCCTTCCAGCTGCAACCCAGTACTGGGAAACATCCATACACACTCACATTCACACACATACACGGACAATTTAGTTTATTCAATTTACCTATACCGCATGTCTTTGGTCTGTGGGGGAAACTGGAGCACCCAGAGGAAACCCATGCGAACACGGGGAGAACATGAAAACTCCATACAGAAATGCCAACTGGCCCAGCCAGGATTTAAACCAGCAACCTTCTTGCTCTGAGTTGACAGTGCTAACCACTGAGCCACCGTGCCACCCGCACTCATACACTATGGCCAATTTAGTTCATCCAATTCACTTATAATGCATGTCTTTGGACTGTGGGGGAAACCAGAGCACCCGGAGGAAACCCACGCCAGCACAGGGAGAACATACAAACTCCACACAGAAATGCCAACTGACCCAGCCAGGACTCGAACCAGCGACCTTCTTGCTGTGAGGCGACAGTGCTAACCACTGAGACACCGTGTCGCCCTTGTTTATTGTTTATAATATTTATTTTATTAATTATTGTTTATGTTTAGGGCGGCGCGGTGGCGCAGTGGGTATCGCTGTCGCCTCACAGCAAGAAGGTCGCTGGTTCAAGCCTCGGCTGAGTCAGTTGCCATTTCTGTGTGGAGTTTGCATGTTCTCCCTGTGTTCGCATGGGTTTCCTCCGGGTGCTCCAGGTTCCCCCACCGTCCAAAGACATGCGCTATAGGCGAATTGGTTAAGCTAAATTGTCTGTAGTGTATGTGTGTGAATGAGTGTGTATGGATGTTTCCCAGTGATGAGTTGCAGCTGGAAGGGCATCCACTGTGTAAAACATATGCTGGATAAGTTGGCGGCTCATTCTGCTGTGGCGACCCCAGATTAATAAAAGGACTAAGCCTAAAAGAAAATAAATGAATGAATGTTTATGTTTATTACTCATCTATTTTACAGTATGTCTTGCAATATGCTCCTTGTTTTGTGCAATATGTTATTTTTAATATTTACAATACAATTTGAATAATTTTATAGTCAGAGTTAACAGTTTAGTTTTCAACACTACGAAGAATGTGTAGGAACAACTTTCACTCAGAAACTATTTTGCATATAACAAAGAAATATGAAGACTGAAACACTATGAACATGCTGTAATCGTATGTTTAATTTACAGCTTTAAAATAAATCATATTACTGTAAAGCTTTTCCTAAATCCTAAAGAGCTTTTTTCATCATCACATTCATGATTACAATTTTAATACTAATTTATATTTAAGTCATTTGGTAAAAAATTATAGTTGTATGTTTTATATTGCAATATATATTCACAGGAAAAACTGAACATTTGTTTTATATCTAGTATAATGTACATATAGGTATTCTGAAGATGTGTAATTATATATGCATAATTACATGCGTAATTATATCATATACACACACATTTAAGGTATAATATAACAATATGAATACAATAATAACTAGAGTAGAATACAATAAATACTGTACAATAAAAGAAAAAGGGATAGGGAATATATTTTATCCAGTGTTGCAGACAGTAATTATATATATATATATATATATATATATGCGTCTTAAACTAAACATTCAATAAATTATTAAACATGTAATATATTTAATTTATGCATATTATTTTATAATTTATACATATTATTATTATTTATTAATATTCAGGTAAATTAGAGCACTATATGCATAATGATGCCTTTTTTTTTTTTTTACATATTATCTATAAATGTATGCTGTATTCAGATGCATTCTTAAAAATAGTGTACAGAAATTCCCGATTTATTTTTCTTTATAGTTTCTATTCTTTCCAGTTTCCTATAACAGTGCAGTCTTGTGTTTCTCTCCTCTGAATTTGGGGTGTAAAATGACCCAGACATTCCTGACAGGTCTGATGAGAGATTCACAATGAACACCAACAATGTACTCCACACCACACCACACACTCTGAATCACAGACTCTTGCAGATTTGTCTTCCGTACAGCATCATTAAAATACGACTTCAGCGCATCATCTCATCAGTATCTCCAAGAGACTCCATTGACCTGCTCTGTGGAATAGGCAGGAGCAGTGAATGCGCAGTCTCAGTGCGGAACCAAGCTATCAGACACACCAGCCAATGTTGCCAAAGCAGCAAAAAATGCATCCCATTTCATCAGCTCTCCAACATCAAACCTGCATTAAACGATCTCGGAGATGCGCGCAGAAAGAAGTGCACACGAGACAAAAGACAATAACGCGGATGAATTCTCCCTCACTGGAGAACAAAAAAATCAAACATAGGATCTAAATCTTTTTGTCTGCTCATTTTGAATGGTAGCATAAGCCACAGTTGGCACATAATCTCTAGGCTGCTATGCTCTCTCCTCCTGCTCGTTGTAGCAACCAAAACACAGATCCGCAGGGGGAAATATTACTATGGTATTATTTTCCAGATGCATTTCAACGGGATGCATCAAATGCGACGTAATTTGATTGATCTCCATCGCGCGGCGCGCAATATTAAAACGAAAGCGCAGATTATGGAGCCACTTTCACCGTGGAAATGAAAAGCGCTTTTATTTTTCCTGATGCCATCTCCAGACAATAAATGCATCATCTTACCTGCGCCGTGCGAGAGATCGATGCCAGACTCGCTGAGGATGTTCGGGTCACTTTGAGATCTGCCTCTGTGCAGAAGACATTTGTCTATTCCGTCCGATGAAGCCATGAGGAGCTTGTGTGAGTCAAATAATGAAATCCCTCTCGGAGGCAGCGGAGCCGTCGGTGAGGCGGATGCGTCTAAGAGCATCCAGCAGCAGGCATTGCCGAATTAGAGGAACCCTTTACAGTGACTGTGTGTGTGTGTGTATGTGTGTGTGTGCATGAGGGAGGGAGACCGAGAGTGTCTGTCATGAGGGCTGGGGTATTTGTGTGAGTGAGTGTGCGTGTGTGTGTGTGTGTGTGTGTGTGTGTGTGTGTGTGTGTGTGTGTGCACGCGCGCGCGCAGATGCCACCTTTATCCACTCCACAATGACCCACTGACAGGCGAGCATCCGTTCTGAATCACAGGATGCGAGCGCATGACGTTTTACAGCGCCTTCGTAAATGAATTCATTCATTCATTTGGGCTTTTCGCAGACCTTCTAGTGGCGTTGCGTTTGGAGCGAATCCGTGTTTTTTTGAGCGGAATAAATCTTTAGGGTGAATGAATAATGATGACTCGTATTTTCGCTTGTTTAAAATGGGCATTAAACTAAAAGTAACATCAAATGTTTTATGGAGTATTGCTGTATTTACGCTTATTTTACATGATGTATTTGTATATTTGTGTGTGTCTTGCCATTTTTACTCAAAAAACCTTCTCTAATGTCGTTCACTGGCGTTCGTGAGGGTGGGATAACCTGTCAATCATAAGAAATTGATTCGAAATTGATCGACCAACAGCAAGACAATCAATCAATTCCCGATGGAAAAAATATGAAGTCTATTTTTTTCCTTCTCGAGAAACCGTTTTACTCAGAAATGTCACACAGCCAGGCTTGAAATGATTGCAACTTTCATGAAACATTCATATTGGATTCATATGAACATTCATTCAATTCATTCATTTTCCTTCGGCTTAGTCCCTGGGGTTTATTGCCCCAGCAGAATGAACTGCCAACTACTCTGGCATATGTTTTACGCAGCGGATGCCCTTCCAGCCTCAACCCAGTACTGGGAAACACACACACTCATACATTATGGAATTCACGCACGCACGCACACACACACACACACACACACGCACGCGCGCACACACACACACACACACACGCTTATACCCTAAGGCCAGTTTAGTTCATCCAGTTCATCTACACCACATAACCATTCATGTCTTATGTTTTTGCTTACTTAAAGGCACAATACGATTTTTCATAAATATGACCAAAAACACTAGAACAGTGTTATGTATTTTGCTCACTTTGTTATGTAGGCCTAGATCCAGAGAAATAAACAAAGGATCGTGTCCTGTTGTCAATCTAATGACGTTACACACCCTTGGTTTCTGTTTTGATTTTACAGAAAACAGGCAAACACCAAGGACGCTTTAATATGCTGTGTGTTTTATTAGACCGAAACAGAGCAGAATTATATTAGAACCCTAAAATGTATTTAGTATGATAAAACAGCGCTGCTTCTTCTCCATGTGTGATCATGACTGGAAAAACCATAAGCGGTGAACTGTCGAATAATAAAAGTTCAGCTGGTTTCATGCTGCATTGTGCTCTTCTCTTTTCCGCAGTGGGGTATATGCACAGGGACTTTTAATTTTCAGTCAGCCAGCTTAATTGCTGTCATGAACGGCCATGTTATTACAAAATCTCTGCGTTTAAGATTCGATTTCTTCAAAAATCAATGATCTTCATTGATACAATATAAAGTCGGTATCAGACCAGACAAGAAGCAATGAATTAAATTCCATTGTTCATGCCATGTCTTTAAAATATGTAATTTTACCCCAGTATTTTCAATGGAGTTTCTGCGCTCGCCTGCTGCTCCTGATGGCGCTTGTGTTTAAACTTCTTTCACCTCGTTTTACACTTGAACAACTAAATGAATGCTTAAGTCTATTTAACTGATTATATTTTAATTATTACAGCATCGATGCTGTGAAAGGAACATTATGAAATAAAAAATAGTCACATAAAGCTTTCACCGGAAGTTTATCAGTGGTTAAAAACACTAGCTGTGCATATAGCCCATTGCTGATTCACTTCAGCAGCTTTCAGCTTTACTCTGCTTCATACTACTATCATAATAGGTTTTAAATACTTTAACTCATCCATGTCCCTTAGGATGTAATGAAGATCGCATCTCCCATGATTCCACACTCAGTGACAGCATCATCAAACTATGCCTTCGTTTGTTGTGAATACACACCCTCTAGCGATAAAAATTACATGCCTTTAGAGTCACAATAAAAAAATTGCATTTGATCACATTTAGGCCTACTTCATGTGATTTATTATATTATTTTGGTGCTCTTGAAATCTTTTATATGTATCAAAAAATCCTTCATGTTCACTTGCATAAGGACGGGACAACCAGTCACTCATATGAGATCAACCAATAGCAAATAACAATCCAACATTACAATCAATTTCCAGTTTACAAAATCAAGTTCTGCCTGCGGCAAGGTGGCTCAGTGGTTAGCACTGTCGCCTCACAGCAAGAAGGTCGCTGGTTCGAGTCCCGGCTGGGCCAGTTGCCATTTTTGTGTGGAGTTTGCATGTTCTCCCCGTGTTCGTGTGGGTTTCCTCCGGGTGCTCCAGTTTCCCCCACAGTTAAAGACATGCACTATAAGTGAATTGGATGAACTACACTGGCCGTTACTGTATGTGTGTGTGTGAATATGAGAGTGTATGGTTGTTTCCCAGTAATGGGTTGCGGCTGGAAGGGCATCCGCTGCATAAAACATATGTCGGAATAGTTGGCGGTTCATTTCACTGTGGCAACCCCTGAATAAGGGACTAAGCCGAAGGACAATGAACGAATGAAAATTCTGCCTGCCCTACATTTTTTTTCTTGCTCAAGAAGCCTTCACTCTCTCGGCAAGATAGCCCAGTGGTTAGAGTGTCGACATAGAGCAACAGTGCTCCGGGCGTCCCGAGTTTGAATCCCAGCTCGTGGACCTTTCTCGATCCTGTACCCCTTTCTCTCTCCCACTTGACACTGTGCTGTCAAATAAAGGAAAAATGCCCAAAAAAAGGAATTCTGAAAAAAGAAGTCTTCACTCGGTGTCACAATAGTGTAGAAAAGACTATCGCAACTTTCACAAAACATTCAATTCATATCGAATGCAAGTGAACAAATCATGACTCGGTCTCATTTTGCTCTCTCTTTTCTCGCTCCTGTAGGAAAATTCTCAAGCCAGGATTGTCACATCAAACATCCTTATAAAGTGATAAAAAAGATAAAAGATAAATAAGTTAAGTTAATAGAAAGAAATCTATGAATATATTAATCTGACAGGCTTAAACAAATATAAATAATGGGCTAACAAGTTCTGAATTAATTTTGAGAATGATTAGAAATATATTATTTCAACTTTTCTCAAAGTAATTTTAAATAGCTTTTTTTATTTTCATAATTTCCAGTGTATGAATACAGTGCTACAGCAAAAAAAAATGTGAGGGGAAAAATACAAGTGAATACAAATTTTAACAAATGAATAACTACAAGTTTAGGTGAGATACGAAACAGGACCACCATATGCCACCTTTCACTAAAAAAAAGACTATTAACGCCGCTGTGACCTGTAGATGCTATAAAGATCTTTTCATAAATACTAAATAAGCTACATACAAATGCATCTGTCAATGCTGAGTCAGTGGTTAGCACTGTCGCCTTACAGCAAGAAGGTCACTGGTTCAAGTCCCAGATGGGCCAGTTGGCATTTCTGTGTGGAGTTTGCATGTTCTCCCCGTGTTCCTGTGGGTTTTCTCTGGGTGCTCCGGTTTCCCCCACAGTCCAAAGACATGTGCTAGTGAATTGGATGAACTAAATTGGCTATAGTGTATGAGTGTGTGTGAATGTGAGAGTGTGAGACAGTACTGGGTTGCAGCTGGAAGGGCATCAGCTGCGCAAAACATATGCTGAAATAGTCAGCGGTTCATTATGTTGTGGCGGTCCCTGATAAATAAGGGACTAAGCTGAAGGAAAATGAATGAATGGTAGTTCTGCTATGGCGACCCCTGATACGTGAGTGAGTGCACAATCAAAAGCAAGGTTGACATCATCAACACACAGTTCATGATTGTTAATAGAGAATCTGATGCTCATCAACAGACTGATTCAAATGTTTCCAAATGAAGAAAGCTGAAAACCACTGACTTCCATAGCAGGAAATGCAAAAAACTATGGAAGTCAATGATTATTCTACAGGTTTTCAGCTTTCTTCAAAACATCTTTTGTGGTCAACAGAATAAAGAAACTCATACAGGTTTGAAAAAAGTGAAAGGTAAGAAAATGATGACAGAATCTCTTCAAGGATATTCTGCTCAAGCAGTCAAAGTGACGTCAAAAGAGGCAGAATGCCACTTCAAAGCAGAAGCACAATTTTAGATTTTGATTAAAGAAACCATTTGTTTCCCTCTGGATTAACAGGGACAGATTAAATCGTCATCTCAAAAAACAAAAAAAGCATTGCATGATTCTACATAATAAACCAACAAACTCGTACGTTTTATATTCCACAACAGAAGCAAGTTTTCAGATTCTGATTAAAGTTCACCAAAACAAATTAACACCACACACACACACACACACACACACACACACACACACACACACACAAACAAACACACACACACACACACACACACACACACACACACACACACACACACACACACACACACATCAAATTATGTTGGTGGTAACTGGTAACCACTGACTTGAGTATTTTTTTGATAAGTATGATAAGTAGGATTTTTTTCTTGAGTATGATATTGTACCATATAACAACATTAATCAAAATATCTTCTTTTGTGTTCAACAGAAGAAAGAAACTCTTATTTGGAACCAACTAACGCTGAGTAAACTATGACAGAAATTTCATCTTTGGGTAAGGTGTACCAAAACAAACAAGCTTATGTGGATTAACTTCACTTGCATGTACTAATTATTCACTAAAACACTGCACACTAACAAAGGTGAACAGTGTCAGATAATTTCATATAGACTTTAAAGCCAGAACCTGCGACACTCCATGTTGTTGTACAGTTAAATTTAATTAACGTTCTTGTAAAAACAATAATAATCAAAGCCACGTTATTAAAAATGTGTATTATTAGGTAAATATGTTTTATCACAAGATATTAATTAATATACATCACAAAAAGAAACTCACTTGTTTCAAGCCGCTGTTGTAACTTCATAGAAAGGGTCACTAAATGAATCTTACTGAATTCAAATAACCGGATCTTGATAAAGCATCCAACAGCGACACCGCCGGCAGAATTGTGCAGTTACAGTGAAATTAACTGATGTATTTGTCATTGGAATAAATCATCCTGCAAGCTAGATTATCATAAATAACCATAAAGTCATAACAGCAACATTATTATCCATCAGAATCAGAGTAATACTATTTAAATCCAACAGTGCAGTGGCAATGTGCTTAATTCTGATTCGTAATAAAGTAAATATAGCATTAGACCTTTTAACATAAATTCTGATATTTATTTATTTATTTATTTATTTATTTATTTATTCGTTAAAATAAATATATATTTTTTACAATCTTGTGCACTGTAGAATTCGCCTTACAAATATTTCTCTTCTCCCATTGGTCAGACTTTAGATTCTCGTCTCCCATTGGTCGTGCGTCTGAATACTGTTCTCCGATTGGTCCATGCTGTCAATCACATTTAGGAAGTGTTCCAGTAGGGAAGCAAGAAGTTGAGATAATTTCTTTAAAGGTTTTGTTAGGAATTGGGCTTAGACAATCAAGAATTCAGGAAATTTTAATGAAATATTTGAAAAATATAGGAATAATGGATAGACTATAGAAAAATTATTATTATTATTATTATTATTATTTTTTTTTTATTTTTTTTATTTATTATTATTATTATTTTTTTTTTTTTTATTATTATTATTATTATTATTATTTTTTTTTTTTCCTTCTACAATATGCACAATCCACACTCCAGATCAGTAGGTGGCGGTAATGCACCTATTCGTTGGTTTGCCAAACCGCCATAAAACACCAGAAGAAGAAGAAGAAGAAGAAGTAGGGAAGCAAACATGGCAGCTCACAGATGCGGTTTGTCTCTAGCATTCATTTTGATTTTCTCCTGTATAGCTCACACGCTTGAAAAAGCAAACGACACCACAGGAGAAAAACAAAGCGCTTCAGACGCGGATAACGTTAATGCCAACGCTGGTAGTGTCGCTGCAGAGGATCTGAATGAAAGGCAGAGGCAGAAGACTGATGTGGAGCCGGACAGAGGAGATGATCCAGAAAACAGCCCGTCTATTAGCCCAGCACCAGCCAAAGATCAGTTCGAGGAGGAGCTGGTCATCAGGCCTCTGCACTCCGGCGACATCTATGCCAGTTTCCAGTTCCGCACACTCTGGGATGTTGACTTCCTGCAAGAGGGACAGAAAGGTGAGTTATTATTATTATTATTATTAGTAGTAGTAGTAGTAGTAGAAGTAGAAGTAGAAGAAGATGATGATGATGATACAATTTATACTTTGTACATTAACAGGCGTATGGACACACTTGATCATTTCTTTGCTCTTACTCTTTGTCATATTTTGAAATAATGGCTCAAAACTGTGAATTGGTACAAATAGAGGTACATTTCCAACATGTTAAACAAATCAAAATAGACCCACAGTTCAGCACGATTCCTGGGGTAAATCATTGGATGCCTTTTAAATGTATTTGAAGAAGCCTCTAGACTTTACTTCCTTTTCACTTTATTTATTTATACAATATATACTCATTGCTTATATTTATATTATTGTTTTAATCACATTTTTATAATATTTGAGTTATTTCAAAATATTATTGTCTATTGTTTATAATTATTAGATTGGATTACATTATTTTGATTATTTTAAACCAAGTTTTATTTATTTATATGTTTCTTTCTAATCTTATTAAAATAATGAAATATTATTTTATTGTATTAATCAAATAATTGTATTTATTAATGCTGGCCAAAAATGAATCGCCATTAATCACATCTAAAAAAAAAACGTTTGTTTTGACTAAATTTAGGTGTGTGTGCTGTGTATATTTGTTATGTATATATAAATACACACATGGATGGATATATTTGAGAAAATCTTTATTTATATTTAGATTTACATGTGTATGTGATACAAATTATATATAAATTTAAATATCTATGTAGCAAAATTGTTTTGTATAGTTTTGTGTGTATGTGTGTGTATCACATATACATAATAAATATAATACACACACATATATTATGTCAAAACGAACTTTTATTTTGTATGCGATTAATCACGATTAGTCTTTGCCCAGCACTATTAATAATATATTATTATTTTTAATAACATTTTGGATATCATAATATTTATTTGAATTATTTCATCGTAATTTTGTTTATTGTTTATAATTATTAGATTATTTTAAACCAAGATTTATTTGTTTCTTTCTTTCTTGTCTTATTAAAATAATGAAAGAATATATCCATATTGTTTTATTTTATTATTCAAATAATTGTATTTATATATAAATTTACCTTCCTGCTTGGGTTCCCCAAACATTTCCACAGACCCTTTAGCACTCCCTGTGACTCTACGTATCCCAGTTTGAAAACCTTTGAGTTCGGACCAACACTATACACTCTGTACCAAATCATGGTGTGTTTGCCAGAGTAAAGTAAACATTTGTCTTGTGTTTTAAAAGCTGATCCTTGCCCAGTAAAGTGTGCAAAGTTTCACTTCAACCATTTGATTCCATGCATTTTTGTTTACAGCTTCTCATTACCGGCTGTTCCCCAAATCCCTGGGCCAAGTGCTGTCCAAGTTTTCAGTGCGTGAGCTGCACATCTCCTTCACGCAGGGCTACTGGAGGACCATGCAGTGGGGGCAGCCCTTCATCGCCTCTCCTCCTGGAGCAGAGCTCTGGGTCTGGTTCCATCACACCGTCAGCGAGTGAGTGCTTCAGTTACAGAGATAGTCCATCCAAAAATCTAAATGTACTCAACATTTAATTGTCCTGAAATTGTTAGTTTAATGAACATAACCTCATAATTACATGTGCTGCAAAATGATGAAAGTATGAAAGTGATTGGTGTAAGAGAGTAAACAGAAAGAAGAACATCAGTGAAGTGAAGTGAAGTGAAGTGTAGTGTGGCCAAGTATGGTGTCCCATACTTGGAATTTGTGCTCTGCATTTAACCCATCCAAGTGCACACACACAGTTAGTGAACACACAGCAGTGGGCAGCCATGCTGCGGCGCCCGGGGAGCAGTTGGGGGGAACGGTGCCTTGCTCAAGGGACTCACCTCAGTCGTGGTATTGAGGGTGGTGGAGAGTGCTGGTCATTCACTCCCCCCACCCCCAATTCCCGCTGGTACCGAGTATCGAACCAGCAACCTTCGGATCACAAGTCCAACACTCTAACCACCAGGCCACGACTGCCCCGACTGAGTGTGCGCACATCCAGAAAAATCTTAAAGGCAGGTGCTTGATCAAGCCAAACACAATAGACAAGGTCAACAACAACAAAAATATCAGCACACTGCCACTTTAGCTCTCAGAAGACAAATTAAATTGGACAGCGTTTCAACCTACATGGTCTATATCAGGTCCTGTGTGTGTGTTTTATTTGTTTGTTTGTTTGTTTTTTTGTTTGTATTTTTTTGACTTTTTCTATTGTAAGAGAGTGTACATCACTTCAGTCGACCTATGAGTTGTTGGAATTTAGGAATGCACAAGTAATAGCGCATGATCCAAATCATGTTTTTTTCCAATGTATGAAGTACTGCCATCGGGGAAACGATACAGAGTTCCTTTATGTAAAAGTAACCATTACAAGAAGTCATTTATACCAGTATCCAAAATGGTAAACTACGTTGATGGTTTTTTTAAAATGTCACTGTTGTTGGTAAATGTTAAGTGTTTAAGTCTCTTTGTTTTGTTAAAAAAAGTCTAAGACAAATGCACTGTTTGAATCCAAGACAAATTTCTTGTAAAGGACAATAAAGTCTAACTCAACTCAACTGCAGTTGCACAGATCCATCATAAAAATCTAAATGTACTCACATTTAATTGTCCTTAAAGGGATAGTTCACCCAAAAAATCATTGTTTACTCTTCCTCTGATAGTTTTAAACCTTTATTAGTTACTTTCTTCTGTTGAACACAAAGAAGATATTTTGAAAAATGTTAGTTGCTGGGACCCATTGACTTCCATTAATATGGGAGTCAAAGGGTGCCAGCTACCAGAATCTTTTTTTTAAAGTATCTTCTTTTGTGTTTAACAGAAGAATAAAAGTCAAATAGGTTTTGAACAAGTGAAGGGCGAGTAAATGATTACAGGATTTACATTTTTGGGTGAACACAAAAAAACAAATATTTTGATGAATGCTGGAAATATTAGCCATTGGTAGCCAATGACTATCAGTTTTCAAAATTCTTAAAATAGTTTTCTTTTGTGTTTAACAGAAGAAAGAAACTTGAACATGTTTGGATGTTGAGTAAATGTTCATTTACTATCAAACAAAATTCAAACAAAACAAAGTATCCTTGAATTATGAGCATTTTTGTTTTGTTTTATAGCTTGAACATAATCAATTGCAATCCCAAAATGGACTAACATTCCTCTGACCTTTGTTTAATTCTCAGTGTGGATGGAAACTGGAGGGAACTTACCAACGTCCTCTCTGGAATCTTCTGTGCATCTCTGAATTTCATTGACCTGACCAACACAGTGCAGCCCAGTGCTTCCTTCAAACCGCTGGGTCTAGGAAATGGTACGACTATTTCAACTCGTTATGAGGGCTTTCCATCATAACGTGAAGCGAATCTTTTCATAGTGTGTTTTTTGCCTTTATTGTAATAAGACAGTAGTTAGACAGGAAGAAAATTTGGATAGAGGCAGAGGGGGCTTATGATAGAGAAATGTCCTCGAACTGGGATTTGAACTTGGGACGCCCATAAGCACAGTTACACTACATGTCAGCGCAGACAGTTTAAAAGAACTGATAAGAACACAACTTCAAATTTGAATTATGTGTGTAAACAAGTAAATTGAGTGGCTGACGGTGGTAATCTGCACTGTAAAAAAATTTGTTACCTTAAATTTTTTAGTTGAATCAAATTAACTTTTCTAGTCATCTCATTCATTCATTCATTCATTCATTTTCTTTTCGGCTTAGTCCCTTTATTAATCTGGGGTCGCCACAGCGGGATGAACCGCCAACTTATCCAGCATATGTTCTACGCAGCGGATGCCCTTCCAGCTGCAACCCATCTCTGGGAAACATCCATACACACTCATTCACACGCATACACTACGGACAATTTTAGCTTACCCAATTCACCTGTACCGCATGTCTTTGGACTTGTGGGGGAAACCGGAGCACCCGGAGGAAACCCACGCGAACACGGGGAGAACATGCAAACTCCACACAGAAACGCCAACTGACCCAGCCGAGGCTCGAACCAGCGACCTTCTTGCTGTGAGGCGAACATGCTACCCACTGCGCCACCGCGTCGCCTCTAGTCATCTCAACTTACATCAATCAAACTGACTAAAATATTTAAAGTTAAACTTTATATAACTTAAAAAATTAGTTGAAACCTGATAAACTTAAAATATTTGTTGTCCTGACTTTTTGTCATTATTTGTTTTACTCTGTGGTAATCAAACAGCTGAAAAGACACTATCAGAGGAAACAGCGATTGGTTATGTTGGTTTAATGTTGTCTAAATATCAGAATTTATTCAGCAAATGCGTTTCCATCTCCCAGTAAAAACCATTTCAAGCGAGCAAGATTTGCGTTTCTGATGCATCAAAATACATAAACAAACGTACGTCAAAATGTGCAATAAAGGGATGGTTCACTCAAAAATAAACATTTCCCATTTAGTCACTTACACTCAAGTGGTTTTTAACTTTTATGAATTTCTTTCTTCTGTTGAACACAAAACAAGATTCTGAAAAATGTTGGGGGAAAAAGTAGCCATTGACATCCATAGTATTTTTTATTTCTACTATGGAAGTCAGTGGATGTGTTTCTTTCCTAGAATTCTTCAGAATATCTTCATTTGTGTTCAACAGAAGAAAGAAACTCAAACAGGTTTGGAGCAAGTGGAGGATGAGATTTTTGGGTGAACTGTCCCTTCAAAACGACTGTCAATAGAAAACTCACTGCCAATAGAAAACTATTTCTTTGTGATCTTAAAAAAGGTGCTTGCAATATTTCCTTTTACTTGGATGCATGTCACCATACACTTCTTTTGTGGTTTAGTGATTTTATTAATTGTCAGTGTGAATATATTTTTAGAGTCAAACCAATGTCATGCTTTTTCCTGGGAACATGTCATGTTTTTTCTGGGAATCATTTTTCTAAAGGAGCTGTTGACATGGAATTGAACCAGATTTTGGTAAAAACCCAAACAATACAAACATAAAAATAAAACAAAACAAAAAAAATTTGAAAAATGAGTTACGTGTAATAACAATGGAATGACAGAAGGAGAGTGTACTGAACTACTGAAACTTATTTAATACGGTGATGGCAGCTCATATGGAGAATGAAGTCACATGCATTGCTCAGGTGTGAGTATTTCACAGACTTCAGAGTGTAAAAATCTTGATGGTTTTGTGGGTCTCGTCTATCAAATCTGATCTTTATTTTGTATTTTCTATTGGATTCAGGTCAGGTGATTGGCTGGGCCATTCTACAACTTGATTTTCTTTCTCTGAAAGCATTTGAGAGTTTCCTTGGCTGTGTTTTGGATCATTGTCTTGCTGAAATGTCCACCCTGGTTTCATTTTCATCTTCATGATAATGTAGATGTTGGACTGAAGCAGCTAATATTAATTTACATTGACGAAGGGCCATAGGGTTGCTGAAGAACTACTGAGAGATTTTTAGCTGCTGTCTGGGCTTTCACTGCCTTTCTACACCTCCCTTTCTTCATGTGTTTAATACTTTTTCCCTGTGTCATTTTATTTTATTACGCATAACTCAATTTGTAAAATAATTAGATTTGTTTTCTTTGTCTATATGGATTTCTTTGGTTGTTACCAACATCCAGGGAACATTTTTAAATCAACGGCACCTTTAGAAATATGTTTTCTGAGAAAAATGACTCAATACTTCAATACTTATTTTTCCCGTTGTATCTACCATCATATGTTAACCAAAAAAATCTAAGTTTAATCTTAATGTATGCTCTTATTGATATTTGTCTCTCCATGCAGCTACGGATCACAGTTTTTTACGTTATGCGACGCTGCCACGGGAAATCGTCTGCACTGAAAATCTGACACCCTGGAAGAAACTTCTGCCTTGTGGTTCAAAGGTCCAGATCGTTACCTCTGATTGTAATAAGCAGACATTTTAAAGAAAGCAATAGATGCATTATTTATGCCTTAATGCCTTTTTTTGCAGGCAGGTCTGGCGGTTCTCATGAAATCAGAGAAGCTTTTTCACAGCAGTTTCCACTCCCAAGCTGTTCACATCAGGCCCGTCTGTCAGGTAAGCTTTTTTTTTTAAATTTTTTTTTTTACAACTTTTAAAAAATGGTTTTACCTTATTCTCCAATGCAGAAGTGCGTTCTTGTCTGCAATTGTTTTAAAACTTCCCATTAATTTGCCTATGGGAGAAATGACTAGGAATAACAAACAGCAGTAAACAGTCAAACTACTTGCTCTACAAACAAGTGTGTTTATGGCAATACATAAAAATAAGAACTAATAAATACCAGTTTGCAGCCTAAAAAGTTTATTTAAGGCTAAAAATCAGTGGAAGTGAATGAAATATGAAGTTGCGAGACAATTGGTTTACAAAAAGTAGCCATTGTGATCTATAGTAGGAATAAAAAATACTATGGAAGTCAATGGCTGTTTTTTCCAGCATTCTTCAGAATATCTTCCTTTGTGTTCAACAGAAGAAAGAAACTCATATGGGTTTAGAACAAGTGTAGTATGAGTAAACGATGACAGAATTTTCTCATTTTTGGGCAAGCTATCACTTCAAAACAACTGTCAATAGAAAACTCACTGCAAATAGAAAACAATTTAAAAAAGGAGCCCTAAAAGAATAAGGTTAACATGTATTCTGGCAGAGACTGGACATTTGGAAAATTTCTTGCATCGTAATGACCCTTTGGATTTTCTTCTTCCTCAGGATGAACAATGCACAAGTAAAGCATGGGAGTTGAGGCAAACTCTCAATGTGGTGTTTGATCTCTACACTTCAGGACAAGGCAAAAAGGGTGAGTTACTAATGAATGTTTGATGGTGGAAGCGTTTCTTCTTTCCCCATTTCAGAGGTCCGAAAGCCGTTTGTAGGTTTAGGTTTCAATAATGATTCTTTTACTGTAGAGATGTGACGGTGTAAAAATTTCATCTCTCTATTATACTGACCAAAAGTTATCAGTATTATCAGTTTTGTACTTAAAATGACCTGGAAATGTTCAAAAAGAACAGTATCACAAGCAATTTTGTGACAAAACGCAAACATGGATCCCTGCATTTTACTTATGATTTGTTTACTTATGTTTGTATTGTGTACATAGTTTTTTTTGTGTGTGTGTGTGTGTGTGTGTTTGTTTATCGGTACATTTGATGTTCTTATTCAAAGTGTTGCAAAAAGGCTGGTGCTGTTTGGTAGAAATGTATAATAGCAATTTTTCTGTCTGATATTGAAATTTGATTTGCGATTTTAATATTGTGAAGTCAAGCTTCAGCTCAGTATTCGCAACAGTGTGCAGCACACACTTTAAATGATAGGAATACAACATCTTCAACTATGTATTTATATATATATATATATATATATATATGTAAACTGTCTATATAAACATGAATTTACATAACAGCTAATTGCAATGTTACAGGATTTTACTGTTATTTATTTATTTATTTATTTATTTTCAAAATGTCAATAATCATTCACGATTTTGATGATGATAAAATTTTGAAAGGTTAATACTAACCGTCAAAAAATTTACAGTGGTTATTTTAAAACCGGCAATCATGACAACACTATGTAACTTCAGGGTTGCGATGATGTGATGCTGTTGTGCTATTACATCATGAAGACATTTACATTAGGGCCCCGGGTGATACCACTTATTTATTTTCAATAAAATGTATGTCTCTCAAAGGGCCATTATCCCTGATATTAGTACCAATAATAACATCTAAACTGAACTTTTGAATTATTTCTAAGAGTAAAATGGATAATGATTCACACTAAACACTATTATATTTTTGAAAAAGGTCACCAAAAGTTCATCACCCCCAAATAAAAATTCTGCCATCCTCTACTCATCCTACTTTTGTTCTAAATCTGTATGAGTCTCTTTCTTCTGTTGAAAACAAAAGGAAATATTTTGAAGAATGTTGGGAACTGGTAGACATTTATAGAATTAGCTTTTCTTCCCTACTATGTAAGTCAGTGGCTGCCAGTTTCCAACATTCTTCAGAATATCTTGTTTTGTGCTCACCAGAGGAAAAAACTCATACAGGTTTGAAACCATTTAAGAATAAGGAAACAGTGACTGAATTTTCACATTTTTAGCTATCCCTTTAACACTCAGGAAGCGTTAATTGCAAATTATTTGATTATGTAAACCCTTTAACAGGCATCATAACCACCTGCTTGACCTTTTATCCATAGGTTATCATTTATTATTTTAATTGCTTATTACTATTTTTATCAGAGTTGTGCCAGCATATTATTCAATACAAGATGTGGGCCAAAAAAAATATTTTTAATCTTAAAGGGTTAAAGGAAAATAAATAGGGTTTATGGAATTTACATGTATGTCAATTATAGTTGATTGTCACTAAAATACAATCATGCTTCATTTTCATTATAGGGGTTATGAGTGATGATCCTTTTTTTTCTGACGGTGTATGATTTCTGTTATCCATCTGAATTTTTAATGTTCCGTTTAAATAAATCTTATTGCACAAACTATGTACAATTTCATTTAGTTAATTGTGAAGTAACTCAATCTAATGGATCCATGTTATGGTTTTCTGTCGTCGGATAAGCATTGCACTGGGCTGCGTTTCCCAAAAGCATCATGAGCCTAAGCTGTTCACAGGAATGGAAATGGCTTTTTACGATACTTATGGGAAGCACAGCTCAGTTTGAGTTCCGCGTCAGCAGCAAACAATTTCTGAGATGGATTGGCTCTATATTAAAGCATTTGCTTGTGTTCACAGCAGGATTTTTATTTTTATTTAATATATATATATTTTTTTTAGTTTTGATACTTTCAATAGAGCAACAGTATGGATATATATCATCAGTTTCATCATTCATCATCATCTGCCATTGATTAATTGATTGAAAATGAGTTTTGTCTCTGTCAACATAATATCATAATTTTTTACTCTGATACATTTTATAAAAACATAATTGCTCATTATTTTACACTAAAGGAATCTAAACCCACAGACATGATAGCAATGTTCGATTCAGTCATTTCTAATTCAGATGGTTCAGTCTCCAGCTAACAAACAACTCACTGATTCACTAATTCAAATATTTGGCCACGGGAAGCAAACAACTCGCTGATTCTCAGATTCAAATGATCTAGGCAGAGCCAGTCTCCAGTTACAAACAATTCACTGATTCTCTGATTCCACTGATCAGGTCAGTGTGAGTCTTTGGTTAACAGTTCACAAATTCAAATGATTCAATCAGAGCGAGGCTCAAGTAAGCAAGCAACTCACTGGTTCTCTGATTCAACCAATCTAGCAAGAGTGAGTCTCTAGTTAACAAACAACTTACTGATTCTCTGATTCAAATATTTGGTCAGAGTGAATCTTCAGTTAATTATTTACTGTTTCAGATAATCCAGTTAGAGTGAGTCTCCAGTTAACAACAGCTAACTGATTCCACTGGCCATGTTAGTGCGAGTCTTCGGTTAACAGTTCACAAATTCAAATGATTCAGTCACTAGTTCTCTGATTCAACCAATCTAGCCAGAGTGAGTCTAGATTTCTGAGCCCCGCTTAGTCCATCTGTTCATCTGATGATATTAATTTCTATCATCATCTCTTCTCAGAATGGTCCATGTTCAAGATGTTTTCTCGAACTCTGACAGAGGCGTGTCCGCTTGCTTCCTCTAGTAAAGTCTACGTGGACGTCACAGACAACCCTGAGGTGAATCAGAAACAAGAAAACACTTTCTTTCTGCTTTGTGACTGTATAATGTTTCTATAGGTCTGTTATCTTGGTCCACTATAGATTACATGTTGTTTTATGCTGTTTGTCCCACAGGGGGAGCTGTTTGAACTCAGTCCTGTTACGGCTCTGCTCAGCCAGGCTGTGGTTCTGGGAGATCGCAGGACATATTCAGTCTATGACCTGACCAGAGCTGAGACATTTGGACAATTACGCTCACTCAATCTCCTGCTGCGCTGGAAAGGAGACAGCGGTATGATTCTGTTTGATTGGTGCAGTTGGACGTTTTGTTTTTTTTAATCCTGAAGGCAGTTCTGGAAGCCGTAGCAGCAGAATTCATCAAGTTAAAAGTTATTTTACCACTGTAATCATTTTAGAGACATTATGTTAACCCACCTGTTGACCTAAGTGTCAAAAATGACCCAGACACCATTTTAACAGCAGAAACAAACCTAAACAATGTTTTTTTGTTTGTTTGATTGTTTGTTTGTTTTTTAATCTAGAAATCGGGTTACTTTTTCTAAAATGAACCCCAAACATTAGGAAAATGAATCATTTTCTATTTTCATGTTTTCATGAAGGCTGCACACATTTACGGTACAATGGTTTACCTTTAGGTCAATTTTGGGCCATAAGCTACCATTTTTACACCACAAAAACTACTGGGACACACATGTACATTCCAACACATACACACAATGAGAATATGCTGCGTTAACTTGTATGAATACTGTCTTGCTAAACTATTTGCAGGTGCTTTTAATATTAGAATATATTACTGATAGTTTTACTTTAGTCAAAAACGAGTGTTGTGCACTCATTAAACACTGATTAAATAGTCCGCACTTATGAAGGAAAACCTAGACATTCCCAGAGTTTGTTGTGATGAAGATGACGTTGTGTCTTCGTACAAAATAGATTTTAGGATCGCAATTAAATTTAGCTGCTTTAATTTAGAGGTTAAGTGACGGCGGGTCATTTTTGACCCAAAGGGCGAACAGTGTATGTGTGTGTGTGTATATATATATATATATATATATATATATGTTCGTGTGTGCGTAGAATTCGGTAACACTTTGCAATAAGGTTGTATTACTTCATTCAGTCATTTTCATTTCGGCTTAGGCCCTTTATTAATCAGGAGTCGCCACAGCAGAATGAATCGCCAACTTATCCAGCATATGTTTTACGCAGCGGATGCCCTTCCAGCTGCAACCCATCACTTGGAAACATCCATACACACTCATTCACAAACATACACTACGGACAATTTAGCGGTTGTATTAGTTAATGTTAGTTAAGGCATTTACTAACATGAACAAACACTGAACAATACATTCAGTAAAGAATTTGTTCATGCTAGTTAACGTAAGTTAATGAAAATACAGTTGTTCATTGTTAGTTGATGTTAACTCACGGTGCATTAACTAATGTTAACAAGCACGAATTTGGATTTTAATAATGCATTAGTAAATGTTGAACTATGAATAATAAATGCTGTACAAGTATTGTTCATACTTAGTTCATGTTACGAAATACATTAACTAATGAAACCTTATTTTAAAGTGTGACCACATTTTAAAACAACAGGCCAAAAATGCACATAATGCTGCTTTAAGTAAAATATTAAAGAAGATTTATAGCTGAACCTGTATGCTTTGGTCATTTATTAAATACTGGGACTTGAGTCAAAAATGAATACACACAAAAACACAGAAAACCTGTGGCTCCTGATGATACTTTGAGGTCCTGATTGGCCTCTGCAAGAAAGATAAATTGCTGCATTGTTACCTTTAAATCCACAGATGTGTTTATTTATCATCACTTAAATAGTTGACTTGTTAATAGTTGAACATCTTGTGCTGTTTGTTGCAATTATCATTTTAGGTGATATGCTGCGCCCGCTGCTGCATGCAGAACGCTATGTGTCCGGTTTTGGGCTGCAGACGGGGGAAATCCACACAGTCATCTACAATAACCACCCGTTTCGGGCATTTCCTGTACTGCTGATGGATTCAGTGCCCTGGTACCTGCAGCTGTACATTCACACGCTCACAGTCACCAGCAAGAGCAGAGAAAACAAGCCCAGTGAGTACTTTGTTTACTGGATACGCCAAAGCTTTATTTATGGCTTGTATGTGGATATTGCTTCTTTTAGGGCAATTCTTTGATTATGGGATGTTGAATCTTTTTAAGATTTACTATATTATTTAATACACAAGATTACTAAAATATTATACAGTATTTATTATATAACTGTTCTGGTAGAGATTTTCAGTATTAAACCTTTTTTTTGTTTGTGTGTGTGTGTGTGTGTGTGCGCGCGTGTGTGTGTGTGTGTGCGTGTGCACGATGTAATTACTGTATTATTAAATGATTACTGACATTATTAGATAGCATTTTATTTTATATAGTATATAGTTTTTATTTTTTTTACTATAGTCTTTGCTAAGATATTTATAATGTCTTCATTTGTAAAATATCTACAAGAAATAATATTGATATTTTATATAATATATAACTTTCTATTCATTCATTCATTTTCCTTCTGCTTAGTACCTTTATTCATCAGGGGTTGCCACAGCGGAATAAACTGCCAACTTATCCAGCATATGTTTTACACAGCGGATGCCCTTCCAGCTGCAACCCAGTACTGGGAAACATCCATACACACTCATTCACACACATACACTACAGCCAATTAATTTTTATTTACTCAACTCACCTGTACTGCATGTCTTTGGACTGTGGGGGAAACCGGAGCACCCGGAGGAAACGCATGCGAACACGGCGAGAACATGCAAACTCCACACAGAAATGCCAACTGACCCAGCCGGGACTCGAACCAGCGACCTTCTTGCTGTGAGGCGACAGTGCTAACCACTGAGCCACTGTGTCCCCCAAGTTATTTATTAAATTTCCCATTAATTGTATTTTATTAACATCTACCCGAACCCTAAACCCAACCCTCACAGTAATGTAAAAACAGTAATTGTACCGAGTATTATTTACTTTATTTAATAAATTACCCAATAAATTGTATTTTATTAACATCTACCCTTACCCCAACCATCACAGTAAAGTAAAAATATGAATTATAGCTATACAGAGTCACAAAAATTATGCAATATTGATGTGCGTATCCACAGCTGTATCCTATCTAAACTGTACGGTAAATCACTTGCGCTTGACACTTCATTCGCATCTCATGTGAGCGTACCATAAGAATCATCAGTGCGCCGCACATCACTTCTCAGACATAAAACGAATAGATGTAATGTAGTTGATGCTTTCTCCCATAGGCTACATTCACTACCAGCCGGCTAAAGACCGCCACCGTCCTCATCTTCTGGAGATGTTGATTCAGCTGCCCCCACACTCCATGACCGAGATCACGGTGCAGTTTGAAAGGGCTCTGCTCAAATGGACTGAATACACCCCTGATCCCAACCATGGCTTCTACGTCGGGTAAGACTCCTGTCGTATTTTGAAATGTCTAGGACTTTACAATGTCTACATCTGATTTACGTGCCATAAATGTGTTATTACAGATCATCAGTGGTCAGTGCCCTCGTGCCAAGTATGGTTGCAATGAACACCAACTTCACACTAGACCAGCCATTGTTTAGCAGTTTGTAAGTATAAGCTAGCCTGTTGTGACGTCACCGGCGTGTTAAGAAAAAAAGGGGGAAATAAATAAAAGCTTTTTCTTACAAATTTGTGCCTTTGCGCATCGTAAAACAGTTTAATATGGTATTTTATGGTATTACGTGGTATTTTCACACATGGTTCTACCTTTTTGGGAATTGTTTTTTAACCTGGAATCTGTTCTTTAAAGGTCCCATGAAATAAAAAGAATGTTTTTTAGATGTTAGTATTAGTATTGTTAGTTTTTAAGATATCTATAAGCTAGTGTGCTCCAAAACAGTGACAAAATTCGCGTTTAGAAGATATAAAAGTGATATAAACATGTAAAGCTTGTAGTTTGTCACTACAATTGGATCAACGGTTTTATTCACGACACATCATACGACATTTTCTCATCAAATCTTGACCAATCAAATGCTCTTTAGTATCTGACATGCCCCGCCCCCTTTGAGACGCTTCTCATTTTATTTTCATTTGATGCGCTTGAGCTCAACACTCTCCCTGGCAGAGCGGCGATAAAACAAAACGCCATTGGCTGTTTTTTAAAAAGGGGGAGGGGCTACACTATGTCCCTCCCTTTCTTCATGATTCGGTTGAGATTACGTCAAACATCGAATTAAAATGCATTTTTCAAAGCACTTCACGGGACCTTTAATGGGGCTTTGTGTAGAATTCCGAAAGACTTGTTTTTAGCGATGACAGTATAGTGCGATGACCGGTGGCAGTTAAGTGAACTGCAGCCTGTGTCTTTTTTCATGCACATCAGATATTATTAAAGATACTGTTATCAGTTTGATTTATAAAGCTTATCCAACAAAAAACTAAATATACTCCAGTCAGAAATTGTCACTTTCTGGATCTGTGCTGGATTTAGTAGGTATGTGTTTGAGTAAATTGTTCAAAATTGTTTAGTCTATAGACCTTTTTCATAGAATGCAAAATTGCCCATTATGCTTTGCGTGTATGCGTAAGGAGGATGCTAAGAACTTCCAGTCGGCAGTTTGATGCGTATAAACAATCACATTTGGACAGCTTTGAAACAGCTTTGATAGTTTTAATCTATTTTACTTGCTTTTAATGTCTTTGAATTAATACTGCTGTTGATCAGCGCCACCTGCTGGACTGATTATTTAAAAATGCGATCTAATAGGAATGAAAACCAACATCTGCGAGTCATTTACCCTTACCGTCAGACGACATCTTCTGCCGTTTAAATGGAGCATCGTTCTCTGATCGTTTTCTCTTTTTTCAAATATATAACCAGCCCAAACAAATGTAATTCAGCAAAATGTTTGACACACACATGTATTTGAACACACACAAGTTTATCTGACGGCAGACTTGCTTAAACCTACATCTGACAGAAGTGTAACGGCTTTAACACACGCCTTTCAAAATTAAAGTTGTGGATCACAAAAACACTCTGCAAGCCACTCAAAACGGTATTGACAACCATTTTCGGATCAAGATTAACCAGTTGTAAACGCTTTAAACAGAAGTTCTAAGCATCCTATGGGAAGATGCTGCTCGCTATGGCGCCCTCCATGCAGCAACCAGGAAAAAGGTCTATAAAGGTCTGATAACGTTTCTTAACATTTTCATATACAAATAATCATTTTTAGTATTTTCAGTCTAAAAACAAATATGAGCATATCTGCAAACTTTGTATCTCTTTATTTTGACCAACAGTCATGTTATGCACTAAAAGAAAATGTTTTTATTTTTATGTACTTCAGTAGTTTGCAAGAGAACAGAAATTATTCAAACACATGACAATAAATTGTAAATCCAATTAGTCAGTTATAACAACAAATATTTTCCATGTGTTCAGACGCGTTTCTATTTATTCTTTTGACACATAAACCAATGTTTTAACTTTAGAGGCAGGGTTCATAACAAATTTTGCAATTGCAATTTTCTGAAAATGAAATCAGTTTAGTCTCTAAAAGACAAAATATTGGTTAGAAGGTTAATAGAAATGTTTTCAGATTTTTATAAAATGAAACAAATATTAACATTTTACAACAATGTAAAATTCCTTTACTCATAAGATTGATGTTTATTTTTTATTTTTTTTCCATAGCTTTAGCGACAAGCTTGGAAATTGTAGTCTTGTTCTTTTATTATTATTATTATTATTATTAAAGCAGTTTACACATTTCCAAAAATTAAATAAAACATTTAGATTCTTAAATAACGCCCCTTTTAAAAGTAAGTAAGTACACTTTATTTGTTTGCGTTCTTTATTCATTTTCCCCTCTGCCTTCCAGTGTCCCAGTGAAGGAGGAATCCAGCTATTTCATGCGTGTGTACACTGAACCCCTTCTGGTAAATCTGCCCACTCCTGACTTCAGCATGCCCTACAACGTCATCTGTCTGACTTGCACGGTGGTGGCGGTGGGTTACGGCTCATTTTACAACCTACTGACCCGCACGTTCCAGGTGGACGAGCCCAGTCCACCGCTGGCCAAACGACTGGCCAACCTGATTCGGCGTATAAGAGGAGTGCCATTGCTGACATAAATGCCCAGAGCGGCTCTGATGCCCCCAAGTGCCCATATTAGGCAGCTGAGAGGATTGTGACGCTGATATGATCGGCAGCTGCTGGAGTTTTAGGATGCTTTTCGGCTCTGGTAGGAAGGATTTGATGCCAAGTGACTGTTCTGAACATTTGTTGAACAAATGAGCTACCGGGACTGGAGGATTAGCTGTTTTTCTTTTTTTTGTGTTTGTTTCTTTTTGAGTTTTGTTTTTTGAGTTACATAGATGAAGATTAGCAACTTATTTATATATATATTTTTTTTTTTTTGCTTTTTGAGCCCCGCAAGTGAGGATTTGCCATCTTTTTATGTTCTGTTTTGTTGTTTTGTCAGCAAAGTCCTGTAAGCAAAGATTTGCCACCTTCTTTGACATTTTGTTTTGGCACAAGGAACGCAAAATTCATTTTTTTTGTTTGTTTTTTGTTTTGAGAGTCACGTAAGCAAAGATCAGCAGCCACTTCTTATTTTTATTTTTGCTCTAATTTTTGTGGGGGGGGGGTTGAGTCACATAGGCAGATTGGCCAATTTTTTTTTTCATTCATTTTATTTTTTGATGATTTTTTGATTCGTTTTTTTCTTTTTTTATGAGTCACAAGCCTTTTTTGTTTTGAGAAACATAAGCAAAGATTGTCCATCATTATGTTTTGCTGGTGTTTGTTTTAATTTGAGTCATGTAAGCAAAGATTGTCCATCTTTTTGTTTTGTTAGTGTTTTTGATTTGAGTCACAAGCAAAGATTGACCTTCATTTTGTTTTGTTAGCATTTGTTTTGTTTTGTTAGTGTTTGTTTTAATTTGAGTCACAAGCAAAGATTAATCATCTTTTTGTTTTTGTTTGTTTTTTGACACAAGCAAAGGTTGTCCATCATTTTATTTTGTTAGTGTTTGTTTTCATTTGAGTCACGTAAGCAATGATCAATCTTTTTGTTTTTGTATTTTTTCACCACAAGCAAAGATTGTCCATCACTTTGCTTTGCTAGTGTTTTGTTTTTTGCTAGTGTTTTGTATTTTTGCATTTTGTTTTGTTAGTGTTTGTTTTGATTTGAGTCACGCAAGCAAAGATTGACTATTCTTTTATTTTTGTTAGTTTATTTATCACATAAGCAAAGATTAGCCACTTTTTTGTATGTTTTTTTTTTTCTTTTTTGCTAGTTCTTTCTTATGGGTCACAAGCAAAGATTGACCATCTTTTTGTTTTTGTTTGGGGTTTTTTTTGTCACAAGCAAAGATTGTCCATCTTTTTGTTTTGCTAGTGTTTGTTTTGATTTGAGCCACATAAGCAAAGATTGACCATCTTGTTTTTGTTAGTTTGTGTGTCACAAGCAAAGATTGACCACTCTTTTATTACATAAGCAAAGATTAGCAACCTTTTTGTTCTTTGTTTCTTTTTTTTGGTAAACATATGTATGCAATGCTGTTTTAGGAAACCATAGCTTTCTGTCACATGAACATTTCTCAAAGAAACTGCATAGTATGGACAACTGGCAGAAGCATACACAGAAAAGCGTGATGTTAAGTCGTCTCAGTTTACGCCACTGCTTTGAGAGCCTGTCTAAATCTCAGAGACAGAGACACTACACTCCTGAAACTGCTGAAAGTGGATGTCTAAGAATGTGGCAAATAGTTTCCACATTCTGTAATGCACTGATATTTAAATGTGTTGTTTGAAAGTATGGACAACTGGCAGAAGCATACACAGAAAAGCGTGATGTTAAGTCGTCTCAGTTTACGCCACTGCTTTGACAGCCTGTCTAAATCTCAGAGACAGACACTACACTCCTGAAACTGCTGAAAGTGGATGTCTAAGAATGTGGCAAATAGTTTACACATTCTGTAATGCACTGATATTTAAATGTGTTGTTTGAAAGGACTAAACTGGGCTTTTTTTTTTTTTTTTTTACATTTTGTCTTTTATTTTGTGCAGTTATTTTGCTGACCACATAATGACCTCCAGACTGGGTGCTGTGGAATTCAAATTCTGAAGCACATCTTTTACACTGGTCAGTGTTCCCATAATAAACTAACTGGAAACCTAGAACATGTGTTGAGAATAGTTATTTGACTTTCTTTCTTTTTTTTCTCCATGCCTCGAGGGTTTTTTCGGAAGAATGTCAACTTTATTTGAGGGTTTAGGAAACTATTTGGCATCCCTCTTTCTCAGTGGTGCCTTTCAGTTTGAATTATGTGAAGAGGCTCTGCATCTGCTGAATATAAATCCTTCTATCATCTGTTTTTGGACGTGGTGGTTTGTACTTCTCTCTTTAAAGATTTACACCCTGCATTCTTCGATTTGTTTCATTTCTGGTCGCTTCCAGTTCAAGGTTTTCCATCACTTTTTAACCTGATTATGGTAAGTCGACAACGCGTGGGATCATGTGTTAACCCATTTTTCATTATCAGAGTTAAAGGTCATAAATGAAATGGCTTAAGCATAAGCTTATTAAAGGTGCTGCATGTAAGTTTTTGACTCTTCTAATGCATAAAAATACCATAATATGTTTAAGATATTTAAGAAACATACCAAGTGAACATTCTTGTTTATCTGAAAAACAATGCTAAAGTCAGTAATTCTCTTTTGAAAATGTGCGTTCTGTGTCGGAACTTCTGTCATTTGGTTTCTATAACCTGCCCACTGCCATTTTACCCAATTATAGTTCAGCACCCAGGGTTGCCTTGGTGGAAAACACACCGTATTTCATTTCAGTCATTCAGAAGGCTCTTAAAGTATGCGTCTGCGATCGAAAAGGTGACCTCCGGTGAATAGTAGCAGCCTACGCAATGAGACGCAGATTCAGAGTTCCACATGATGTGGTGTTTAATTAGCAAATATTATAAATATTACAAATGTAAACATAAGCGGAGCAGGTTACATTGTAACCCATGTCCTAACAATGCAACGTGACAAGATTTGCTGTGATAAGCAATTTGTCTGTCAGCCCCAGATGCAAGAGGACAGAAATTTAAATAAAGCCATTCAGAAGCACAGAATAGTGCACTGCACTCCAACGAAATAAGGTTTCTAATCTAATTAATACATATTAAACCTCTTTAACATTATTAAAAGTACATGCTGAGTGACTGATATTTGTTGGCTTGCTCTAAAGTCACAGCTCTAAAGTTCAATTTCAAACTATGTTTATTTCATTACAAACTATATGCTACTGCTTTCAGTATGGCAATAAATGTCGCATAAAATGGCATTCAAACTCACATTGTTAGCATTTAACACTGAATAAAGCACATAATCAGTACCTGAGGTGATCATTGTCATAGTTTTTTTGTTTTTTGAAGCCGAATAGAAGCCGTTCCTAAAATAGAAATTTCAGGTGAACTTTTAACATGGAAAATATTCCTTCTACTTTGTGTCGTCGCGTGTAGTTATACGGTATAGGCTCGACAGTCAGGCATGCTAGCTCCTGATGGTGTCGTCAATCTGTCGTCAATCTGGCAACCTGCATTTGTGTGGAGTCATTAGTGGAGGGGCCAATGAAAAAGGGGTTTTGAATTTGGAGTGCAATACCTACTTCAACCACTGGGTGTCAATTTTTCATACTGCACCTTTAATCACTATATTTAGTCTTTGCACAGTTGCAAACCATTAGCTGGGTTTTATTACTAATGTGTTGTAAACTGTTTACATGCATTTCAGGGTTATTGGTTGGCATGGGACAACTGGTTATCAGTGTATTAACATGCATGTAGTCATGTTATTGCTGACAATTGCTTTGAAGCTTTTGGAAAGGATGGAAACAGAGGTCTCTTTCATTACAGGATGTCCAGCACGTGTTTGGGTCCCGGGGTGGGGAACTCGTGCATTCCTGAGCACTGATGCCAATGAGCTGTTATGTGAGAAGAGAACAGCCAAAGGAACGCTGGCATACCAAAAAAAAAAAATACAGACTCTTCAATGAAACAATTTGCTAAGCTTTTTTTCAGTGGCCAAAAAGCTCGAGCGCTGGAAAAAGGGTTTACTAAAACTATGAGGTTTATTTGGAGGTTATAAACAGAGACATTGCTCCCTCTGAATGAAGCACTAGGTTAAAAGGACCCAAGTATGATTTTTTGATGTGAAATCAATTTTTGGGCTGGTTAAATCAGCATGGGTCGTCGCATGCATGACCGCAGGTGGTCGGGCAGCACTTCTGTTCAGCAGGACACTGGCCGTCATGGTAACAGTATTCAGCACACATTGGGGTTCCCCTCGGTAGGGCACATCGACCAGGCTTCACTGCGTGCACACAGATATACAGCACAAAACACTCAAAACCATGAACAGAGACAGTTTTACACACTGGGTGAGTTGTGTTCGGTTTCGTTTCATGTTCATTAAAGCCACCTATGCCTGGACAGGTGTGAAAAAGGTAAATTCAGGTCATTTTTTTTGCCATTGGGAGTACAAAAACCTAAATAAACTATAATGTAATGTAAAATAATGAATTGTGATTTAATAGTCATATCTGTATAATAATATCAACAATGATAAAATCTCATAAAATAATATTAATAAACGTAATAAAAAAGCTGTCCCAAATAATAGAATAGAATACCTGTATATGGAGGTGTGCATTCATGTCCACATCCATTGCTGCAGCATTTCTCATTGCTGGGACAGTCGCTGTCATTGACACAGTACTCGGCACACACTCCTGCTCCAAATCTTCTGCGTGGACAAACTCCTGGCTTCGCTGATTCACACACACACACACACACACACAAACACAACAGAAACTGCATCACTGACTGATGAATGACTTGTTAATTTAGAACGCTGTAGATTAATATTATTGTACTATGCTTTACAAGAACATCTACCACAAAACGACTTGTTACTCAAAATGAAGCAATACCTGAGTGAAAATAGAAATAATGCATGCAAATTCTCACAACATATGCAGAAACTTGCCACAAACAGAGCAGACTACATCGGAAATGTGTCAGGGGAATCCAAAAAATAACAAACCTGGCTGTTTCCCATTTTTGTTTTTTGCTTAACATCCTTGTCATACGGTTCTTTGATGCTTGTATATACCGCTGACTGAAATGGGAAGCAGTCAGGTTCGTCACTCATTGGGGTCCCCCAACACATTTCCGATGTGGTCTGCTCTATTTGCAGCACATTTCTGTATTTGCATGTGTTGTGAAAATTTTTGTGTGCTGTGCTATTTGCATGTGTTGTCAAACTGATGAAGATTTCCAATTCTTTTCCAATTTGTACATGTTTTTCTATATTCATGGCTGCATCCAAAATTGCCTACAAATGTAGGTACTACATTTGAATTTGAATTTACTACATGACCGTTAGACAAGTACGTTATATATACTATGAATGTGAGTAGTATGAATGGAATTCAGATGTACTACATCTGCCATTTCTCATTATCACGTGACCTACCCACATCAGTTGCGTCACTTCACTCCCATTCATGAATTCTCTTGCATGGCATCATGGGATAGCGTAGCGTTCATTGTATGCGCACTTCAGAATCTCGCCAGAAGTAGTAGATCATCCGGGTACTTCTCGCATACTGCTTTTCGAATACGATGAATTCGGACATACTACTTAGATCGCATACTGTTTTTAACGTACTATATAGTAGGGAAGTATGCGATTTCAGACACAGCCCATGTGTTTTCTTAACTTGCAGTGCATTTGAGCTCTCTTGGTCACCGTAGATCTCTGTGTGATGCATTTCAGAGACCAACTCAGCTGCTTTGTTTACAGTACTAAGGAAATGCCATTATTCCTGCTATTATATATGTGCCGGGCTGCACGGTGGCGCAGTGGGTAGCACGTTCGCCTCACAGCAAGAAGGTCGCTGGTTCGAGCCTCAGCTGGGTCAGTTTCTGTGTGGAGTTTGCATGTTCTCCCCATGTTCGCGTGGGTTTCCTCTGGGTGCTCCGGTTTCCCCCACAAGTCCAAAGACATGCGCTATAGGTGAATTGGGTAGGCTAAATTGTCTGTAGTGTATGAGTGTGTATGGATGTTTCCCAGTGATGGGTTGCAGCTGGAAGGGCATCCGCTGCGTAAAACATATGCTGGATAAGTTGGCGGTTCATTCCGCTGTGGCGACCCCAGATTAATAAAGGGACTAAGACGAAAAGAAAATGAATGAATGAATATATATGTGCCACCTACAGGTGCAGAGTGAATTTTTTTTTTTTTAATTCAGCCTTTTATCCTACTGTTATTATGTTGTACAGTTGTTATGTAAAAGCTAAAATAATATTTTATGTTTTTACTTTATATTTTGAAATTATACAATCTTTTTTTATTATTACTTTTATTCTAAAAGTATACAAGAAAAATCGGTATCGGCCAATTCAAAATCGGCCTTTGTTGCATCAAACAAAGATTGTTGCATCCTTAGTTATTAATAATGTCCATTAGTGAAGTTTGTGTTGAATGAGACTCACTGAAGGCCGGCGGGACACACACGGCTCCACAGTCAAACACACAGCACTTGTGTCCTCCAGAACAGTCTCTGTCCGAAACACATCCTCGACTGGACGGCACCACCGTCAGCTTCCCCGGACAGTGGAGGAGCACTGCGCAAACACACACCATAATAATAAAACACTCCTTCAGCACACACTTTCATTCCATATCCATATATCTGTCTGCTTCAAATGCAAAAGCAGCTTAGATACACTGTAAAAAAAAATCTGTTAATTAATAGTTTCCGTATTTTGTGATTCACAAGGTTTTTCCGTTTATTTACGGTTGTGAATTATATTATGGGATGTTGATCTCTGCTCTGTAGACTTTTGAAAATTCAACTCTACAGTTTAACAAAGTGACTTTTATTGACATTTTAGTAGTTTGAAATAGTATGACGTATAAGAAATAATATAGAGAGAAATACGTCTGTAAAATAACAGAAAATGTTTTGGTAGTTTATTGCAAGGGTTTTGTACCGTAATATACAACACCAACCCAGACAATAGATCACTTTAAACTATTAAAATGTTAATAAAAGGCACTTTTTCAAACTTTTTAAGGTTAAAAGTTGTTGGAAGAAAGATCAAGGGCCCATAATGCAATGCAAAAGCACAAATGAACAGCAAAAAATAAAAACACGAATCGCAAAATATGGAAAACTGCTAATTTACGGATATTTTGTTACTGAAAAATATGCGATACTGTTGTTTAGTATTGCGATAATGATATTTTTCGCGATATACCATTTTCCTAGAGAAATGGTATTTTTATTAGCTTTATTCAAAAATATATCATTTATTTCTATATAATGTTCATGCTAAAATAAATAGGTAGAGATATTTTTTCTGCTCTAATTAAATTAATTCAGGCAAAAAAAATAAAACATAATCCCAAGGTGCAAATAACTAGACTTTAAAACACTACAAATGACTGAAAACCTCTGCAGATATTCTGATTATTATTTGCTGTTGTCTTTTTCCTCATATACATCCACTTCCGCCATTAGTATTAGTATAGCTCTCTGATCCAAGGCACTAGGTTCAACTTTAGGCCTGTCTAGCACTTACTGGAGAGAGGTGGAAATAAAAATAGTAAGGCCCCATCTGATTGGTCAAATTGTGATGAACAACCTATGCATACAACACACAAATGCTTGTATCTCTCTGCGATACAGATATTGCATATACTATTATCAAAACAATAATAATTTTCCGATATATTATTGTGGTAATAGTATTATTGTGGTAATAGTAATCCGTGCTGAATAAGAAACTGATTACATGTAATCTGGATTAAGTAAGCACCTTTCAAACATGCAGTACTTGTAATTAGATTACTTTACATTTTATAATGCTCATTATCAGACTGCAGTCACTGATTTTGAACTCAGTAGTGTAAAATTATGTTTTTCTTTTATACACACATTTGTATTTCTCTTCCTTTGCATTTGTTTTATTATTAGTATGGTCCAAATTCAAAACAGTTATAAATGAGTCTAGGTCAAAAGTAAACTAAAAGTACTCAAAAAAAAAAAAAGAGATTACATTACTTAAAATGAGTGATAGATATGTTTTATGCAGCGGATGCCCTTCCAGTCGCAACCCATCACTGGGAAACACCCATACACTCCAATTCACACACATACACTACGGACAATTTAGCTTACCCAAATCACCTACAGTGCATATCTTTGGACTTGTGGGGGACCGGAGCACCCAGAGGAAACCCACACGAACACGGGGAGAACATGCAAACTCCACCCAGAAATGCCAACTGACCCAGCCGAGGCTCGAATCAGTGACCTTCTTGCTGTGAGGCAACAGCGCTACCCACTGCGCCACCCATTGTAAAATTGTGATTTGTAAATATTAACTAAAATAATTCAGTTTTGAAGTAATGTACTCAGCACTACTAGTTAATATACTAACAGATGGTGGATATCAGTTAATATTTAATAAATGTACAGTTCTAACTACTTGTGAGTGTGCCCCAATGCTTTTTGTGCCATCCTGTTCACCACATTATTGTTACTTTCTAAATTATTAATTTAAACAAAAGCATTGATATTTTTGTAGCACTGGGATACTTTTATTTATTGTTTGAATTAGCGTTTATTTTAACATTCTCTGTTTTCACTCTAATTTTCACAAGATTTTTTTTTTTGTTTCATAAATGACAACGACATTTTTTGGCAACTAAATTAAGTTTACCATTTGTAACTTTAATAAAGAACAATTTTATTGAATTATTTATATCAGTAAAGACTTTTGCAGTGTTATTTTACATTTGATTATTCAAATTCTGTACCTGAATACAATTTGACTGCCCCGAAAACCATAAAACACAGTTTATTTCACTTCTATCTTAGCTTTTTTTGTATTTGCTTGTAATTTTTTATTACATTTTATGCATGATCACTTCCCTACAGAATCATGCCAATCTTTCTAAATTAATACATTCTTTCCAAATAGCAGTTTTCAAGTCATCTGTGAAATTGTATATATATCGCAATATTTATCGCAGAAAAACTAAACATCGCAATGTCAGATTTTTCCAATATTGTGCAGCCCTAATATATATGTGTGTGTGTTTCAATTATTCTTGTTTATGTAAAGCACTTTGAATTACCATTCTGTATGAAATGTTCTATATAAATACCCTTGCCTTGTCTATAGTTGTATTTTTGGCAACTGTAGTTTAAAAAGCTTATTTTATTTTTATTAGTTTTTTATTTTCTGTTTATATTTTATTTTTGGGTAGTTTTTATTTTTAGATTTTTAGCTTTTTTATTTTTTTATTTAAGGCATTTTTTTTTTTTGCCATATAAATTAAGTATAATAAGTTTGATTATATATTTTTCCAGCTATCTGACAGTGATTTTTTGTTTTCATTCAGTAAAACTAACATAACGTTTTAAATAAAACGATAAAACTAATAAAAAACGACAAAAGCGAATTTCTGAGACTTAAAAAAAAACTAAGAAAAATCTAAAAATGGCACATAATTAATTGACATAAATCTCACCTGTGTTGTTGAGTCGTGGAGCGGCGAGTGTTGAGCTCCAGCATCCACACAGACACAGCAAAAACAGCGCGCTGAGCGAGCAGGAGAGCCGAGCTGTCATCATCCCGAGCCGCGAGCACACACTGAGGAGCCCCGCTGCTGCTGGAGCCCGAGCTGGAGGGCGGAGAGAAACCCGGAGCCACAGCTAAACAAAACTACAGTCTGGATCAAATCATCCGCGGAGTCACGACACAAATACACGGTTCCGCTCTTCAGTAAACACTTCAGAATAGTTTAACCACACCGCTGTTACTATTAAAATACGAATGTATTCTTACAAGTTGTTTTTTGTTTTAAAGGCTATTTTTGAGATTGAAGAAGGCATGCTCCACTGTTTGTCAAATATTAGCAAAATGTCGTACAAACAAAGCAATCAAACTTTTCTCAGGACTTCAGAATTTTCTTTTACATAAATTGCAATCAGAGCCAATCGGATAACTGGGACTGGGACGGGAGTAAACTCTCAACCAATAGCGTGATTTGGAGGCGGGATTATCTTTTAGCGGAGAACAGAACACGCGGGCACATATGGGGATAGTTAGCAAAAATAAATAAATACATTTGTTGTTAATGTGCTCACCCTCAAGCCATTGTAGGTGACTTTTTTTAATCATAGGACATTAAAGAAAGTAAAAAACAGAAAGGAAATGTCCTTTACGATTCGTAAAATATAAGCACCGACACTTCTGAGTAAAAATAAACTTCCCCCGCTTTATTTTTTATAGCTATTTATTATTAATATTTCTAGAGCTCTAGGTATTAAATTTGATTTGCACACATGTATGTTTATTGTTGTTGTTTTTTGCCCTTCAAAGTGCTGGTAGATATTTAGGCTATTGCATTTTATGGACCATAAAGAACACGGTTTCAGCTCAAAATCTTCTTTAATGTTCTAGTGAAGAAAAAGTCACCTACATCTTGAACGGTCTTTTTTTGAGTACATTCAAAGCAAATATTTAATTTCATTCTTGGGTAAACTCTGATCTCTTAAAGCAGTTTTAAAGATCCAGTGTGGTCTATTTTGGAAGCTTGTTTGGACCATTTTTTACAGTCTATGGTTCGCACCCGTTTGCACCGAATAAGAAAGTTATTGCTAGGCTACTTTTCATCCCCCAAATCTGACTTTCTTTCGTGTAGTTGCTGTAGTTAACATCTCATGACTTTTTGTCAAAGACTTTTTAAATGTCGCAATTTTGACTTGCATCTGTGGTTCTGTTGTGATTCAGAAAAAAATAAAGATAAAAAGCCTGTCGGCAAAAGTCAGAATTGGTGCCAAAATGCCATCTTTGCTTTATGAATATTAGAGAGGAAAAAAAAGAACTGATATTCCCTTACAGGATGGGATACATATTTTTATATGCAATTCTTATACAATTTACATAAACCGACACTTTAGAAATAGATTATAAATTGACACATTAAAGCACATAGTCAGTAGAAGGCTGCAAACTTTTCTATGACCACTAGATGGCAGATGAGAGGTTTATAAAATAATATAAAGGCATTTTGAGTGGTGCTACAACAGAAAAAACATACCTGTGCGACCTTTATAAACAGTATTGTGTGAGGGGCTAAACTATAGTGTAAAATATTTTGGGTGAAAATAGAATATAAAATGTACAAAATTATAATACTCAAAATGCTTTAGGAAAAGAACTGAGAACTGGAAACTGGTTCTTCAAATATGGGTGAAATATGGTTCACAAAGACCAGAAATGGAACAAAACGGTTAAATAATAATTTACTAGTAAAACCTAAAACAACTTACTGATGATTTTTTTCCCCAAATTGCAGTACAAATATAATACATCACACAGTGATTTAAATAGTTTATTGTACATGTAACTGAACAATTTCAGTGCATAAAATCATCTGAAATACAACATTTGAATAAAACAACAGCCCAAAAACGTGTTTAATGAATTTAAAGGTCTTTTAGTTTGCCAAAATGCTAATTTAAAATATTTTTCAAAATTTGTAGGAATAAAAACTGAAAGACAGCTTTCAATTTGTGTCTTTATTGAATCAACTATACCCAACATCAGTAAATAAATACAATAAATATAGTCAAGTTAATTAAACTTCAAATCTAGCTTCTAACACAGAGGGAGGAAAAAAATAGTAACATCTTTAACCAGAATACAAAATGATCCAAACATTTGTGCAAGTAACAACAAGATTATATAAAAAGGCTCAGATACTATAACTTGAATTTTTGAAATGATTAACTATGCAATATTGGTAAAATGATATATAATAAAAATATATATATTATATATATATATATATTTTAATAAAAAGCCCCTGGGGATCATTTGAATTATGTGAAAAAATTAGTCCTAAAAATCTATAAGTGTAGTGTTATTTTCATTTTCAAGCACTCTGAAGTCGATAACAAAAATGTACAAAAGTTGGAAAGTGTATTTTACAGCATCACAAAGAGATAACATTACTATCTGAAAGCCTCTAATATAGCAGTATCTCGCAAATTCATTTATAATTTACATCCAAAGTGGACATTCCCTTTAAGAATTCATACGGTATCATTTACCGAAAAGGCAGCAGAATGTAAACACCACAGTTTAGAGTAAACAGCCTCTCTCGATGCTTTACACTCTCAATAATGTGCGCTGAAGTCAAGGCTGATGTGTATTTTCTGTAGTTCAAGGAAGCTACTGAAGAATAAAACACACACGCATCTCTGTGAAACTCATGACTGCTGAAAATATGGACTTGTGATTTAAATGTTGTGTCTAAATAAAGGCCCATTCCCTTCCCTTATAGATCAGAAAAAAGGGTAACACTGAACTAGTTCAATTTATTAACATTAGATATTGAATTGGGTATCATGAACTAATAATAAACTAGTCTATTGCTGCTTTCACTAAGGTAAGTGAATGTGAATTTATACCCATTAATTATAGTTAATATACTTAAATGTGAACTGTTATATTATAAATTATATATTTAAAATGTAAGATCATGAACTGATGTTAAAAATTGGTGAATTGTTAGTTGTTATTGAATAATATCTATTTATATCATGCATAAGCATTTATTTCATTTTTTATTCATTTAAATTAATCAATAACACCTTACAATAAGGTTGTATTAGTTAATGTATTTACTTACATAAATAACCAATGATTAATACATTACTGTATTTATTCATCATTAATAAATGTTAGTTAAGGGAAATAAAGTTGTTCCTTGTAATTAGCTCATTGTAATCTTCACAAGTATGATATTTTTAATAATGCATTAGTAAATGATGAACATATTATTATATATATATATATATTGTTATTATTATTGGTTTATGCGAGTAAATTCATAACTAACATCGACTAATGAAAACCTTTTTTTAATTTGTGACCAATTAATCTTGGGGTGATTGATGTATCATTAAAAAAAAAAATTTAATGATTTGAAAAAAATGAAAATGAAAAAAAAAAGATGATTTTGAAAAGAAAACTTTAAGTATTTATTATAATTTCTAAACCCATTGAAGGATTGTGTAGTGAGACCCATGAAGTATTAATGTTCGTTGAAGATGTATTAGCACATTTAGACATTAACGAACACTATAAGCCGTTTGTTATTATTAGTTTATAATTAAAATGCATTGACCTGGATATCTTTTTCTGAATTATAACTAATTTTGATATTTGAAGTCAAACGTCAATAATTTATTACCTTCATTAAAAAAATAAAAAAATAATAAAAATTTATAATTATATATATATATATAGTGACCTTTAAAGTCGCAATGGATGCATTTTTTATATAGTCCAGCTTGAAATTGTTCATAAATCATTCCGAGCTTGACTGTATATTTGAAAACATTAATCTAAATTATTTAATGCTGAAATAATTGTGTTGGTCTATAATAAACATGTAATTACCTATTTTTTTTTTTTTTTTATATATATATATCTTTTCTAAATTAATTTTTGAGGTCATAAAGTGAAAATGTCAGGGTGAAACAATCCTGATATTATGAAAAAATAACCTCCTTAAACAAAACTAATTTGTGAAAAGAAAACTTCTATGACATTTTATTTTTAATATTTCCAAAAAATATCCAGAAGTAAAAAAAAAAAAAAAAAGAAGTATTTTGAAAAACAATTATGCAGAGAGATATTTTTATATCCTAAAAATTATATAATTTATACGTAAATATTTTTATCCATTTCTCAGTTTATATGGGTAGTATATTTTGGTGCATTTGAACAAAACAGATTTATTGAACGGATAAATATAAAATTATATTTTAGTCACCGAAGATCTTTAGAAATGAAAAGACAAAATTTCAACAAAATTTTATTTATTATATAGGTTTCTCATTCTCAATGTTTTATTTAATATTTGTCTTTAACATATAAATTTGGGCAAGTAATTTTTGGACTATGGTTTTTATGTTAGATTATCTCTAGATTCTATCCTATAGAAAATTTTCATTTAAATGAGAGAGCGAGACGGCATTTAGAAAGTAACATTAACCTAAATTAATAAATTAATTAAGTATTGCTCATAGTTAATAAAAAAAATAATAATTCATTAACCAATGTTACAGAATCGAATAATCGTTTAGTGTTCCCCAAATAATAAAAAAGTCTCTAACAAATACTATAGAAATGTGCCCGTGAAATGTATGCATTTAAAGTGATACACATTGTGCATTAAAAGAGTTAGTATCAATTCCACAGGTTTCTTTAGTAAACAGCCATATATACATACATAATATTGCTTTCAAAAGCATCCCTCATAACTACTAATACTAATATGTATATTTTTAAAAAACACTGGTAAATGCTTACAGGACATCCTCAGTTCTTTTAGCCCTGACCGGCCCTTCGCTATCCTCGATGCTCTCCTTAATAAGACACTCCTTTAGATTGGGCTGATTCCCGATATCAATCCCCTGCTCCTGAATCTCCTGCAGAAGAGCCTCCCAGCGCCTCTTATCCTTCGAGATCTTCCAGGACAGCCGGACGTTGGATTGAAGGAGAGGGACAAGCAACGGATGCAACTGATGCTGCTGCAAAGCCTCCTGGGTAGGCGCTAAATCCTGCAATGCTCGATCGCAATGTTCCTGAGCCTCGTTGAGCTGCTCCAGGTCCTGGAAGCAGGTCACCAAAGCAGACAGCGTGAAGAACCAATGAACCCTCTGAAGCTGGTTGAGCTGGAGGAGCTGGTGGCATCCCAACTTCTCCTGGAGCCTCAAGGAATTGAGAAGAGAGTGTAGTGCGTCTTGGTAGCGTCCCACTCGCATTAGCATCTGTCCCGCACGGAGGTCTCCCAGGTAGAAGAACTCCAGGAATGTCGGCGTGGTTCGTAGGTCTGGCAGGGAGTGAAGGTGGGTCAGGTATTGCTCGAAGGCCCGGCTGCGTTTGGCGATGGTCTCGGCGGCAAAGTTTTTGCGCAGTTTTTTACGTGGAAAGTAAACGCCATCCATGTCGTCCCCGTGACGGCGGCGCAAGCGGCTGTGGAGACGTTCGAAGTCAGTGTAGCGGCGCGTGATCACGGCGGGGGTTTTATCAAACGTCCCAGCGTGGATGACATGAATTGTGTAGAGCTGGAGAAGAAGATTATAAAAATATTTAAGTTCATGTAAACCCAGAAAAAATTTTAATGGAACTAAATTTGCACTCTATTTTCAGATTCAAATACAAAAAATGGGATTTTTTAACCATTGCTTGTTGCCACCTACTGGTGTAACAGTGATAAAAAATATCTATTAATTTTTTTTAAGTCTAGCTATTAATTTATCTAGCTTAATTTTTGTTAGCTGAGAACTTAAAGACGTACTTGCAATGTGGATGTAACGATTCAATGAACTCACAATTCGATTCACAATTTTGATTTTACTGCGTGTTACCATTGCTTAATTTTTATTTCATTCATTCATTCATTCATTCATTCATTCATTTTCTTTTCGGCTTAGTCCCTTTATTAATCTAGGGTCGCCACAGCGGAATGAACCGCCAACCTATCCAGCATATGTTTTACGCAGCAGATGCCCTCCCATCACTGGGAAACACCCATACACTCTCATTCACACACATACACTACGGCCAATTTAGCTTACCCAATTCACCTATACCACATGTCTTTGGACTTGTGGGGGAAATCGGAGCACTCAGGGGAAACCCACGCACACACGGGGAGAACATGCAAACTCCACACAAAAATGCCAACTGACCCAGCCGGGGCCCGAACCAGCGACCTTCTTGCTGTGAGGCGATCAGGCTACCCACTGTGCCACCGTGACGCCCTTCATTTTTATTTGTGAAACTGAAATGGAACAAAACTAAGTTGAAATTTTAAAACAAAACCCAAATCTAACAAGTTATACAAATGAAAAAAATCTCTTCACGGAGTGTGTTTACATGCACAAAATAAGCAGAATATAAGCACAAAATAAGCACTAAATGCAAAGCAGTTACACAGAAAAACACGGTTTACATGAGAAGGTTTGCCAGATTTAAGAATTGGCAGTGATGTCATAGCCCGAACATCAGCATCAGTAGTGCAAAAATGACATTGGGAAATCTGTTAGGAGCTGTGCTGTTGTATGCTCTCACTTCTTTACAGTATCTGCTAATGCAGCACTTTTTTTATGATTAACTGCATGATTATCTGATTATAGCCATATCAATATGTTTGCACAAGCTCTGCAATTCGGTACTTCAGTCAAACAAAATAAAAATCACATCTCGTTAAATACAGTTAATAAAAAAAAATACAGCATTTCAATCTGTTTTACATGATTAAGGGGGGGGGGGTGGTTAGTGTTGTTTTCAATCAGGATAACTCTTCAAATTCTATTATAACACAAATCTTAGTTTTTGCTTTATTTTTGAACGTTTGACCTCAGAGGAAACAAACTATAAAAGATTTTAACATTGCAGCCTCAGAGCCTTAGTGATTACTTAGTGAAACTCTTTGGAATTCCTCAAAATGACCTAATTTTAGCCTGATTTCTTTCGAAATTTAGTCACAGCAGTTTGTTCCTCAATTAAACTGATAGTATATTGGTGCCTTAAAGGGTTAGTTCACTCAAAAATGTCAAATTCTATTATTATTTACTCTGCCTTATGCGAGTAAGCCGAGCTCTTGTGAACGTGCACCTGTACTATACTGACACTGAGGAGAGGAAACTGTTGTAAAAAGTAATTATTTTTGTTGTATGAGTGCAAAAAAAAAGTGTTCTCGTAGCTTGATAATATACCGATTAAACTACTGAAGGCATATGGCCTGTTTTGAGGATGATTTTTTGGTATTTAAGTCGGAACCATTGCTGTTTATGATGGATGAGAGAGCTTTTATTTGAAATACTTACCACATACTTGGAGTTTGTCTCGTGCACAACACTGGCGTCAGTCACCTCAAAAATGAGTTTTTCAGGAATGCACCGAGCTCTTGAGCTTCGCCAGTTCTCTTGAAGTTGTCTGGTGAGCATGTTTGAGGACTTTGGAGAAGGACCTATTGGGCTGGTCTCTACAAAACCAAAGACAAATTTAACTGCAAATGAGAAGTTTCAAGTGAAACAAAAATGAACAAAAAAGAAGAAGTGAAATCTATCTGCAAATAGATTCTCATAAAATAAGACTACATCAAAGAGTATATCAAGCATGTTTAAGCTTAAAGAGAGCTCGTCCCAAATAGTTTGATATACTAAAATGAATTTGTCCATATAAAGCTCAGTTCAGTTTGATTTTCTTCAACTTCCGTGCTACGACTTGTTTTGTAAACAGAAACGTCTACGTCATTGAAGCTCTGAAATATCATTCATATTTAGATGAAAATGTGTTTCTATGGGTTGCTAATGTATATAAGATGTCTGCCATATTGGAACAGTAAAAGTGAACACTTGAAAGCAAGTAGGCAATGCATTCGTATGTCTATATCTGCAATAGACTTCAGCTGATGATTTCGCTAAACTAGAACAATACAATAAAATGATGTCATTAGCTCACACAACCTTAAAAGGTTACCTGTAACAATGAGCTGTTTATTTAATGCATTTAAATTAATTAATTATGCAAAAAAATTTTTTTAATGCATATCTGCCTGCCCTGCCCATCCTACCCAGCCTCCATTTGATGGTGTATGGTTCATGTATTTAACTGTTTTGGTACAGGACCTTCGGTTCTGTGCTCATGTTTACCAAATGGTTCTGATTGCAATACTTTTTTTACATGCAGAACATAGTTCAAATCTGAGTTGCTTCATGAACATACGAGGATAATCTAAAAGTTATTTTAAATGGCAAAAATATTTAGCAATAATAGTTTTCAGAATTGTTGTGTATCATATTGCACAGAAGATTAGTATAATAATGCTGAACATTCTCCTTTAACATCACAGGAATTAGGGCTGTTTTGCCATTTCTGCTGAGAGTTTTGTAAACAATCTGCTGATTTATGCAGAATGATTTTGGGAGTATCATAACTAAAAACATTCATACATTCATTTTCTTTTTGGCTTAGTCCCTTTATTAATCTGGGGTCGCCACAGCCGAAAGAACCGCCAACTTATCCAGCATATGTTTTACGCAGCGGATGCCCTTCCAGCCGCAACCCATCACTGGGAAACACCCATACACTCCCATTCACACACATACACTACGGACAATTTAGCTTACCCAATTCACCTATAGCGCATGTCTTTGGACTTGTGTGGGAAACCGGAGCACCTGGAGGAAACCAACGTGAACACGGGGAGAACATGCAAACTAACTAAAAACTTAATATATGTAATAAAAAAATAATACCTTTGTAACTTTTATTTAATGTTTACAAAGCAAATCCAATTAGATTCACTTATTTGGTAAACAAAGCAAGTCTCGTATAATATATCTACCAAAAGACAGAAAATATTACTTTACAAACTGTATTGTAAATTAATCAAATGAACATTTCATATTAGTCAATAATATTACTGAAATTAATTTAAAAACTGAATAAATATAAATTGACACATTTACACAAGCAAATAAGTAGAATCAATAATGGGCTAAAAATCTGTGGAAATCTGCACACAGATTCCGTGTGGGCCTAATCATGACTAATCAATACAGCATACACATTACAGTTGCAGCTCTTTCAAAGACATGTATTATCAATTTCAGCTTTTTTTCAAACAGATGTATTATCATTAACTACACTGTAAAAATAAAATGCTGGGTTCCACGCAATCGTTTTGTGTTGGGACAACATAACGGAATTAAGTTAACTTACTAGTTTTTACAAATTTAAGTGGATTGAACATAAAACAATTAAGTTGTCCCAAAAAAAACCTCAAGAATTGTGTTGTTTCAGCTTATTTTAAATAAGTAGTTTGAACAAACAACAAGCGTGATTTTTTTTGAGTGTACCTGTGCTGCTACAAGCATTATCGATGGACTCTCCAAAAAAGTCAGAGTCGCTGTCTGGCCCCGACGCGTCCCCAGCATCCTCAGAGTCCAGGACCCCATCGGCCTCAAAGCACAGTGTTCCTCCGAGCCTGGCCGACACGCAGTCCATATCATCCTCAAGCTCAGAAGACTCTGGAAAATCATCCTTGCCCTGACCGTCCGACTCAGAAGAAAGCTCTCCTTCTTTAAACAGCGTACGCCGAAGTCTGTCGAATAGTTTAGAGGCCATCCCAGCTTTTCTCCAACCCTGGAGAGCACAAAACACACATGATCCCACCGCCACCTTGAGGAGCATTCCTGAATATTATTATTAGTATCGTTCCTATCATGACATTTACTTATGGCTTTTAAAGTCCTGTAAAATCTACTGACTGAGGCCAGTAATGGAAACGCTGAAACCTCAAACCTCTGGTGGACTTTCATTGAGCTGTGAAACGAGAGCGCAACCAAAATATTTATTATTTATTGAGGGGTTTGGCGAAAAGAGACTCACAATAGCATTGGATTTCTGTTATTTCCACGGAAGAGCAAGTAAAAGCAGATGTCCTTGCTAGTGTTTATCATTGCAGATGTTTTAATTGGGTTACTCAGGGTTTTATTAAAGAGACAGATCACACAAAACTGAAAATTCGGACATCATTTACTCAAACTTTTTTTTGAGTTTCTCTTTTTCTGTTGAACACAAAAAGAAGATATTTTGAAAAATGTTCCAAAGACTTGTTAACAATACAGAACATCGAAACTAAGCAACAAACAAACTAAAATAAAACATACACACTAGGGCTGCATGATATTGGAAAAAATCTGACATTGCAATATTTTGTTTTGCTGCGATATATATTACGATATGAATAGAATTTCACCAGATGATTTGATATGCTCTATTTAGAAAGATTTCATTGATATAGATCGACTGGGGTGATCAAGTCTTTTTCTATCATAAAATAAAGTAAATTACAAGCATTTAAAAATACCACAGAGCAAAAATAAAAGGTAAATAACGGTGCTCATGGGCGACACGGTGACTCAGTGGTTAGCACTGTTGCCTCACAGCAAGAAGGTCGCTGGTTCGAGTCCCGGCTGAGTCAGTTGCCGTTTCTGTGTGGAGTTTGCATGTTCTCCCCGTGTTGGCGTGGGTTTCCTCTGGGTGCTCCAGTTTTCCACACAGTCCAAAGACATGCAGTACAGGTGAATTGAATAAACTAAATTGGCCGTAGTGTATGTGTGTGGATGAATGTTTCCCAGTACTGGATTGCAGCTGGAAAGGCATCTGCTGTGTAAAAACATATGCTGGATAAGTTGGCGGTTCATTCCGCTGTGGCTTCCCCTGATGAATAAAGGGACTAATCCGAATGAAAATGAATGAATGAATAACACTGCTTATGGTTCTTTGGGGAGTCTAACAGTATTTAAGTATAGAAATTGAACAATCAAATATAAAAAATGTAATTAATCTTAAATAAATAAATTAATCCTGCGATGTGACTATTGCGGATACACACATTGCGATATCGATGCTCAAACGATATAATGTTCAGCCCTAATACACACACAGTATATAAAAATAAATAAATTAATAATAAATAAAAAGGGATACAGTATAAATCAATGGGGAAAAACTATTTTGTCAAATCAAATCATGTGGTTTTTATATAATTCAAAAATGGAATCCAAATCTTTTTAAATAATTCACCCTTTCCACTCAAAGAATAGAGGCGATTAAAAAAAAAGGACAAAATTATTTAAGTTAATGGCTGTTTGCAATACTATGTATTTTTTCGGGTCTATGTTAGGATATGTCAATGTACAAATGGTGAACTAACCATACGTCAAAGATGCCAAAAGGATGAAACATGTCTCATGTAAAGCTCATGTATGTCTCAGGTAAAAAGAAGAGAAGTAAAAGAAGAAATAAGTTGAAGCAATAGACGAATGTAGTTTGTGGTAACGGGGTGGGGAAAATAATAAGCTGGCACTTCATCCCGCTCCATTTTGACCATGATGAAATGTATTTTGTTTAAAGAATTGCATTGTGTATGATTTTTTTTTTTTTTTTTTTAATAAATGAAAAAAAGAAAAAAGAGAATATATGATCTTCTCCAATGGTATAGAGTTGCAAACTTCTGAGATCCATAGTCCAATTTGCACATCAATGTCTATTTTCCATTTCAAAGCAATACATTTTTTTAGCTATTGTCAATAAGATTTCTGTAAGCTTAATAGCATGATTATGCTGGAGGTTAGAATTTGTATAACTGCCCAATAAACTTATCTCTGGATCCAATGGAAATTCAATTCCATGAATCTGTGATATGATATTGCATACTTCCAAAGACTTTTTTTGGTTCCTGCTATGGAAGTCAATAGTTACCCATTTCTTATATCCTTTCATTTTTGGGTGAACTATCCTTTCAAGTTATATCCTTTTTTATTTGGAATGGAACAAATAATATATTCTATAAATGTAATGCCTTGTTTCCACTGGGTGATACAGTACGGTATGGTGCGGTACGGTATGGGTCAGCTTTATCAGGCTTGTGTCTCCACTGCCAAAGGGTACCAATGCTATAAAAGCGTACCGACCCGTACCTTACCACCCAGTGGAAACGGGCCATAAAGGAGCACACAATGAGTTATGAGCCTGAAAATACAACTCATTTTATTAATAATTTGAAGGGAACACAAGCATCACTGTTCTCTAAATGTATGAAGAATACTGAAAATAAAAAAAGTTTGAAAATACAACTTCATACTACGGTTAGGAAAAAAGTAGATAAAGTGTTTTGTTTTTTAATGCGGTCGATCAGACGTCATTCTCATTAGTTTAATCAACATTTTTACATATTTATATTCCATATTCTGATTGTATGCATTTGAAAAAGAGAGGTGGGTGTAATTATTTGTTTGTGGCTCTATATTCATTTTCATAAGTTCGCTCTTTGTTCACAATCATGTTTATAGTTAACTTTAAATATCAATAGCGTTCCCAATAAATATCGTTTGATTTTATTCAGATTAAATCGAATCAGAATAAGAGCTTGTGAATCAGAAGTGAATAATATCAGGAAATCGGAAATAAGACTTTATAAGTATTTTAAAATTAATTTTAGGGCAGCATGGTGGCGCAGTGGGTAGCACAATCGCCTCACTACAAGAAGGTCGCTGGTTCGAGCCCCGGCTGAGTCAGTTGGCATCTCTGTGTGGAGTTTGCATGTTCTCCCCGTGTTTGCGTGGGTTTCCTCCTGGTGCTTCGGTTTCCCCCACAAGTCCAAAGACGTGGTACAGGTGAATTGGGTAAGCTAAATCGTCCATAGTGTATGTGTGTGAATGAGTGTGTATGGATGTTTCCCAGTGATGGGTTGCAACTGGAAGGGCATCCGCTGCGTAAAACATATTATGGTTAAGTTGGTGGTTCATTCTGCTGTGGCGACCCCAGATTAATAAAGGGACTAAGCCGAAAAGAAAATGAATGAAATAAAATTTTTTATAATTTCAGTTTAAAATAACTTAAATAGTTTATAAATAAAATAATCTTTTTTTAATATTAAGTTATGATTTATCTTGATTTTAGACAACAACACCGAGCAAATTGTTCACTTATGCATTCGCAGCGAATGTATCATTTAGTGCAATGTCTTTCTACACCTTGTGTGGCTTTAACATGTGGAATGCTGAATTAACACCCACAGAAACTCTGTATGGACATATTACGCACGGTTTCACATTCACCGAACATTTTCAGTTTCAAGCGTCTCCTCCTAACTCCCACAAGCACATTACATGCATCACCGTTTCGTTATTCAGACATGAAGAAACTTGTGAAAACTCCAGAAAAAGAGGGAGCGTCTGCGAATCTCTTTTAGCTTGCTAACCTACGTGCTAATCCCATCGCGCTGAATCAGCAGCACTTACAAATAAAATCGCAATAAGAAGAAATGTGGCTGTAAATATTTACAATTATTTCTTAAAACGACCAAAACATTGTATAAGAAGCGATAGAAATAGTCAAGCAAAAAGTTTGAGGCTAAGTCGCAGAACTTTTCTTGCTAACTGTGGCTAATATAACATTTCTACTTTAAAACTGATAGACAAACACATTAAAATGTACGAATATCTAGACTTACCAGAGTTGCAGACCTCTAAACTACTTGAAATCAGCTCGTCATGTTGCAGGATAACTCATTTTCATGCGCCAAATACGAATAAGAGCGGTGTAAACAGACGGGAGTCGCTGACCATCACAAGTGGGCGGACACGCGCTTGACAACGACAACACATTTTAAATACATTTGTTTTAAGTATACATTTTTTTAAGTACACATTTTATAATATGGTTTGATGTTCAGCTTGTGCACTTTTGATTTGTGCGTTGTAACTCTGAATTATTTAGTTTGTCCTGACAGGTGCATCATTTTAAATAGTTTTAGTAATAAATAGTTTTATTGTCTAATTTGTCAGCCATACATATAACGTGCATCGCTAAGATTATAAGGGAATATAATTATTTTATAACCTAAAGCAATTTCTACGTTAAAAGCATCGTAGATATCAAATCTTTAACAACGGGATGCTATATTACGATTAATTACAATTACTATTTAATATAATTTAATTTATCTATTTATTTTTATTAGCAATGCTTGAACAATAACAGAAAGGCATTAATACTTTTTTTTTTAATTACACAAAAGACTGGGATAACAATCATTGTACATTCACAATCTTTCCATCCTCATTAATAATAATAATAATAATAATACATATATAAATAAATAAAATAACAAAAATGACCAAATAAAATAAAGAAAATTAAGTAGCAGAGGAGTTCTCAAAATATGTAACCAAAATCCTCTAATGCTGAATATCAATATCTTGCTTTTTGTCTTTTCATCTCTCTTACCGTCTTCAAATATATCACATATATCACAAATAATTCTTTAAACACCACTAGTCTTGGGGGAATTTTGAAAAATGTACATTTATGAATATAAAATTTTTATAATATCAACAAATTATTCATTATATAGGGCGGCGCAGTGGGTAGCTCTGTTGCCTCACAGCAAGAAGGTCGCTGGTTCGAGCCTCGGCTGGGTCAGTTGGCATTTCTGTGTGCAGTTTGCATATTCTCCCCGTGTTCGCATGGATTTCCTCCGGTTTCCCCCACAAGTCCAAAGACATGCACTTGTGAATTGGGTAAGCTAAATTGTCCGTAGTGTATGTGTGTGAATGGGAGTGTATGGATGTTTCCCAGTGATGGGTTGCAGCTGGAAGGACATCCGTGGCATGAAAACATATGCTGGATAAGTTGGCGGTTCATTCCACTGTGGCGACACCAGATTAATAAAGGGACTAAGCCGTAGAGCAAATGAATGAATGAATGTATTCATTATAATATCTTTTTATCCTTAAGTATTAAGCCAAACTTAATTATTTCCCATGAGAAGATAAGTTACAGATATTTTCTGTTGTATCCAAACTAATACTTCGTCCCAAAATGTTTGTACCATATTACATTGGAAAATCAAATGTTCAATTGTTTCAATATCTCTGGCATACATTTGAGTCATCAATATTGAATTTTAACCTTAGAAATTCTTTTGCAGTGTAAATATGATTCATAATGTTACAGTGCACTTCTTTACATTTAGGATTAACAGGATATGAAACATTTTTTTTCCCTAATATCATACACTTATCATTCATTCATTTTCTTTTCGGCTTAGTCCCTTTATTAATCAGGGGTCGCCACAGCGGAATGAACCGCCAACTTATCCAGCATATGCTTTACGCAGCGGATGCCCTTCCAGCTGCAACCCATCACTGGGAAACATCCATACACACTCATTCACACACATACACTACGGACAATTTAGCTTACCCAATTCACCTGTACCGCATGTCTTTGGACTTGTGGGGGAAACCGGAGCACCCGGAGGAAACCCACACAAACACGGGGAGAACATGCAAACTCCACACAGAAACGCCAACTGACCCAGCCGAGGCTCGAACCAGCGACCTTCTTGTTGTGAGGCGAACGTGCTACCCACTGCGCCACCGTGCAGCCCACACTTATCATAATGAGACAAAATATAAGCTCTCTTAACAGGTCCTAGAAAACAACATTGTCAATTCAATCTAATTACATTGCATTTTGAAATGTTTAGGAAAATTGTAAAAGTGGAGAGGAGGGGTGACTGCAGACTTGGATTCAGGCAGATCTACGGCCCAGACAGTTTTACGGCCTGGGCAGTTTTACACCCCTGTTGTTTCTGATGCGTCCAGTAGGGGGAGGCAGTACAGTATTACTATGAACCGCTCTAGAACTTTATCATCCCACCAAACCAAACGCAATACGATGAAGAGGAATGTTAAATGCTTGTTTAAAATATTGTTTAGCAAACATGAAACTTAATTTTTTGTAAATTAGATTAAGGTCGATATGAGTGTATGTCAATATGTAAACAAATTGGTGTAATACAATTCACATGCAGACACAAAACAACAGCAATGTGGTTAGTTTGGCTCAATTTTAGCTAACTATGTGTAAGCTAGCTACATGTACTACATCTCACTTTCTTATGCAGGCTAATTTTCTTTTACATTTTTTGTCTGACTTTAGCCTGCATGAGAATGCCTTTCCTGGTAAGATATTTTTCTAACCTGTTCTAATCTTTTTATTTTTAATAATTAAAAATGTTTAAGTAATTGAATAATGCATTGCAGCAACATTACTTCTCCAAAAGAGAATTTAACTGCACACCCACTAAAAAAATTGGAAACTCATCTTCAGCTTCACTTTTCGAGGGCAGTCAATTATAATGGTAACATAATTTCTGAATAGTTTATATACTGTATATGTATATATTGTATATTAATTTATACACTGCAGTATAATTTTGATGTTAAATAGTCATTTGATTTATTCATTCATTCATTTTCCTTCGGCTTAGTCCCTTTATTCATCAGGGGTCGCCACTGCGGAATAAACCACCAACTTAGTTTTACACAGCGGATGCCCGTCCAGTACTGGGAAACACCCATACACACTCATTCACACACTCATACACTACGGCCAATTTAGTTTATTCAATTCACCTATAGCGCATGTGTTTGGATTGTGGGGGAAACCGGAGCACCCGGAGGAAACCCACGCCAACACGGGGAGAACATGCAAACTCCACACAGAAATGCCAACTGACCCAGCCGAAGCTTGAACCAGCGACCTTCTTGCAGTGAGACGACAGTGCTTACCACTGAGCCACTGCATTTGATTTATGTGTTTTGTTATTTCTGAAAACAAGAAAATCAGTATTGTCAGGTCATGTTGCATACAAACAAATTACAAATATGTTGTGCTGGGAATTGAAAATTGTTACTAATCTCAGCAAGGGAGTAATTATTCTATATTTAATAACTTATTTAAAAATATATATTTTCTCATAGATTATACAACACACTCGCGTGGTCTGTGTTGTCAGCCAAATCTACACTACATTATTCCTCCAAATTTGACTTTCTTAACTTTATATTGAAATAAATCTAAACAAACCCTAAAAGATCTGAAAATTTTATTGATTTTATTTTGAATTTGAATTAAAATAGCATTGCATTCAATTACATTTAATATAATGCAATCCTGTTCTAAATGGCTTTTTTATTTTATTTTATATTTGGCTTAAATGCCATTAGTAGTTTAAACAATTAAACTATCCTATATCTATAAATGCATAGAGAAACTCACAATTAAAAGTGGTCTACTAATTTTGTCCATAGCTATACAGTATACATTTTTATATATTAGCATGAAAGTTTACATTACATATGTATTCATGAATATTGTTTATCACTTTTTTATTGCAACAGAATTAGTTACAAAGAGAATAATTAAATATGTTAAATATGGGGAAGTCAGAATTACAATTTGTAGCTGCAAATAACAAAAAATAAATAATAGTGATTTGAGTCTTTTGTTGTACCCTAAACTGTCAACGTATCCTGGGAGATACAACTCATAAAATTCTTAAATGCCGTCGCATCATCCAAGTGGATGCTGCACACTGGTGGTGGTGTGGAGAGACCCCCTCATGATTGTGAAGCGCTTTGGGTGTATGGCCATACACAATAAATGCGCTATATAAATCCATTACTTACTTACTTACTTACTTACTTACTAAATCATAAATCAAATATTTAAAAAAATATATTTTGATATCTTTTACTTAGGTCCAGATAATATAAAATGACATGAAATGTTTTGTTTTTTGCTTATCATTTTCCATTCCTGACTGTTAAAGGGTTAAGAAGTTTTAGATATTTGGACTAGGAACAAGACAAAAACACTTAAGTGAGGAGAGCATTTGTTTGCAGAGTATTTCTAAATAGCTTTATTTATTTTTCAGTGAGCGTGAAGAATTTGATGCAAGGATTCAGCATCATTTAAAGAAAACTTGCAATCTCTAGTGAAATTGTGGCCAATAAATAAATGTTAAAAAAATCAAATGTTGTCTGGGTTTTTGCTTGTCGGGTAGCTAAATGGTCCTTGGAATTTAAGAAAGTAGTAAATTGTTTGTAAACGTTTGAAAACGTATAACTAGGCTACAATTAACCATTACACATCCAACTATGTGTTTTTATTTTTTCTAATTAAATGAAATTAATTAATAGGTCCAGTTTCCCAGTGATGGGTTGCAGCTGGAAGGGCATCCGCTGCGTAAAACATATGCTGGATAAATTGGCGGTTCATTCCGCTGTGAAGACCCCAGATTAATAAGGGACTAAGCCGAAAAGAAAATGAATGAATGAATTAATTAATCTACATTTATTTGCAATTGGGCTTTTGTATATCTGAAATAGTTTGGTGAGTGCATCAATTGTGTGTATATTTAAACTCACTTTACATTAACTTAGCGTTTATATTTAGCGTAATATAATTACAAATATACATTTATGAATAGGACATTTAATAATCTGGAAGCGTTGACTTCAAATGTATTATTTGGCCATGTATCTTTTATCCCCCCTACTGGACGCATCAGGAACAACAGGGGCTAAATCGTAAAACTGCCTAGGCCATAAAACAGCCTGGATCCCAAGTCTGCAGACGCCCCATACAGAAAGTGGGAGTTTATTTGATTTCTTTCAATTGCTCTCCAGTTTGAGAGGTGGCGCTGAACGCAGCTCATGTTATCGCTTCAACCGCAGAAGAAGATAATCGACAAAACGCGGTTAAAACATCATAACAGCAATCTTCATAGCGATTTTGATTTGTGTAACGTAATGGCATCCAAAAAGCCCTTAAGTATACGTAAAGTTGAGAAAACGGCGTCAAGTGACTCAAAAAAGTAAGCTTTCATACTTTAATTTATGTCATTATCCGTTATGTATCCTGATTAATGTATATAAAGTAACGTTATCTGGCTCACTTATTTGTATTATCTTATTATATGTATTGTTATCAAGAGTGAAACACTTGTACCAGTGTTGCTCTTGCAAATTTGAATGCTTAAAAATTATTCGAAGTATTTTAAAACTAAAAAATGAAAGTAACTAATGTTGAAAAGGGCGTGGTAATGTTGTATAGTTGAATTACTATAGTATTTATTTATTAATTATAACAACTAAAAGAAATGACATATAGTTTTTGTGTTGTCCCTTATTGAAATTATTTGTGATTTTACTATAAATAAAACACAAATGCATGGTTATTGATTGAAGTTAACCATGGTAAAAACATGATAGACTAACTATAGCTTATAACTGTGGTTTTACTACAAATTATTGTACAAATGATAATCAGTGTGCCATAAAACACGGTTAGTACACTATTACTATAATAAACCATGGATGAGTTAAACTCTCATGCATCATAATCTAATCTAATTGAATTCATTAAATTCTACATTAATTTTCTCATATTTAAGTTTTATGCAGATATTCAGACAGCCTCTATTTTTCAGCTTATCCACTGAAAATGAAGCCAGCAATGGAAATAACAGCGGTGCAAGGAGGAAAACCAAAAGTAAGAGCATGACCTTCAGCATTTATTCATTCGTAACTCTTCCGTGTTCATATCTAATTATTTATTTATTTAATTTTTTTGCATAAGCTACAGTTGTAAAATCCAGGTACATGCAAACTGAAACAAAGGCTCCTGTAAAGGTAAATAACCATAAAATAATAGAAAAAAAAGATGTGCATTCATTATTTCTCCTCATTAATGATGTCTCTTGATATCTGTGTTGCTGGATTTCTTTTTTAGGGTTTTCATAATGATGCTTAATATAATATAATGTGCTGCAGAGTGTTTTACAGCAGCAGTCAACACTGAAGCCACCCAGACCTTCCTCTCCCAGAGTAAACAACACACGAAAGCCAAAAGACAGCGTACCATCCAGACGTACAATGGGCATTGACTCTACTTGTGAGTGTTTGGTGTAGTCTTTGGATTTGGCCGATTATATATTCAGTTTCTGCATCTATAGGATGTCTAACAATACGTTTTTTTATCATGTTTTCTCTCAGTGGTTTCCAGTCTCCTGGAGTCCTCCAATTTGGGAGGAAATGTCTTTCAGTCCACTGTTTTGGATGGCCACTGCATACGTCCAGATTTTGATGTCTCTGTCATTAAAGGTGTGGTACTTGTGTAGTCTGTATTATGATATAAACTTAATATGTAATATATGCTCACTGGCCACTTTATTAGTTACACCTGTTCAGCTGCTTGTATGTGCAAATATCTAATCAGCCAATAACATAGCAGCAACTCAAGATGATCAGCTAAATTTCAAACTGAGCAGAAAGCAGGATTTAAAAGTGTCAGTTCACTCCAAATGAATATTCTGTTGTTGTTATTATGGGCAAGATGTACCCAAATAAGTGGCCAGTGGGTTTAAGAGTGATTTTATTTTTTTTTTGCCATCAGAACAGCTTGCATAATAATTCAGTATTTTGCAGATAAAGTTCCACCACAAAGCACAGTGGACCCCAAGAATGAAGATCGGGACATTGGGATGGAGACATTTTTGTTGGCCTTCATCACTGCTAATGTATGATGTTAAGTTAACCAGTATAGTTATTGAAAATGCCACTCAACTTTATCTGAGTTTTGTTGTTAAAATTCTAAGTGCAGACACACCAGATGTCACACTTTATCATTCTAAATTTACATAGAATTGCTAAGAAAAATATTCTGTTTTTTTTAGACCTTAGATATTGGTCAACATATATAGATATAATTTTTTTTCTGATCTTAAAGGTTATAACATGGGATATTTTAAATTGACCTACTGTCATTTGTTTCCAAATAAGTGCACTTAATGAAAATGTTTTTATTTGAAACTTTGCAGACACCATTAGTAGTTAATACGTTTGAAGTGGTCTCTTCATTTTTTTCTTGAGCTGTTTTTTTAAAAATATATAATTATGAATATTAATGTACTCACAAATATATATCTTGTTGTAACAAACATTTTATATGTTGTATTGGACCAGACAGGTAAACCACAGAGTGCAATAGTTTGGATCTGGAAGTAAAAATGATATTTAACAATAAATGATAAACCCTATAAAGATGTTAGTCAGTTGTTTGTTTTTGTTGATCCCATCTGGTCAAATTAATTTAACTTTGTTATTTTTAAGCCAAATTACCTATAATGCTGTACAGAAAATTCCACCAATAAAAGAGTGGGTCAGAGTGAGCAAAGCACCCCAACGAGATCTTTTGCGCCACTGACTCCCATCAACACTACAAATGATGTTATCAGGTTTCCCTACATCCTAACAATACTTTAAAATGTTATCAAATAATTATTCGTCTTCTTTAATTAGATGGTGTCAACTGCATTGCCTCATGGGATTGTAGTTCTTTCTCCTCAATTAAGATGTTAAGAACACTTTAAGAAAGTTTGTTCGTGTTTCAGTTTCAGTGCCTTTCTGTCCTAGTACTATGTTTTGTGCTGAAAATTCATATTTAAAGCTGTCAGTTGTTCATGTTTTTTGTTTCCCTGTCTAGATGGAGCAAAGTAACCGGAAACTAAGAGAGGAGGCAGAGAGGAATATTGTGACTGTGATGCAGAAAGAGCAGCAGCGGCGCACGGAAGTAAACCCCAAGAAACGTCAGTATCTGCTGCTGCAAAAGCAGAAAGAGCTCAACAGTTTACTGGACTTACAGGTCATTTTCACATATTTAACATGTTCTTAAAGGAATAGTTCACCAAACAATGAAATTGTATACTGGTTCTTCCGTAATGGTGTTGGTAAGTGGCACTTCCAAAAGCACAGAAATTCGTGCTAAAAATAAAATGAACAAAATTAAATTGCAAATCATATAACAATATCAATGAGAAAATTTGCAATTGGATATTTACGTCAAAATGCAGCTTTATACGATTTTTATGAAAAACTATGTAAATGTGGATGCCTGTGAGGCAGGTTTAGCAAACAATATAATTTAAGAAGAAAATCAAAACTAAATAAAGAAGAATGACTAAGAAAACACAATGTAAATGAAATGCAAACATAAACAAATAAAAAATGCAGGTTTTTTTTTTTGTTGCAAAATTGCATAAAGCTGCAAATTGTATCTGTTTGTTCATTCTCAGAAACAAATATTGTATGTTATCATTTATTTTCAAGTCATTTGAACAAACCCATTATAATATTGATATCTGATCATTTTTCATACATTGAAAAGTTTTCATACATTATCTCTAGAGTACATCTTCATCATGCATCATATACTAAGTCAGAGGTCAGCCAAGAAGTTTTTGAGAACATGCGCTAACCCCATTGTGAATTGGTCAGTTTTATGACAGCTTTATGTACTTTTGAAAGCTTCTGCCCAACACCATTATACAGCATGGAAGAACCAGAATTAAAAACTAAAACTACTCAGACTGTGTTCATCTGACAAAAGAAAGTCATATACACTAAGAATGTCTTGAGGGCGAGCTAATTATTGGGTAATAGTCATTTTTGGGTGTACTATTACTTTAACATCTTCATGTTAACCCATCTCATCTCGACAACGCCTCTATTTATGCAGATCGAGGCTTTAACTCCTGTTGCTGCTGAGGCAAACACATTTGCAGAGGAGTACAAGTCATTCGCCACAGCCATTGATGCCACGAGACACAAGCTTCCTGTGAAAGACGTGTACATCGGAGAGGACGCAGGGAAGTTTTTAGGTGAGGTTTTCTTTTAAAAAGTCTACTGTAATGTAGATAACAGTTCATGGTGTAAATCAGTGCAGTACTGATGTTATAATAATATGTTATGGTTATATTCAAAACGTGTCAGTGAATAATACAAATATATAACAAATTAACAAATGGTACGTACAGTTTACATATACAATCGAATGCAAAATTATTAGCAATGCTGTGAAATAATTTTTCAAGTATTTCCCATGTGATGTTTTAACATTAACTCGTACAACATTTCCTATTATATTTTTTTCTGGCGGAAGTCTAATTTCTTTTAGTTTGGCTGGAATAAAAGAAGTTTTTAATCATTATTTTTTATTTAAAGGTGCTACATATAAGTTTTTGACTCTTCTAAAGCATAAAATTACCGTAATATGTTTGCAGATATCTAAGAAACATGCTAAGTGAACATTCTTGTTTATCTGAAAAACAATGCTGAAGTCAGTTATTCTGTCGTTACGTGCCGGAACGCTGCCTTTGTTTTGGTTCTTTTAACCCGTCCAATACCACTTTAGCCAATTATATTTCAGCAACCCGGGTTGCCTTCATGGAAAACATCGTATTTCATTCATTTAGTCAGGAAGGCTCTTAAAGTATACGTCCGTGACTAAAATGCGACCTCCGGTGGACAGTAACAGCCACCAAAATGAGACGCAGATTCGGAGTTCCACATAAGGTGGTTATTAATTAGCAAATAACATAAATATTACAAATGTAAACATTGGGTGAGCAGGTTACATTGTAACCCGTGTCCTAACAACAGGCTACGTGACGATTATTTGCAGTGATAAGCAATTGTGCTGTTTGCACCAGATGAAACACGATAGAAATTTAAGTTCAGAAGCACAGAATAGTGCACTTACTGCACTCTAACGAAATGGTAAGATTTATAATCTAATTATTACATATTAAACTTCTTTAACATTATTATATGTACATGCTGAATGATTGATATTTGTCAACTTGGCTTGCGCTGAGTCACAGCTCTAAAGTTCAGTTTCAAAAGGTTTATTTTCAAGATCTGAGGTAAACTATCTGCTGCTGCTTTCAGTAGTATGGCAATAAATGTCATGTAAAATGGCATTCAAACTCACATTAGCATTTAACACTGAATAAAACACATTAGGTGTACCTGGGGTGATCATTGTCATTTATCCTGTTGTTAAGCTGTAAGAAAAAGAAGCTGTTTTTAAAATATAAATTTCAGGTGTTGGTTAGGACAAAAACTACTTTTAGTATGGAAAATATTCCTTCTATCGCGTGCCGTTGCTATTAGTTAGAAAACAGTTAAAATCAGCCTTTAGGCTCGATAGTCAGGCACACTCGTGTCAATCTGGCAACCTGCGCTTGTGTGGACTTATCAGAGGAGGAGCTGAGCGAAAATGTGTTTTGATCCAGGAGTGCAATACCTAGTTCAGCCACTGGGTGTCAAACTTGCATACCGCAACTTTAAATGTTTATGGTCAATTTTAATAGCCCCCTTAATAACCTCCTTTTTTGATTGTCTACATAACTAACCACTGTTGTCCAATGACTTGCCAAAATAACCTAACTTGCCTAGTTAACCTAATCAACCTAGTTCAGCCTTCTAAATGGCACTTTAAGCAGAACACTAGTATCTTGCAAAATAATTAGTATTACGTACCGTCATCATGGCAAAGACAAAATTAGAAATGAGTTATTGAAACTATTGTTAAACAATGTTTTACTCTTCTCTCCATTAAACCGCACTTGTGAAATATTTGAAAAAGAATTATAATTTTCACAGAAGGGATATTAATTTTGCCTTCAACTGTATTTTGGTCAAAGATTGCTTTCAGTCATTAAAACAAAAGTATAATAACTACATTCTTCCATACACTAGAATGTGTCCTGTTTAACTATTATTTTCTGAGCTAAAAATAACTGTAATTCATTTTTTTCTCATGATTTACCAAAGACACTCACTAAAATGTCATTTGGCTATCCGTTCAGCCCCGAAATACTAATTAATTGTCATTTTAAGTCTTTATTTTTTACCACTATGTTTTAAACTGGTAGATTTGACCCATTTCAGCGAAAAATATGTAATTACTATTAGTTGCAAAACCTTTGAAACATTAGATACTTGAAATAAATGTCTTATACATTTCAATTTTATGCAGGCACAAAATTGGATATTTGACCAATATAAATTGAATAATACAAAGCCACTAGTTGAGTTCAAGATCAATAATGAACCTTCACTCAGTTTTCCAACCTGATTTCCTGAAAATGATTTGTCTTAACACAGATGAAGCGGTCAAATGTCTGAATGAAAGTGAGAATGTCTTACAGCAGTATACAAAAGACATTCCCACTGATTGTGAGGCTTCAACAGCATGTCTCAGAGATATTAAAAACACAGCAAATGACATCAGCCACCAGTTGACCAGGTAAGAGCACTTCACTCTCCATATATGAATCACTTTGATGAATACAGAATCATGTATTTTAAAAAGAGCTTCATGTTGTTCACTGTGCAAGTCTATATTTTGATTTGTAACCGATCATGTGGTCATTTTCAGGACATTTTCAGATCTTCTGGAGGCTTCTTCATTAGTAAGCCGGGAGACGGTTTTAGTTCAGCAGTCACTGGAGGAAGAGCAGATTGGAGAGAGCACAGCACACACACTCTTCTGTCCCGCCACCTCATGATATGGTGTATGAATATTGAATATGTTGTCCAACTAATAATTACAAAATGTCATTGTATTGTAAATAATAATGAATGGATTGAGGAATTTATGATTTATTTGAGACTGTTGATGGTTTATTATTGTCTGTGTTTGTTCTGCATTTGTTTTTTAGGGTCTAAATTTGTCTTAAGTTGAGATGATTAAATTCTAATTGTGTGTGTTTGTCTGTGTGTGGATTGAGAGAGAAATATTTGATATTGTTGGCAAGTTTTTTTAACCTTAACTTGCCGATGACTGACCTAGGAAATGTATTGTGTAAATTGCTCTGGTTGTTTTCAGTGGTTAAAGGATGGTTCACACCTGAAATGAAGTTTGAGTAATTGTTATTAATTTACAAACTTCCTGGCCATTTTACACTTTTTTTTTTTCTCAGTAGAACATTAAAGATGTTTTGCTGATTTTTAGCTGTGGTTATATGTCTGACTTTCAAAGAGCTGGTAGACATTTTATTATGAAACACCAAAGATAATGGTTTCAGTTAAAACCCTTTAATCCTTCAATTCATTTTTTAGAGTGTTAATATTTCGTGAAGAAGAAAAAACGTCACCTACAGCTTGGTTGGCAGTAAATTAACAGTAAAGTTACATTGTTTTGTGAATTATACTTTAGTTGTAAGTAATTAGACTTTAAGTTCGTCACAAATGCAGTCTTTTTCTTAAAAAAATAATAATTTCGAAAACATATTCTGGACATTGCATCTATAATTTTATTGTGGATTGTCTAGATGACTTCTCCAACCGAGAAAAAACAAATCCATTAAATGTATCTGCAGGTTTTGAGCGGCAACATTGCAGTTTAGTATTTCACCTTATGATGTAGCCATCTTTTGTGTCTATTAATACAATTCCGAAATACTTTTGAACTCTTTCATGTTACAAGAATAAAATAGATACATTACGTAGTACTAAACGGATGTGACGTACAATATAATGAAACCAAGTGACGTCAGCTCCGCCCATCAATGATCAAAACAGCCATGAGCAGCGCGTGAGTTCTCTAAAAGCTTGTTTTTATTTAGATTAATGCACGACTATATGCCATGAACACATATTTAATACCAGTCAGCACGCTTCTGTCTGATACAATGTTGCAAATGGTGTCCGCCAACAGAAACAGCCTTTGTTCAGTGCGGTAGAGCTTATGTCGTAACAGTATAAAGCAGTACAGGTGACTGCATGTGAACTTCAGATTGTTATAATTGCATTTAATTGCAATAAAATCCTAAACGACAGTTTTTGTCAGTAAAGAGTAAAATATTCAGAAATCAGCATCTTACGGTCTTCTGCAATACTTTGAACTTGACAGGAAGATAGAACTTATTTAAACACACACGCATGTGCATATGATTTTTTATGTGCGTTTTATCCCACCAAACTCTCTTAGATTTTTCATGTTTGCTGAAACACACATATAAATGATTACAGACACTGGGAATTTTCAAGTTCTGTCTTATTTTCCCCATAAATATGTGTCTGTGCATTTGTCTATCCAATAAATTTACAGAAATTAAATAAAATAGTGTCTAAATGAATGTTTTTAATTGTTTGTGCAGAAATACTGTCGAAATAGGGGTGAAATAATGTTCTGAACTTAAGAATTGTCATTCAAATTGTAACACATAGATTGCACCATTACTTCTTTAAATAAACAGAAAGTAATTAATATATAGTTATGTTACTTATATATAAATAGTTATTTTCTTTATTATAATTGTCACACATTTTCTTGATTTTAAGTTACATTGCAACTATATGCCAACTAATTCGCATCTATTTATTTATTTATTAACTTAATACTTAGTTTTATTTTTACCTGAGAGTGAAGGACAACTTAATATTTTGTAGAAAACAAAAATATGTCATTGTATTGTAAATAATAATGAATGGATTGAGGAATTTATGATTTATTTGAGACTGTTGATGGTTTATTATTGTCTGTGTTTGTTCTGCATTTGATTTTAGGGTCTAAATTTGTCTTAAGTTGAGATGATTAAATTCTAATTGTGTGTGTTTGTCTGTGTGTGGATTGAGAGAGAAATATTTGATATTGTTGGCAAGTTTTTTTAACCTTAACTTGCCGGTAACTGACCTAGGAAAAATTATTTATTTATTAACTTAATACTTAGTTTTAGTTTTACCTGAGAGTGAAGGACAACTTAATATTTTGTAGAAACCAAAAATATGTATTTTTTCAGCACTTTTGATGTCAATTTCTGATTTCAAAGTTATTATTTTTTTAATGTAACAAATAATTTTAAGTTTCATGCGAAACAACACCTGCTGTAGTAATAATAATAATCATAATCATAATGGTAATTCAGCTTTGAATCACACAAATTAATAGCATTTTAAACAATATTCAAAGAGAAATCTTTTTTTTATATAAAATCACAATATTTATTTAATATTTTATATTTATTAATATTTTACTCTAATACTGGTTACATGTACAGGAAGAGATGCTTCTTTTCCAGCTGTGTGTGTTGAATAGCTCTTCATTCCATTTTTTTTTTCTCTGTCTTGTGTGATGATGTCCAGGTGGTCTCACTCTCGGAGGGGCCGAGGACACCGCCAGAAGGAACTGACTGGAGTGATCCAGGATCAGAAAGCTGAAGCCTCAGTGCCTCATGGCTCCTGCATGACCATGTGCCCTGCCTACGAACTACGCCAGCGGGAAGCACAGAGCCGTCTGCACAGGTTTGAGATGCTGCCCGGCACCGAGCGGGACCGTCTGCCGCGTGCTGATGTCTCACGTGCTGTAAAAGAGTATTCACGGCCCGCCGCCGGGAAAGACTCCACCAGAGCCACTGACCTTCGACCACCGTCTGTGCTTTTAAAGACTGTCTCTTATCTGGTTGATGAGGTCGCAACTTCTTCTGCATTTCAGCCATGGACGGAGGTATGGAGATGCCATTCTGTGTTATATAAATCTGTTAGGGCTGAGCGATATGACAGAAATCTCATACATTTTCCAACTGGTGAGACCAGATTGTTTTTAACTGTTGTAGAAACGGTCACTCCAGGATGACCCACATGTTTTTAATACTTGGAGAAGATCCTCCCACATGCTCTATTTGTAAAAGCACTATAACTAGGAATGTTTGATTTAAAATGTAGAAATATAAAATAAATATGAATAAAATACAAAACCATTTTTAAAACTAATGATTATAGGTGCAACATAAAAAAAAATAGCAAAAAAGTAAACACTGTACTGTCAAGATGCTGTTATTCATGTTTCTGTTTGCGTCTTTATATGAGCACAATATTACATGCCATTACAAATAATGAAAAAGTGTTAGCGTAAACAATGTATTTCGTGACACCACAAAATAAGCAATAGAGCACAATATGAAAGGATAGACATTTTTTGTCCATACGATATATACTGTATGTCATATTGCACAGGCTTAATTCTTAATTCAAGAGCTGCAATATATATTTTTTATTATTATATTTTTATGTCAACATTTTTCCTACATGATGCTTTGCGTGGAGTGTTTTTAAAAACACTTTTTCTTTTTCTCCTCACGGTTCATTTATCCAATATTAAAAGCAAACTTATCAAATATATGGATTAAAAAGTTGCTGAAATGTGTTTCAACGACAATTACTCACGTATATTAAATATTACTGTAATGTAAAATGTAATGCAATGTGTATTTATATAGCACATTTATTGTGTATGGCCATACACCCAAAGCGCTTCACAATCATGAGGGGTGGGCAGGGGGTCTCTCCACACCACCACCAGTGTGCAGCATCCACTTGGATGATGCGACGGTAGCCACAGGACAACGGCGCCAGTGCGCTCACCACACACCACATATAGGGGGAGTGAAGAGACAGTGATAGAGCCAATTCGGTGGATGGAGATGATTATGAGGCCATGATGGGTAAGGGCCGATGGAGGGAATTTGGCCAGGACACCGGGGTTACACCCCTACTCTTTACGAGAAGTGCCATGGGATTTTTAATGACAACAGAGAGTCAGAACCTTGGTTTAATGTCTCACCCAAAAGATGGCACTCACTGACAGTATGGTGTCCCCTTCGCTTTACTGGGGCATTAGGACTCACACAGACCGCAGGTTGAGTGCCCCCTGCTGGCCTCACTAACACCACTTCCAACAGCAACCTAGTTTTCCCATGTGGTCACCCATCCAGGTACTGACCAGGCTCAGCCCTTCTTAGCTTCAGTGAGTAACCGGTCTTGTGCTGCAGGGTGATATGGCTGTGGCAGTGTAGGAAAGATAAAGAGAAAATAATCTGGAAAAAAAAAAAACACAAACAGTGAATTTAAAATTAACGAGCTAGATTAGACTAAATAATAATTCATGCAAACAAACATGATGTACAAATGTGTAGCAAAATTCAATTGCACAAAATAATAATGTTTATATAAACAAAATAGCTCATTTGCACAAAATAAAAATACATATTCATAAAATATTAATTCACGAATGCAAAACACCATTTGCATGCTCAGGTTTGTTATATCAAATTTAGACAGCATGAATGTGCAAATAGGGAGTGACATGCATGCGATGAGCTCTCTTTTTCCAGGCGCGCATTCATTTCTATTCTCAATTAAGTCAGATTGCGCACATGGTTTGCATAGTGGCTTTTTCTGGATTGTTAATAGTTAATTTTGTTGTTTATTATTATTTGTTTCAGTTCTTGTGACTAGAAGTTCCCCAAACTGGAAGTGCAACCTCTGATTTGAAATGCAATAGTTACGTGTGGAAAAAAGGTTGATAAAATTAAAATATTTCAAAGACTTTAAATGAATTGTCCAATAACTCGCTAAAAAAAGTCTATTACTGGATCATAAAGCAGTTTGGTACATTTCTTGAAGAAATTATTCAGTGGCAAATACATGTTTAATAGTTGCTTGCCGCCACCTAACAGCTATTATGATGTCTAGACATTATGTTCGAAATAGATAGTGTTATCCCAGTATCTTTCTGTGACAGTGGATTTCTTTTTGCGCATATTTCCCTCATAGCAAACTAACGATAAAAAGGGTGTGGCTAAGAATATTGTGGCCAAAGCTGTCAAACTGACGTCATCAGAGAAGGAGTGCCAAAATCCGAAGAAAATTACTTTAATATCTCTGAGACATGCTGTTGAAGCCTCACAATCAGTGGGAATGTCTTTTGTATACTGCTGTAAGACATTCTCACTTTCATTCAGACATTTGACCGCTTCATCTGTGTTAAGACAAATCATTTTCAGGAAATCAGGTTGGAAAACTGAGTGAAGGTTCATTATTGATTACCAAAACAAACTTTATTTTTCAGTGGATTAACTTGTTCAGACTAATTGTGCACCTACAGAATAGCAACAAAGACAATAGAATACACAAGACATGTATAGTTTTGAATGGGGAAAAGTGTAACGGTCAATATGGCGAATGAAGCCCTGTCTTCTGGTACAGGAGCCAATCAGTGATCGCTATAGACTGACTCCAGTGGCGGAGCTGGAAGCTGGATTTTCTGGAGATTTTGTCTGATTCAAATATTTAGAAATGAAACTAAAGAGACAGTTGTTTAATTTTATTGTTGATTTCTAATATGAAATTTAATCGTAAGCTTGGCAAGCAATTTTGGAGAATTTGATGTTTCCCCAATCATAGCATATGGCATACTGCCCGAGAGGCGTTTCAAAGATGACCGCCGAGTGAAATGACTGGCCTTAAATGGGCTTTGATAGCAATGTGTGCTAGCAAAATAAACATAGACAATTTTGATTTCTCACACACTTGTCTTTTTTCTGTCCTCACCAACAGGTTTACAGTTTTGTGTTTGACCGTTTGCGTAGCGTCAGACAGGACATGATCATTCAGCGTGTGTCTGGGCCAGACTGTGTGGTGGTGCTGGAGAAAAGCGTGCGTTTCCTCCTCTACTCCTCCTATAGACTCTGCGGGCAGCCGCTTCAGCTTTACGACTCGCGCATCAATGATACTCACCTGCAGGAGAGCCTGAGCTGGCTGCTGGAGAGCTACAAAGACAGAAAACACCAGCATCAAGAGGAGTTTCAGGCCCTCGCTCTGCTCTACAACCTGGGTGAGTGCTTACACCTGCTGTTGAAGCCATAATTCACCCCAAAATCAACATTCTGATATCATTTACTGACCCTTCACACATATTTCAGTTTCTTTCTTCTGATGAACAGAGAAGATATTTTGAAAAATAGCTAGATACCAGTGGCTATTGACTTTCATTGTATTATTTTCCTACTATGGAAATCCATGGCTACTGGTGTCTAGCTATTTCAGAATGTCTTTTTGTGTTCAACAGAAAAATATTCACTCATGAAGTATTGAAACCACATTAGGGAGAATAAATAGTGAGTTAATTTCCTTTTTTCCCCTATCCCTTAAGGATGCAACCTTAAATTGAAGGGGTAACTCACCCTAAAATCTAAATTTGCTCAATTTTTTTCAAAAAACCTTTTCTTTCTTTTTTGAACCCAAAGATATTTTGAAAAAGGTTAAAAACTGGTAACCATTAACTTCCATAGCATTTGTTTTTCTTACTACGGAAGTCAACGGTTACCGGTTTTTAACCTTTTTCAAAATATGATATTTTGTGTTCAAAAGAAGAAAGGTTTTTAACAAGTGGAGGTGAGTGAATGATGACAGATTTTTTTGGGGGGTGAACTATTCCTTTAATGAGTGAATGGGAAAGTTTTAAACCTCAATGTTTTTAATATGTTACAGTTATGTTATATAAATAAGACATTTATTATATATCATTATTATTATTATTATTATTATAAATAATAAAAAATCCCCAAAGAAATCATATTAAGGGTAAACAGAGGCACTTCTAACATTGCCTGCATAAAAATGGTTAATCCGTTGAATTCATTTGCTTTACGTGCTCTTGCACTGCTTATACTTGTAATTATTAGAATTAATATCACTGAAATTGTCTGGCATTTACTTTTTTATTGTATTTATGCGTTTATTTATTTCCTCTCATTTATTGTATCCTTTATTACTTTGAGGTCATTTAAATCCATATTTTGCACATTTATAAATGCTTTGGCAATACTGTAACACAAATCTCATGCCAATAAGGCAACTTGAACTTCCTTTTAAATTTCTAACTCAACTCGAATTGCTCAAAAACAGTCCATAGTTTTGAAACCGATGTGTTATATGTCATTAAAACATCATCAAAATAACATGTATATAACATTCATTTTACTTTGATAAACTTTTACTTTCTGATCAATTTTTCATGCTGCAATCATTCTCTAAATATTAGCCCCAGGATAAATATTATAAATATGGGATAATTGCTAAATCTATATTATTTATTGAGACTAATATAACTTTACAGTCAATTAACCATTAAAAAAACTGAAAGTACTCTATATATACACCTGGGTTCATAAGTCAAGTGCTATGCATTTAGTGTTATGTTCTCTTTTTAATTCATCTTTTCAGGTTCAGCTCAAGCCGTTCAGCATGTTCTTGCTCTGCCCGAGAGGATCCGCAGCTCTCCGGCTGTTCGTCTGGCTCTGGCGGTGAGCCGAGCACAAATGGAGCGTAACCCGGTTCGGCTCCTTCGTCTGGCCCAGAGGCTGGACTTCATGCAGGTGTGTGCCGTCCACCGACACCTGCTGCCCTGCAGGAGAGACCTGCTCCTGCTCTACAGCCACGGGCACAGCAGCCGCAACTGCCGCTACCCTCTGCAGAGACTGGCACAGCTATTGTGTCTAAAAGAGGTGCTGGCGGCTGAGCTGTGCACGGTGTACGGCGTGAAGGTCACTGGAGACTGGGTCAACTTCTCCAAGAGCTCCTTCACTGACGCTCTGTCTGCAGGTCTGCAGTGCAGGCACATGCATGAGCCGCTGGACCACGATCACTGGAATGGATCCTCTGGCAGTCTGATTCATGCTTGTGCCTGAAAACTTGCCTTTTACGCACTGCTCTAATCATTTGGACTGTTGTTTCTTTTATTTGGGGGGGGGGGGGGGGGGGGGGGGGGGGGGGGGGTAGTTTTAATGATATATTTCCTATTTAATGGTATAATTTCCTACTTCTCATCTTGTCAAAAGAGAAAAAAAGCCTGAAGTTTCAATAAAGCTTTCAATTTTTTTAAATAAAGTTCATGTAAAGAGAGAGCATATTAAATGCAAGTGAAATTTTTACTTTAAAGGGACAGCTCACCCAAAAAAAAACTAATTCTGTTACTTACTGTCCACTTGTCTCATAGCTTTGAGTTTCTTTCTTCTGTTGATCTCAACAGAAATATGTTTTTTTAAATGTTGGAAACTAGTAGCTATTGACATCCATAGTATCTATTTTTCCTACTATAGAACTAAATGCTTACAGGTTTTCAACATTCTTCAAAATCTCTTTTTTTGTGTTCAGCAGACGAAAGAAGCTTGCATAATGGGCGCGTAAATACTAAGTACATTTTTATTTTAGGGTTTCTCTATCCCTTTAATGTTTCAAATAACTTTTGTGAAAAAAAGTCAAAATGTGGCTGATGTGGTGTTCCATCAAAACAAAATAAAACAACATACACTTTCTTTCATGTAGTTTAGGAGAAGCTGATGAATTGACGTGTTGTAAATCCAGCAGCTCTAATTTTTCTCTGCAGTGAATGGGGCTGCGGCAGGTCATGTCATAAACCAGACGCCTTGCCATGGAAATATTAATGTGATGCGCATTCCAAATAGCTGAAGTATATAAAACTTACATGTGAAGGGGTTAAATTAACTACGGCTAGCACCCTTTTGGGACTCATTCTCAGCCAAGCAATGTTGCAGGCATTTGTGCAGGTCAGACATACTTTTTTGTGGGTTTTTTTTCCCTGGGAGAAGCACCCATAAAAGTATTTCCACCCTTTGTTATGTAACCAAAAGCCAGGCTCAAAAAACAAAACAAAAAAAACCACAATCATGAAATTTGTCATCACTGAGAAGTAAGATTTTTGGGAAAGAAATACTGTTACGTTCATATCATTTTTTGAAACTTGACCCTTGCTTTAAAAATATAAATAACACTGAGTGCATAAGATAGCATTAGAGAACCCTTTAATATTATTTAAAAAACAATAAGTTGCTCACACCACCAATGCATGTAAAATAAGAATAAATATGAGAATATATAATAAAGCTCTACAGGGCTACTCAAATCTACCACAGCATACCTTAACTCAAATTACTGACAGGTTTGATACAAAATCATAATTTATCTAAAAACACTGACACAGTAAAACAATAAAATAACACCTTAAAACAGAGTACCACGAATACAGACAGTAATAAAATGAAGTAGAAAAGGTAATGATACTGAGTATAGGCTATTCTTGGAGAACGAGTGATGGAAAGAAATAGACTGAAAGCAGTTTGTACTGTATATTCAGAATTAATAAGAATTTCATGTACATTACATTTATGTACAGTAGATGGCGGTATGCAATTTCTTCATGCTGCAAATACCAGAAGAAGAAGAACAACGCGTGAGTCCTTTTTAAGATTGTTTTATGTCCATTAATACACAGTGGTGTGCCATGAATACATTACATTCAGATACCTGTCAAAAGCTTAAAAGTTAACCCTGTAATGCACCAATGGGTAAGCGGAAAGACCTGAGTGACTTTGTGAAGGGCCAGATAGTGATGGCTAGACGGCTGGATCAGAGCATATCAGACACGGCCAATCTGGTGGGCTGTTCCCGATCCGTGGTTGTCAGCACTTACCAAAAGTGGTGCAAGGATGGACCACCGGGGAACCGGCGACAGGGTCACGGGCGCCCGAGGCTTATCGATGAACGCGGGGAGCAAAGGCTGGATCGTCTGGTCCAGTCTCACAGGAGAGCTACAGTAGCCCAGATTGCAGAAAAACTCAATGCTGGTCATGAGAGGAAGGTCTCCAAACACACGGTGCAGCGCAGTTTGCTGCGTATGGGGATCCGAAGGCGCAAGAGCTCCGGGCGGAGCGCTCATAAAACTTCTGGGACACCGCAGAAAGCGTCTGCAAACGGGCACACGGAGGACCAGAAATGGACCATGGAGCGATGGAAAAATGTTTCTCCGGCTAAGAAACAGTCGGAGAGCACAGACGAGTAATTTTGTGTGCCGAAATCATGTACTTTGTCTATCACAAACTTGTCTTAAACTAACTTGTTGATAGTATATTTACTTGGTGACCACTTTTTTTATGGAAACCAGCCTTCAAGTCAAATCCACTGTTCCCGAAGCGGAGGCAACAGTTTTTTGCTTAAAGTTTGCAGGCCAGCATGATTATGCTAATAGTGACCATGACTTCTGAATTGGAAAGAAGACCGACTTTAATGGCCAACCTAACTTAATGTATAAAATATAATTTTTTTATGTGTGGGTTCCATATAGACAGCATTGAAAATGTTGAAACTTTTTGTTATTTGAAATGTTTGTATATTTTCTATCAATAATTAGAATTCTTATTTAAAATTCTTATTATTTTGAATTGGTTTGGTGCAAAGTATGTGCCTTCTTCATAAGTAAATTGTTACTCTGTTCAGGCCCTGTTATATATTGCCTAAACAGTATTTTACATGAGTTAGCTTTTGACTCCCTTTAAACTAATAAATGTGTGAATTATTTTGTCTTTATAGTAGCATACCATAATTTATTACTGTGAAAGAACATGGGGATTTTTTTCAATCCGAAACCTGAAGATAGATTGATTCATAAAGTAAATCTTCATTTAAAATAAACAAAAAACTACAGCCATTTTTAATTTTATTTTTTGAAGCTCTACTCTAAATGATTTAAAACAAGTTAAAAGGAAAAGTAAAAAGTTTCAAGGTAAAAGGTTCATTAAAACAAGGACAAGTTTTTCATACAGGAAACATTGTTAAAACAATCCCCATTTACATGATCACAAAATAAATCAAATTCCAGGCCTTCAGTGCGTGACGTCAACTTTTAAAGAAAGACATTCATCTAAAGTTTTGGTGCCAGAAACCAAAGACACCTTTGAGTGCATTAGAGGTGTAATGCGGCACATTTGGGACCATCACAACATTAGGCAGGTGGTTGGCTTTAATATTAGTGATCAGTATATAGCAAAAATATATGGGGATATGTACAGGTATTTCTTGTCTAATATAACCAGTTGTTTGTTGCTAGCTGACAGTATAGTGTGTAACATATTACATTGTATTCTAATTACAATTTCTGGAAAACATTGTATTTTTTTTAATTAGTGTAATTGGACTACAATTACTAAAGTCAATATAATTACATGGGGCGACGTGGTGGCGCAGTGGGTAGCACGTTCGCCTCACAGCAAGAAGGTCGCTGTTTCGAGCCTCGGCTGGGTCAGTTGGCATTTCTGTGTGGAGTTTGCATGTTCTCCCCGTGTTCGCGTGGGTTTCCTCCGGGTGCTCCGGTTTCCCCCACAAGTCCAAAGACATGCGGTACAGGTGAATTGGGTAAGCTAAAATTGTCCGTAGTGTATGTGTGTGAATGATTGTGTATGAATGTTTCCCAGTGATGGGTTGCAGCTGGAAGGGCATCCGCTGCGTAAAACATATGCTGGATAAGTTGGCGGTTCATCCCGCTGTGGCGACCCCAGATTAATAAAGGGACTAAGCCGAAAAGAAAATGAATGAATGAATATAATTACATTACGTACATTACAAATTAAGCGTTAAGAAAAAAATAATTACATGCCTTTTAAATTACATTTTGCTCACTGAGTGGCAGCGTCAGTGCTTGTATGTTCATCAGTACTGTTTACAAATGTTATCGGAACTGTAATAATTTTGTTTCTGTCTGTTATGCTCTCAAACACAGTTACGCCAGCATACACTCAGCAAACAAGGTTGTGTATAAACATTTAAATATATATTTTTCATTGTGAGGCAGCCTAAGAGTGTTAATTTGCAGAAATGTATTAAATTGATGTTTTTAAAGTAACTTGAAAATAATTAGTAATCTGATTACATCTTACATGCAGTACTTCATAATTTAATCAAATTACAATTTTTAAGTACTTATTCAGTAATTGTCATTTATTTTTGAGTAACAACACTGCAAGCTGATATTAAAGACCTCATGAAATGGACATTTACAATGTTTATTTTGCTAGCGGGCAACGCGGTGGCACAGTGGGTAGCACGTTCGCCTCACAGCAAGAAGGTCGCTGGTTCGAGCCTCGGCTGGGTCAGTTGGCATTTCTGTGTGGAGTTTGCATGTTCTCCCCGTGTTCGCGTGGGTTTCCTCCGGGTGCTCCGGTTTCCCCCACAAGTCCAAAGACATGCGGTATAGGTGAATTGGGTAAGCTAAAATTGTCCGTAGTGTATGAGTGTGTATGAATGTTTCCCAGTGATGGGTTGCAGCTGGAAGGGCATCCGCTGTGTAAAACATATGCTGGATAAGTTGGCGGTTCATCCCGCTGTGGCGACCCCAGATTAATAAAGGGACTAAGCCGAAAAGAAAATGAATGAATGAATGAATGAATTTTGCTAGCGCACATTGTTGTTCTTTAGGTGAACAACTAATCCATGCAAGTTAATCCACAGGTTTAAAAAAAAAAAAAAACCTTTGTTTTGGTAATCTTTAATCAAAATCTAACCATTTGCTTCTGCTCTGAAATGGCAGTCCTTCTCTTGTGACATCAGTTAGAGGGCTTGGGCAAAATAGAATAAGCCACACCCCTCTTCAGTTAGTTTGTGAATATTTAAATGATAAAACCCCGCCTTCTACTCCATATTCTTTTCCAGTTAGAAATCATACTGAAATAAAAGTCAATAGTATCTGGATGCAGACTTGGATTTGCAAGCTGAGACTGCATATCTCAGACTTACAATGTCAGACACAATGCACTCAATGGAGCTAGTGACGTCATTGTGAGGGGTAGGCTTAGGGGCGGGGTTAGGTGTGTGCATTAAAAAGCATTCTGGTTTATGTGGAATTCAACATGCGTTTACTGTAATCCAAACACTATGAAAAGCAGTCCGAAAAATGCTTTTGTCAACTAGAAGTTGACAATCTCACAACGTTTTAGACCCCATTTAGTCCATCATCCACTTTTGAGCTAATTAATGATTCAATGATTGTACTGCAATAACTGTTCTTCTTTTTCTACATCTTTTTTCAGATTTTGTCATACAGCATGAAGTACTGCATGCATGTTTACTGTCTTGGCATATTTCAGATACACTTACAAACTGTTCTAAATAATCCCCTATAAGTAAAAGACAAGGGCAGATCCTGAAATGATAATAAAAGTACTATTATAAACATTGCTTTAAATGAATGTGAATAGACAAATTGAGAAATCTAAACCTGAGAAATCTAAAGAATGTCATTCTGATGTGTTGAAATAAAGAAAAATGCATACCTTGAATATGTAATAATTGTAAAATAAATGTGAACAAACAATAACACACCACTGCAGGTAAAAGAATGCTGTTCTGATTTATATAAAGAAAAAAAAGGAAAGTACAGACAAAAATAGTGAGAAAGAACTATAATCAATATTACGTGTATTCCTTTAAATTAACGTTAGCAGAAGATTAACTGGAAGCAAAAGAGAGACTTGCTAGATTACTAGATAAGCAAACGTTGACATTATTGTGTCAAAAAGAATATACATAGCTTCAAGTGAGCAGACAATTTTTTTAAATATTGTAATAAATTAAAAAAATTAAGAAACTATATCCATATTTACTAAACATTTACCTAAAAAATAATTTTTTAATTTATTTTTAAAAAAGCAATTTTAAAATCATCATTATCAGGATTATGGTTTTATTTGTATTTTATTTGTTTATTTATTTATTGTTATTATTTTTCTATTTATTAATTTAGCAAATAGGTCAACACCTATGAGGACGCACTGTGTGTGTGTGTGTGTGTGTGTGTGTGTGTGTGTGTGTGTGTGTGTGTGTGTGTGTGTGTGTGTGTGTGTGTGTGTGTGTGTGTGGGGTGATGTTGGTTCCTGTGATGAACTGGGTTAACGTTAGCACCAGTGTGTGTGCGAGACTGCAGAAGCATGGGGGAAGCGGAGACTGTGCCATCAGACGAAAAACCCGCAGAAACTGGCGTCTGTACAGCCGAAGAATCGATTGTATGGAGTCAGGAAGTCGAAGTGTGTCTTTTTCACGCCATGCTCGGTCACAAACCCGTAGGTAAGATGAATTCATGCTTGACTGATGTGAATTAATAGGCCATTATCTCCATGTATGACTCCACACGTGAAACAATATAGCATCATAAACAGAAACATTTGCTTCGTTTTGCCTTTTACGTATCTGAAATTAATTAATAATACATTCAATTAAATAATGCAAATCATACGTTAAAAGACTGAAACAGGTTCAGAAGTAATGTACGTGTTTTCATTTATGCTTTAGTGAGCTTTATTGAGTCCAGTCGTTAAATGATGAAGTGTCTAATATAGCGATATCATGTACATTACAGATTTGAGATATATTGTGAACTGTTACATTTTTACACTCTATTAATTTATTATTAATGTGATTATGGCTGGAGTATAGCGTTTTGTTTGTGGCGTTAGCAAACATTAGCACGTCTGCTAACTAGCCGGCTAGCATCACGGCTAGGCTAACTTTACAATAACACAAAGGCGTTTTCTGTGCTGTAAGGAGCTTGTGTCTGTGTTTCTCATTTGCAGGGGTGAATCGTCATTTCCACATGATCTGTATTCGTGATAAGTTCAGTCAGAATATCGGCAGACAGGTGTCATCTAAAGTCATCTGGGATCACCTGAGCACTATGTATGACATGCAGGCGCTGGTAAGACTAATGCTTTCTCTCTTTTTTTTAATGTTTTATTTCATGGAATTAATTCATTTCATGCATTGTACATCATGATTATGAAATATATTGTATGTGGGATCCAAAAGACTAAATTGAAATATTTTGAATTTAATTATATAAATTGAGACTATTGGAAAATGTATAACTTTTCCCCCTCATTAATATGCAGAGTTATGCAGAAAGTATAATTTGGTAGCACTTTATAAGTCTTTTTTTTTTTTTTTTTTTTTTTTTCAGGTAAAGTTGGTTTTATATTCACACATTCTGACTTTCTCCTTAATATATTTTCAGAAAAGTATTCTTTGAAAACTCTAAATAGAGAAATCATATTAGCAGCCAATGACTATCAAAGTACCACATTGTTCACAGTCAAATAAATAGCGCTAATGTTGTTTTGAAGTATTTACATGTGAGTTCAGACAGAATATTCAAAGTATCATGGTAAACATTATAGGAAGCATGTCACAAGTTTTCATTGAACGAATGTGCGAATATAAAACCAAATTTGCATACATTTTTTTTGTTATCGAATGCTAGGAAACTACTGCACATGGTAATGCTTTACAATAAGATCTCATTATCTTAATTAATATCTCATAACATTAATTATAAGCAGTATGTTTACTAGTCTTTATTAATATTAGTTAATTTCAAAATATACAGTTGTCCACTGACGTTTGTTCATGGTGTATTAACTTATGTTAACAAATACAGCTGCATATTTTTGCAAGTACTGATAATGAGATCTTATTGTAAAGTATTACCTTTCATTTTAAACTGAATAAAAATATATTATTAGGAAAGCACACACAAAAATGTATTTTAATATATTATATACATCAGTTAACATTGCATTTTGCTAGTTTGCCAAACTGCTAAGACTTCACATTGTACAGCTAAATTCCTTTTTTTCGAACCAGTTTTGTGATTCTGTCCTCATTTTATGCTTTAAAGAAATCATATGAATCTAATGTAATGTCAGCTGGATATATCACAGAATAAATCCTCCTGGGAGGTTGAACATGTCCCTAACATGAGTCTCAGATATCACACAATCCATATCAATTGTCTACTTTTTTTTGCAATTATTTTATTCAACATGAATAAATAATGTTTGACTCTGCCACTCAAAGCTAACCAGCAAATTAAATTTTGTTGCCACAGCATGAATCAGAAATACTCCCATTTCCAAACTCCGAAAAGAGCTTTGTGCTTCCAGAAGAGATCATACAGGACGTCAAGGAAGGTGAGCTTCTTTTAGTTTTCAGTGTTTTATCTCCCAGCTGACATATTTGGTTTTAATGATCATTAAAATCTTGTTGTAGGTAAAGTGGGATCTGAAGATGACGTGAAGGAGGAGTTCAAAGAAGAGAGCGACCCGCCTGCAACCCACGAAGAAGGTTCTCTCCTCCTTCACTCTCTATATTTCTCTCATCTACTCACCCTTTTCTTTTTCCTTGCCTTCTTTCTCTCTCTCTCTTTTCTTTTTGACGTAAACCGTCTATTAAAATCTGCGTCATTGCATCACTTCTTTATTTTTTTCTGGATCGTTCTCCCGTTGGCGTGAAGCTCAGCGTAGCTCACACTGGTAATTTCTGTCTCATTTTCAAAGGTCTGGGTCCCAGTATGGCTGGCCAGGATTTTGCGAGGTATGGACAGAAGAAAACGTTTCGCTCTGTTCCAAAACTCCAGCTTGAGCTCAGTACAGACCAGCTCATTACCAGAGGCCTCTGTAGACAGCCTTCAGAGACCTCTGACCATGTGCGTCTTTCTCTCCGTCTTTCTTTCACTGTCCTCCTTTCTCTTTCTCCTTTGTCTTATTTTTTTATGTGCACCCTAATCTGTTATTCTCTGTGTGTGTGGTGTGAAGCATGCTGGCATGTTTTGACTGGTTTGTTGAGCAACAGCTTTATATGATAATTGTTCAAAAAAGGTTCACCAGTTTTTCAAAAATGTAGCAAGGTCGAAGGGAATAACACTCATGGCTTTAACCTTCAGTTTGAAACTTTGCAGTAGAAAGTGATTATTCATTTTGTAGATAATTTTAGGCTTCAAATGTATCAGAGATACAAGTTCTGTTTCAAAACCTATTTTAACCCCATGCTTTAAGACAGGGGTGTCAAACTCAGTTCCTGGAGGGCCGCAGCCCTGCACAGTTTAGTTCCAACCCTGGTCCAACACACTTACCTGGAGGTTTCAAACAAGCCTGAAGGTCTCAATTGGTTTGATCAGGTGTGCTTAATTAGGGTTGGAACTAAACTGTGCAGAGCTGCGGCCTTCCAGGAACTAAGTTTTACATCTGTGCTTTAAGGAATAGTTGAACTAAACTATTTCTTTCTTCTTTTGAACACAAAACAAGATATTCTGAAGAGTGCAGGACAAAAACAGCCATTGACATCCATAGTTGGAGCAAACAATTAGTTTTTTTCCCCCCAACATTCTTGAGTATATCTTCCTTTGGGTGAACTATCCCTTTAAAGCATGTGTAGACCTGCATTTTCCTGAAAAGTAGGTCTCACCTGGTTATGTCTCACCTAATTGTGTTGCATTGGGTCAGGAAAAAAGAAATGAAGAGAAGTCATGTTTGCATTTAAGAGTTCTTTCATTTCCGCCTTTAATTGGTTCGGTTCATTTGGTTTGGACCAAGGGCAACAAATATAAACTTTTTTTTTGGTTTCTTTTCACATCACACCGCTCTGGTCTAAACCAGTTGAAACAAACCAAAATGCAGTCATGTGACAGTTTCACTTGTTGGCCAGATTTGTCATCGAACGTATTTCCTAAACTGCTTTTCAAATAGTCAGAACTAACGCATAAATAATCCAACCAAACTCTCGAGTAAACAAAAAGAGGAGGAAAAGCCAGCAGACAACACAATGCTTGTGAGTATAGGAGAGATGACTGTTTTGTCTGACTGCATCACTAGTCACAGTATATTATGTAATTTGTGTGCATCACTTCATACAAACGATACATTTTGGGGATGAAGCACGGATGCAGCTTGAAAACAATGTTTTAATGCACTGCAAATGCCGAAAGTGCATCACTTTAGAAGTTTGTCTGCAAGCTACCATGGAGCTTTAAACAAATACTTGCCCTTAACTCTTAATGCATAGCACAGCTGAACACAATAGCTGGTTTAGCCCAAAAATGTGCAGTACTTTTTGCAGTTTGTGTTTGAACAAACTGCTCCAGTGTTTGTTTTACTTCTTGAAGCAGTACGCTTGTTTGGTCCGCTTTAGGTGCGGAGTACAATTCACACCTGCACGAACGAACTGCACCAAACAGGAAAACAAACTCGATTGCAATTCAACTGAACTAACTGAGGCAGGTGTGAAAGCACCCTTTTCAATTTCAATCAGATATAATGTAAAATAGGCTAAATAATACAGTGTTCACAAGCTACAAACATATTTGGTTTAATTTAACTTAATTGTAAATCAGAAAAAGGAAAGAAAGACAGTAAGTTAAACAAACAAATTCTAGTGGCATTCACTGTAGACCACATTAATTATAAATGTCAAGCCTACACTCATTTACAACTAAAACTGAAATGAAAACTTGTATGAGACAATTGCTATACAAATAAACTCTTATTTAACTCCCATTTGGCACTGATGGAGTTCCAACTTAGATAAAAAAATAATCTTGACATATTCTGGAAAGGTGGAACTAAAAAGGGACTGATTTGGAATCGCCATCTATACCTGTACCTATAGTACCTTTATTAATCTGGGGTTGCCACAGCGGAATGAACCGCCAACTTATCCAGCATATGTTTTACGCTATGGATGCCCTGCAACCCATCACTGGGAAACACCCATACACTCCCATTCACACACATACACTACGGACAATTTAGCTTACCCAATTCACCTATAGCGCATGTCTTTGGACTTGTGGGGGAAACCGGAGCACCCGGAGGAAACCCACGCGAACATGGGGAGAACATGCAAACTCCACACAGAAATGCCAACTGACCCAGCCGAAGCTCGAACCAATGACCTTCTTTCTGTGAGGCGACAGCGCTACCCACTGCGCCACCGCACCGCTCAACAAAATTGTTTAATTATGCAAATTTTTATGTGATATTTTTAGTCAGTTTAACTGATTTAAGTTGAGATGACTAGAAAAGTTCTTTTGATTCAACAAAAAAATGTAGGGCAGGAAGATTTTTTTTTTTTACAGTGTGAAGGCAACTTAAAATAATGCGTAGCCAATTAATGCTTGTTTTCCAAATTTTTTTCTTCTCTGTTTGCCATTTGCGTATACAGTGGTCCCTCGTTAATCACGGGAGTTATGTTCTAAAAATTGCCCGCAATAGGTGATATCGGCGAAGTAGTCCGCTTTATTTTTTACAATTATTATAAATGTTTTAAGGCTGTAAAACCCCTCACTACACACTTTATACACTTATCATTAACATTTTCACACTTTTCTCTCTTGTTTAAACACTCGCGTAACTTCTACCTTTTGCATGTCCAGAAATTAAACTTTTTGTGCGATGGTTAGCATCTTCCTCTGCCTTTTGAGTAATACCCCAGGTGCCTTTGACAGTGCAGAACGATTTGTCGACATTGTGGGGTTTGTTTGGGAGAAAAGTTACAAACATACAGTACAGCACTTCAGAGTCACACTGCTAGCGATCGAAGACTTATGTAAATTTGGCAAACTGAACGCATTCTGTACTGTACAGGAGGCACGGCACGGAGGAAATGGATTGACAATGGTGTACAGCCAATCAGGGTGCAAAGCAGTGCGCTGTAAATTTTTTTTAAAAAATTTGCACAAAAAAAAATCTGTGAAACTGTGAGGCCACGAAAGGTGAACCACATTATGGCGTTATGGCGGGACTACTGTATGTATGTATGTATGTATATAATTACAATTGATAAAGTTAATGTCAGCATTAGTGATGTAGAGAATAAACTTTGGAATTAAAATTAAAGGGATAGTTCACCCAAAAATGTTTTTGTTTTTTTATTATTTTTTTAAATAAATATACTCGCCCTCAAGTGGTTTTTTTGAGCACCAAAGAAAATATGTTGAGAAATGTTGGAAACCAGTAAACGCTAAACAACCATAGTATTTAGTTTTCCTACTATGAATGTTAGTGGCTGCCGGTCTCCAACATTTTTCAAAATCTCTTCTTTTGTGTTCAACAGAAACTCATGGTTTGAAAATAGTTTAGGGTGAGTAATTGATAAAATTGTCATGTTTGAGGGAACTTTTTTTTATTATTATTATTTTTTTATAAGATCTCAAATTTGATAAAAGCAAGTTTGTTAATCATTTTATTAACCGCTTGTGTTTTTTGTTTCCTCTCTTCTTCTCCCTTCGTCAGGCAGCAATTCCTCCGTGAAGACGTCGGAGAGGGCGAGCAGCGGGCGAGAGAAAGAGAGAGAGCGGGCCGAGAAGGGGGGCTCAGGTGAATCGGGCGGCGGGACGAAGGAATCGGCCGGGGAAAAGAGAAAGAGGAGCCGAGCCGTAGAGAAGGTGATGAACTCCAGCAACCCCTCCAGTCCCGGAGGAGCCAAACGCCGCAGGACGTAACCACAGCCGGCAGCACGAGGACACGGGACATCAGACGGGGAAGAAAAAAAAGACTGACAGAGAAAGGTGTCGCTAATATTGGGCACACTAGAGCCGACGTGAAGGTGAAATGTGTGTGTGCGTTTTCTGCAGTCCGGGGTTCACTTAGAGACGTTCTTGTGCTTGGAGCGTTCTGAGCTGTTCACAGGCAGAGACGGCAGAAATATAAAGGAAGGAAAGTCTTTGCTGGTTGTGTAGGATCAGACTAGACTTCTGGGAAAAGTAAGTAATATACTTTCCTACACTGAGATTGAGACAACACTGCAACCTTTTTTGTTTTTTAAGTGAAAACTGGGGATTTTAAGTGGTAGCTCTATTTTATTTGTATCCGAGCCAGCATTCTTGAAATGGACCAGAAGATCAACTAGTTTGTTGTGTAATTTTATTAGGACTTACACTGCAAATAAGCTGAGCTTGGTGTCCGTTATTAACTGTAACTATTAGATGGTCATTGAGCAAACCTTTAGGAAATGGTGATGATTTTCTTTTTTGCACTGTTTCTGGGTTAATGCTTGTTTGAATTATTGGACCGATTGCCTATTGAGTATATCAGGAGTTAAACCCTGATTAAACAATCCTAGAGAACAACGCTGGACTGATTTGATTATTATTTTTTTTTTTTTGAATATTTTTTTATTATAGTTTTTGCAGACATAAAAACAAAGAACAGACAGACAAACAAGTCTTGTAACAATAATCTGTGCAAAATGTAAAATAAAGCATGAAACAAGGGAAACTGGCAACATACAAGACATACATAACCTACAAAAAGACACCGCAATGGATGTAAAGAGAGAAAAAAAATTTTTTTTTACAAATCTTCAGAAATTAAACAACATTATTGGTCTTTATGTTGTGTTAGAGTTCCCACAGGTGGCATATATAATTCTTTCCAAATGTAAAGTGGAGGTAAGTCCAAGAAGCTAGTCAGAAAAAAAAGGCCTAACATTTTTCTTCCAGAAATAAAGGATAACTTTTTTAGCTATGATCATGCCATACTGAACAGGTAACCGTACATTTCGGTTAAGAGTCTCCAGAAAATCTGACCAACCAAATATTGCTATCACTGCGTCAGTGAGTAAAACACAATCGTAAACCTTAGCAAAGAACTGAAATATTTCTAATCAAAAACTGAAGTAAAACACAGGACCAAAAAAGATGTGCTAATGTACCCTAGGCAGCTGATTTGATTTCTTAATTCATAATCCAGGGTTCCCACGCTTCTTGAAAGTACTTGAATTTCAGACATGAATTCAAGGCCTGGAAAGTACTTAAAAACAAACATAGGTCCTTGAAAGTGCTTGAATTTATGGTTTTAAGGAGTTTATGGTGTTATTTCAAAAACCGTACTGTGCTGCTTTCAAAAACTGAACGAAAAAACGAAAAGATTCATAATTTAAAAATCGTACTTTTAAATCTTATACAAGAACCGACAAAAACAAAATTCATTTTACCAATATTTCAGAAATCGCATTGGAATATTACCAGTATTGAGTTCTTTAAACATTATCATGTAAAATGATCATTAATGTAAATATTAACCCTTGTGCACTGTTCAAATTTACTACCCTTTTGTTATGTTCGGGATGAAAACATCCACTGTATTAAACTGCTGTAAAAATGCATCAGATACATTAAAAAAAAAAAATTTTTTTTTGCATAAATCTGTTAATCAACCTCAGTCCTGATCAAAACTACTAAATTGCTTAGAAAATTACAGGATTTTAACTCTTTAATTGCCAA